>LS515354.1:43801-68874 GCA_900490845.1 Pristionchus japonicus
ATTGTGTTTTAAGCCAAATCGGGCGTCGCCTTTTCGTGTTGTTGCCGCCGGAGGTTCTCTCCAAAGTGTGATTTTGCAGTTGGATAATCACGAGAAGCCGACCGGGGGTAGCTGCACCATCTGTGCGACATTATAAGGAGCCCACGACCGCAACGCCTACGCTAAAGTGAGTGTTAGACGGGAGTTGGTTATCTTTATAAAAGGAAATAATGATAAAGGATAAAAACGTTTCAGTCGTGTATTCTTGAAGGTCACACAGAATGCGCACAATTATTTGACGCAGAAAGTGTGGGCTCGTTGACGCACTCGAATAAACTCATTTCGTGATTCGCAATGGCCAGCTACTGTGCACAACCATGAGTAACTCGCGTCCATTCTGCGTTTGTTTCGATTGCTTCAATGGTCTTTCAATACGTAACGCACTTTTATAATTACCTCTTTTCTCACTTATCATCAAACTCATCACCTTCTAGACGAGGAGGGTCAATCTACACGTACTCGTCCTATCGCCCATAGTCTCTACCTCATGACCCTCGACGAAATGGATCCGTCACGCCCGTCCAGGCCGACCTTGGAAGGCACTGCTCATCCTGGTCAAGGCGAGGCTTCCACTTCCCCTCGTGATGAGGCGATCCTCGATTCCCCACGGGGAAAGAGAGCCTCTGCTAAACTCGCCGCCGATCGAATCAGCAAAATATTCGCCAAGAAACGGAAGTTAGTTTCCTGCAGTCTTATTGTCATTCCTTTCCTCAGTATATTAGCCCCTCGGTTTGTGTACACTGGTCACTCTCTCTCTCTCTCACTTCCCCTTCGTAGGGTAGAGAGAGATGGAGAGATTGATAGGCGCCAGCGTGGCACATTCGAAAGAGAGGGAGAGGAAGAGAGGAAGAGAGGGATTACTCTTCGCTGTGGCTTCGTACTTAACACTACGAACAGGATATGCCCATAATTAGATCGGGTGATGACAGCATATGAGTGAACAGCAAACTATTGCAGGCCCACTCAACCCGTACTCGACTCGTGCATACAAGATGAAGCCGTCGGTGTTCCTGTTAGTTCTCAAGTTTCTTTCAATAATTATGTAGGCATTTGCTACAACTGAGAAGGAAATGATGTTAGAGAAAACTCCAATTTTACAGCATTTTGATAAAAACAAAGACACTCTTACTCGAATCGGAAATTGAGGAGTATGCTAAACACTGTTTTCTGTTGAGGATTCAATGGAGGATAATGCCGAAGAGTCTCCGCGGAACAGAGGAGACGTCACTACTCTGGAGAGAAGCACCCACGAACACAGAGTGGAGGTTGGATGGGAATGATAGTGGGAAGAAGATTTAGAAGATTCAAAGATATGTGACAGACTATTTGCCAAATATATTGTCCAAAACTGCCAATTAAATGTTCTGCTTAAGGAAATGGACGTCATGATTGTGGCAGAGAAGAATCCGGAGACTGAAGAGACAGCAGGAGGTTCGATTTTGAGGCTAATTATGATTTGACCCCCCGTTTCACACGATCTTTCGCTCTACCTATCTTCACTTCTCAATTTGGCAAACTTTTCACATAAGTGTGTGTCTCATCGATAATCATCTCCTTCCAGTCCGGATGGATGAGCTGGCACAGCCTGACAACTTGCCTGGAGAGACGCAAGGACCGCATGCTCCCCCTGTCGACATATTATCCCATGGCAACGATGAAGTGCCGTCCTCTTCCTCATCTCATCCCATCCAACAAGTGCCCATAGGACAGGCTGCTACCTCCTCATCCTCGAGTGTCGCCAGGCCTGTGAAGTCCACAGGCAGAAATAAATGGTACCTCTCGATGTCGAGATACCCGAGACCTAAGTTAGTTTCCTGCGTCCCTATCGCATTCCTTTTTTTTAACCGATCCAGAATGTTTATCTCTTGGCGTGTGCAAGCTCTCTTTCAGTGACCTTCCAAGAGTGGAGGGTGGAGGGTGGAGTGAGAGAGGAAGAGTAGCATGCACATTGGGGCAGATGGGACATTCGGAAGAAAGGGAGAGAGAGAGGAAAGGAGAGGGGGGAGAGGAGAGAGGGATAATGAGGGCGAGTACTCTCAGACTAACGGCGGGTCTAGTCCTTTTGAACGTCATTAAATATGCAAATTAGAGCGATAAACATCAGATTATGAGAACCAACAATAAAACGTTGCAGTGATCTCTACGGCGTCCACTCGACTGTACAGGATGAAGGAGAGGAAGATCCGGTTAGTTTCTATTGTTCCTTCAAGTACTGTGCGGTTACTGACAACAGCCAGAATAAACATATACTAATTGCAATAACAACTTGGTTGAACTGATGTTTTGGTATTGCAAGTGAACTTCTCTGCTTCAGGATGACTCTCCAGTTCAGGATGACTCTCCAGCTCGAGGAGAGGCGAATGCCACTGGTACTGCGGAGGAAGCGACAGGTTTGGTATCTTTTTATCTACGACTTGTCTGGTTCGTTTCTGGGCCATGAAAATGGATCTAGGCATGGGAATTGCTTGCATCATAACGGGTCAAATGTCAGTTTGGGTGCTTCTACAAGAAGGAATCATTCCAGAAGAGATGGCAGTTGGATCTGGCAACTTGCTAGACGAGAGGGCGCCATACTCGCCACTTCTCACTGACGCCGAATTCCGCGCACGGTTCGACTCGTATTTCATCAGCCCTCCTTCTTCACCGAGGGCGCCAGTGGTGACGGGTACGTTTGAGACAATAGAGCTGAGGCCACGGGTATTGTCTATGAAGAGCGATTCGAGATTGGGGCGAATTATGATCTGACACTCCCTTTCTCGTGCTGTTTCGCTCTGTCTCACAGATAAGGGACTGAATGAAGATAGACAGACCTCTTTTCGTCGTAAAGCATGACTGAATCGTATGGGCACAGGTCAAATCTGAGAGTTTCGAGGTCGAAAGACAACCATTTCCAGATGGTCTGACTGGCGGACCATCCAATGGACAGACACAACGACCGACTGGACCATCATTCCATCGTGAGAGCAGTCAAGATCGACGAATCGCCACTCTGCTCGACACATATTTCATCGACAATCAGAATTGGAGGGACGAAGGAGACGCTACTCGTACTCAAGCACTCCCCATCGAACCAGTGACTCAGCTATATCTCAACGACCAATCCATCAATCAGGTACTTCTTTGCTTACCGGGAATATCCCCGACTCCATTCTCTGTGCAACGAAAATTCTCTTACAGCGTCTTCATCGACGTCTCCTTCCCATTCCGCGTTCTCGCATTGTCATCCCGGCAGTTATCCCCGTGATAGAAGTGGGCGAGGAGGAGGATGAGGTGAGAATGGATTGAAGAGAATCGAGTGATGGATGCAGTGGAGAGCGTAGCTTTTGAATATGTTTGCTTAGTCAGTGATTTACGCTGATTCAGATTCCGAACGTAGGAGAGGCGGAAGATACTGTCAATGAGGAGTCAACACCAGGTTGGATTTTGGAGCAAACAATCTAGAAAGAATAGGCCAAATAAGAGTCTGCGTCATCCATTGTGTTCAATTTTTGCAGCTCCGGTCGACGAGCGGGTTACCAGTGATGAATTCCGAAACAAGAAGACTCAATTTCCTCGTGCTCTTTCCGTCACTGAGAGCCTCATCGATTCCGTGAAGCAAATGGTACAGGATATTATCGCCTGGAAGGGCCATAATTGCGTCGTGAGTGTATCCGTTCTTGGCAGAGTGTATCAACTCTACGCATCTCTAATTACAAACCTATCGACCATTTCTTTTCAGGAACTAATTTCTCTTGTAACCTCTGATTACGAGCGCCCTGAGCAACCGACGGAGGAAGGTGACTGATCTTCTTATCCTAAAAAATTCTTGAGAAGTAAGCTTAGCATTCTCGTTTTCATTACCCATGAATGATTTCACTACCACATCACTACGCCTAGAGAATGTTCCTGGGCCTGATAACTGCTCGTGCCCAAACACGCCAATTGGGGGTTCGAGTGTTTCAAGAATCTCCCATTTTCAGAAGCAGGAACTGACGGAGGAGGGAAGGCGCATTGCCATCGAACGCTCACTGACGCCGAAATCAACAGTGCGATCAACTCAATCTTCAAGGAACTCTTCCCTCCCGTGAGACGTGCTTTGCCCGGAGAGGAAGAGACGAAAGAAGCGAAGCGTATCACAGAAGAGCAGGTCGGTTAGGCACTACCCATATTCGAAAGAGTCAGCTACGACGGAACTGCAGATCTTGCAGAATCAAATTTTCCATAACGAGTGTCCGAACCCATCAATCTGGGAGCATTATCCCCCTCTGAGCACTATCCTCTTACAGTTCCTTCGCAAGCGATTCCGTCGATTGCTGATTGTCCGTCTTAAACTGATTAACTTGCTGCATTTTGAAGCAGTTTCGGAGGGAAGCATCAAAGCGATGAGAAAGTATGAGGTTAGTGGGCAATTTGGGAGTATTTTATGCTGTTGGGAGCCATTGTGTGCGAACGAGCCATATTGATTCAGGAGAGTGACGAGGATATGGCGTTCAATGTGTGGAGACGTTCGCATTACGCCCGCAACTTCTCCCCGGAGCTTGGTGGGTTCGTGAGGCAACAGTCCATGCATATCTCATTTCTAGGACCGCGGAATCGTTTCGTTTACCTTTATGCCTACTACATGTCGAAGCTAGTGCAGATGGAGACAGATCTTGAGAGCGCTGTTGGATCCAAGGCAAGTTTCTTTCTTCTGACTCGCATAAACGACCTCAAAAGCAAGTGGGATACACCGACGTCTGAAACCAAACTAGAGTGATACTACTTTCCCTGAAAGATACTCCTTAATTCTCGGAATTCGGCACATGACATTAGGAAAGCACACGAGGGCACAGTATGACGAGCTTATTGAGTATGGAGCAGTTCATTGTCAGTTGTGGAGGAATCACAGTCACTCTAGACCATGTAAACGAATGAGAAGAGATACTAACACAGGGAGTAGCAGTCAATAATTGTTCGAACTCATCTTCTCCTCCTGTTATTGATATTCTGCTACTCTTACTATTCCAGGCGTTCTACAGGAGATTGGGACAAGACAAGGGTCTCCTCCACTTCCAGTGCCCATATTTGAAGATCTTCCACGCCGTTGTCATCCGGCAACTCCGATGGACCGAGGTATTGCAAGATTATCCCAATTCCCTATACATTCTCCATCTCGCATGAGCGTGCTCCTTAGATGAAAACACATTTCATACACGATGATTGGATCTATCATAGCTGTATTCAATTGGTAATGAAATCATTCACAGCATCTGCTATTCGACCGCCCATATTTGAAGGTCTCCCACTTACTCAGTGTCTCAAATATCGATAAAATCTTCGCTGATTTCAAGGTAATTGATTGTCATTTCCATAGTTAGATTTTTATTAGAGGGAACAAAGGATAATATTATTCGGTTGAGTGGCTTAAAAATAACCATGAAAAACTTCGGAGAAGTTCTCAAATGATTTAAGTACCCTCGAAATATCTGAATATATGGTTTGAATTGCAGAGTCTCATCAAAGATGCATTGGAATGGGTGGAGGTGAGTAATCTTCGAACTTGGGCTTTAGATATCATTGAAATAGTAACTCTCCAACTTGACAGCCCACAACAATCAAGTCAAACAATCATGTTTAGGCGGATCTTTATGAGGATTGGGATCCAACATCTCCTCTCCTCCAACGCATCTACTGTCGCTACCATAGGATCGACTTCTCTCCCGTAAGATAGTAATTTGGATTCGATCTTGAGAAAAGGTTCAATTGCAGATGTGGAGTGATAAGTATGAAGAAAACGTGAAAAGAATAGAAGGATTACATCTCATCGACCTGTACGACATCCAAAATGCTGTGAAGGCGATTCGGAAAGCGAAGAAACGCCTCAAACCACACGTGAAAGTGAGCATCCCTAGAACAATGCGAGATACAATATGTTCTCATGGCAATAACATGAGAAAAACGTTATTTTTAGCCCTATTTTTGATGCAGACCTCTCCCTTTCGTTCTCGTGCCCCCTTTTTGCAAGGTGATTTTGCAAACTGCAGAAACCACCTCTGCATGGGAGGTGATTAGTCTCCCTCTAGGGAAGAGCATCCCATGTGAAAGAGACTCTCCTCACTGGCTTCCCTAGGAGAGAGTGATGACATTAAACTGAGAAGTGAAACCCTCTCATATTATAGTCTGTAAAGGTTGAAATGGGAATAGAAAGGTATTGCATTCTTTTAGTGAGTGCAATCCATAGACACAAACGAGCTTATTGACATTTGTGGATCTCTCAGCCCTTCATTTAGTAGTATCTTTACAACTTTGCTTTATAAGCGAAAACTGCTCGCTCACTTCCTATGAGAAATCTTAAAATTGCAGGGAGAGAAAGGACAGCAAACATGCGTCGCCGTTCCCACTTTCAAGCTCGCCTTGAATACCATCGGAGCCAAGGTACCCGTTTTGTTGTTTTCTCTGTACTGTTTTACCTCATAAGTGTTGCCTAAGCATATCCGGAACAGATTTGGTTCAATACTCCCGAGACGAGAATGAGATATTAAGGCGATCTCGATCACTTGGGAAGACTACGTCTACGATGCAGGAGACTATCTCAGGGGAAGGAAGAGTGGCCCGAGAGATGCCAATTGGAAGGAGAGCTTCAAAGAACAAAAAATGAGGAACGGACCGAATATTTATGAGTCCTCATTTCACAAATTCCTTGACTAGCCTTACTTTCTTTCCTTGATCGTTCGTTATATTCCCTCAGTTTCTTTTATAGATTAATTATCATTGCTACTCTTGCATCTTCTTTGAAGATATTACAGTTATAATCTCCTCCCCTTGCGCCCTCGATTCCTTTCGTTGCCCTCTCGTTGTGTCGTTGCAATGAATGTGTCATCTCCTGGCTACTAATCCATTTCTTGCCTATGTATCGTTCAACAATCTCCACTATTTGGATAAAGTTACTTGTGGAATCTCTACGGAAGTTCATGTTTCACAGCTTAAGCCTGGACAGTGACTTTGAAGCCTAAATATGAATTCAAATGCTGAGGAATTAGTTCAAATGCAACAGACAACACTATTCGAATTATTTTTTTTATAAATTTGAAATAAATAAATAAACAAATACGGATTATTCGCCATTTTTAACGCATTGAATAGCCCTTGGATTGAAAAAGTCAGTTAGTGATCGCTCCGGATTTGTTGGAACCGTAAGATACGTCGCCCGACTAGGCACACTCCGACAACACGAAGGATTATTATTTTTTCCTTTAGTATTAATTTACTCTGTAAACATCGTTCTTCCTCGTAAGCCAATATTTGTAAAACAACAACCAAGGTCTATTGCATGCATTGCTGAGTGCGGATTTCCCGAAACATGACCTTTAACCCTATTTTTCGAAGCTTTTTCATGGACCACTTGAGTGCATGGCCTTTTCGCGTCGCTAATCGGTTTTACGTCGTCGATTTAATAATTTATGTTAATTAATTAAACAAAGGAATGTCTTCGGACGCGAGTGGTACCGGCGGCAGTCGCTTTTCCTCAAAGGTTGTGATAGCAGCAGCCACGGGAGCAGTCGTCGCGGCTGGTTCGTTGTATCCTCTACTTTCCCCTAGGCTATTTCGACTTTTCGTCGTTTATTATTATTTTCTATGTTGAAAAACCGATTCTACACCTCACTTAGGTATCAGTTTGTCTTTGATTGGCAATATATTTATTTAATTCACCAATTTACAGGCGCTGCCTACTACGTGTACTCCAAGTCCGGCGCTGGCAAGGCTGCCGAGCCAAAGGATGAATCCATTGTAAGTTTTATTTATGTTTTAAATATAATTTAGCATAATTAGCGTTTAATCGCCATATTAAACCTGTTTTGCAGCCGTACGACCGTCTCAAGAAGTACAAAGAGGAGGGCAACGCGCACTTCAACATGAAGAGGTGCGATTGGTCGCGTTTTTGTCGCGTTTTAAGCTATTTATAGTTGAAGATTTACAAAAATTAACATATTAAAATAATGTCAGATTCGCCGAGGCCATCGACTGCTTCTCTGTCGTCGTCGACGAGATGACGAAGACCAGAATGTTCGACAGGAACGTCAACAAGGACACCGAGAGTGTGAGTACCCATTCTTGCTTTTCCCTTTTTGCTTACAACGAACTGAAATTTGGTATAAGATTACTATTTCTTTATTATCATATATAATTTGAATTATAAATCGAATAATCGTATAAATAACAGGTCGAAAAGCACGCGGAGCTCCTCGCAGCCTGCTACCAGAACAGAGCCGCGGCCAAGCAGGTTGGTCTATTGCAGATTATCGATCGACAATTTTTGATTACTGCCTCGAGTACTTACTAGTGTAACTGTTGGCTGTATGTGTCATCGACTTTTTGTCAAAATGATGATGCGGAGAAGCCGGTTGAAGGCATATTCGACCGAGAACGACTATGAATAGATCAATTGAAGGCATCGGAGGACAGTCCACTGGAAGTGATCAGTGACTGTTCGCATGCCATCAACCTCAAGCCGAAGTACGCGAGAGCCTACATCAGAAGATCGCAGTGTCTCAAGACGATGGAACCAAAGCAGGCTCTTGCTGGTGAGTGTACTCTTTTGGGAATTAGAAAGTAAAGCATTCTCGGCGCCTTCTTGATATCACTCACTATGGAAAGCCAGTGATTGACTCCCATCCTCTGATCAACTCTATCTAATTTTCTTTTTATTGTGTTTCTTCATTCTGTTTGGTTGTCAATAAACGTGGAAGTGGATAGCCCAGGCTCGATTGCTCTTTTGGCCACTCTCTCTCTCTTCTCCTTCTCGGTCCTAGTGTAGAGTGGACAGGCTCTCGCTAGTCTGACTGACCTTTGTGTCTCTCTTCTGCCATCAGAGAACGGGGCCGAGTCTCCTCTCCCGGGTCCAAACTGCCCGTGACCTTGACCGTTCTCTCTCTCTTCCTAGGGAGGGGTTCGAGTGAGAATAATGCAACACACTCTTGAGGGACCAAAGATGGCAGGGATAAGACTCTGCCCGTGATTGCTCGACACTCAATGAAATTACGATAACCACGTTGAAGAGAATGCTATTTAAAACCCTGAGAAAAATAATAGTGAAAAAACACTGCTGCTGATATTTTCTTCAACTTCCGGTTCTCAAAAAATATGAAGAATCGAATTAATTCGAGGGATACAGTTTTTCATACAGCCGGTTTCCATTGCAGATGCCCTCTCCGCGATGCATATCGACGAGAAGCACGGAAGTGTGATGATGAACATCATGAGTGAACTGATGGGCGCACTCGAGAAGAGGAATCTCGAGGTGATTATCGTTTATTTGCACCATAATTTGTGAAGTAAGATCTCAGGGAGGTTTAATCATAATTCAATAATAAATTGAGGAATTCCTACGAAGGAAGGAAACAGCCCCGAACAAGAAGCCGCAGTTTATAACTCAAGATCAGGTGTGTATTCATTGTTGTGAATTCAATCGATACCTAATAGCTATTGATCATCTTTCTTGCAATCACTCGGCGCGCGTTGTTGTTATCAATGTCGCGTTGGGTTTGCATGCTAAGATGCGCATGAGAGACGACAGAGAGGGAGATGAGCAAATAGATTGTTATCAGCATGAGAGAGAGGAGTAATACTAGTAGAGAGAGGTTCGTGAGGGATCGGACTTGATAATCGTTTCTTCCGACGACTAAAACTCTTCTGATATCTTATTCTTTTGCAATGATCCCGTAGGCTAGCTGATTTCGAAGTTCAAACGTTTCCTCTGCACAAATGTGTCTGGAAGCATGTATTTTTGATCGCATTGTTCACCTGTCTGGATAAAAGAATAGAACAATTGTAAGCGTGGGATAATTACTATTCCAAGTGCATTTCTTCTCTCTTCGTCTGCACGTGAGGATGATGAGTGGGAGTGATCATTATAAATATTTCTCCTCGAGGAAGGTTATTTTTTATGAAGACTGACGCGGGAATAGAAGGAATACTCATCCTAATGAAAGAGAGTAGAGAGATGCGATGTCATAGAATATTGAATAAAATACAGGGACTATAATTCGAAAAAACAATTGAAAATAAATAATTCTTTTCTGAAGCAAGTAGTGAAACTGATAACAAATTACGATCTGAAGTTGTCATTTACTTTTTCATTTTTAACAAATAAAACATACATAATTAATTAAATATTACAGGTCTTCACGTTCCTTCACAAGACCCTCACTGATGACTACATCAGGAATCTCTACTTTAAGAAGATCGTCAACAGTTCTGAGAGGTGAATAGACTCGATTTTACCTAATATATAAAAAATAATCTTTTAAAAAATTATCGAAATCGTACAATACCATGGAAACCCTTCCCTCTCTCATCAGCTGATTGCACTTTGAAGCCTCCGCCTCAATTTGTATTCATCTGAGAAAAAGTGCACACCTATAAAGCCGAAAGTGCTTCTGCCTCGTGACAACATCCTCCATTCCAGCCTGGGCGAAGCCTTCGATTGCATTGAGAAGCGCAACTTCGAGGCTGCTCTCAGTGCAGTTGAGAAGGGGGATGAGCCGGAGTGCATGCTACTCGCTGCGAGACTCCACTACTATCAGGGATGCAGGGATGAGGTTTGTTGATGAAGATCTTGTTCGTTTGGTTCTCACTAATCAGCCATTGCAGCGAATAGCTTGAATACTGCAATAATAATGCGAAGATGGGAAATGTTCCCTCGATACCCCTTTTGGATTAGGTGTAAGGTTTGCATGTGATTGGTTCAATGTTGTAGTAAATTATGGGTTGACCGAGATGTTTCATGGACACTTCCTTGGAGAGTATTGAGCTTGCTCCGTTTCAAAGTGTGACTGGGGTGTGTCTGGAGTAGGCCTGAGTTAGTATTGCGGTGTTGGATATAATCATGGCTAGAGATTAGTTTTTTTTGCATAGCAATTTCCTCGGAATAGTTTGTTAATACACGCCCGCACGTTGAAACTGTAAAATAACCCTTGTTGTTTTCATTTTTGGCCTCTGAGTGAAGATCCCCCAGAAGGGAATAAGTGAGCGAAGATCCCCCAGTGGGCATAAGTAGGCGCTGAACTCCTTATCTCTTCCTTCGATGACGACACTACTTTTGATTGAATTATACATGAGATCTCCTTGAACCCTTTTCTTGGCTGTGATATCATCCCATTCCCTGAAATGTGACTACTCAAGTGTAAATCACAACTTCTTCTGGGTAAGGCATATCGCATCTATGTTATTGGCTAATCGGTGCATGCGTCCTCACACTTGTTTGCGCGACCGTGGAAAGGCTACAAAATGGCCATCATTCTAAACAGATTGAGTCTGATCAAACACTGGGATTGAAACAAGTAGGTGCGTGCGGACCGGATCTTGTTTGTCTGTCTGCGTCGACGCTACAAATCGACCATCCCCAATCAGAATTCCTGCGTTGGTGGCGTTGAGATTGGCATGGATGCCGTAGATCTTGTACGTATGATTAATCAGAGAATGCCGGTGCTTGCGAACCAACTCATTTTCGAATTTGTGGTACTCATTTAATTCCATCAAACAGCTTTCCTTCGTTGGTGACGATGACATCGTCTGGAATAGAAGAAGCGAATGAGAACTGAAAGGGAATGAGATTGCACGCATTCCTGAGATTCCCGTTGGAATGAATTTAAATCGCCGAAAAATAGCTGTCCTGGTTGAGATCTCAGACACCGATGCGTGATGAGAGATCATGAGTTCAACACACGAATGAACAATGAATTTGAATAAATAACTGACGTCCTCAGATCGCCAATGCATGTCAGAAGTCCCCAAAACAATGCTTTCCAATTCCAGTTCGAGGAGCTCCTCCAACGATTCGAGAAATGGACCGAAGACGCAGCTCATCCCTATCTCGATGACCTCAAGATCTCTTATGCTGTCATGAGAATCGAGACTGCTGAGTCACTGGAAGATCTACTCCAGTAAGTTTCCGTCTAAGGTAGAATTCCGGCCCTCGTGCCGTTCTGTATATGTTTTGGCGACCATGATCACCCCGAACCATCAAAGAAGATGATGAGGAAACCCACCACTCGTGAGAATCACATGATTGGTGTCCCGCATTTCCGTCTGAGCCCTTCTCAGCCATCCTTAGTATGGATTAGACAATTTTTCTTCCGTGTTGAGCCCGTGATTTGATCTATTCCTGTTTGAAGCCTGTTTTGACTTGGATTAGATCGTGTCAGCTGACATGATCAGTCATGAGATACGAAGAATAAGTGCATGCATCTCTCTCAGACTCTTCCAAGCAGCCGTCACCTCCCACGGTCCTCGTCCCGATTTCTACTCCGCCGCAGCCTTCCGATGCACTTTCTTCGATGCTTGGGAGCAAGCTCTGACCCTCCTGTCGGACTCCAGACTGCATCATTCCACCCTGACTCAGTGAGTTCACAGAGATCAACTTTTGAAAGCGATTTACTGTACTAGTCTCCCCTATTCCCAAGGCGCATTATTTTGATTCAATTCATAGACAATTAGTGACGGTAGTTGGTCAGACGATGATCTGAGCCTAGAATAGCACCTTAAAGTGAACTGCTGAAGTGCTGATGACGCAATTTGATGATAACTCCTCTGTTCTCTGATTCCTTCTTGCTAATGGCGCCATTGATATCCAGAATTTAAAATTTCATACAGGTTGATAAAATCTAGTCCAGTCAGGCAGATGTAGATAAAGTGGTCATTGGTCTACCTTCTAGTCTTCATGAAACATATTTTCTGATTTTTTTACACATGCGGGAGCGTTGTGTATGTAGTTTGCCTACACTTGGCATTTTCGGTTGTTGATCAGGTCTTCCAATTGGGATGAAATTCGAGAATGCCACCATGGAAGACGTAGTCCTGTAGAGCTTTTCCTGGATCTGTTTGGCATTTCTTATGGCTTCCAATTAGAGACGTAACGTAATTGAAGCCTCATTCGAAATGCCAAGGGAGATTGTTTTAGAACTTAGTCCGGAGGTTCTCGATTAGGCACTCATTCTGACAAATAGCGACGTAACCTAATTTAAACCCTATTTTAGAGTGTTGTGCTACTTCGTGGAAATCAACGCGATCATTCTCCGTAACGATGCTCCCATGGACTCATTTAAGGTGAGGTCGTAATCTGATGAAGGCCACACAAACATGTTTTGGCCTGAGATGTTATCTGCTCTGTAATTCGAACAACGTCCGAAATAATCTGTGACGACGCTTCATTTGACGTAACCCCCGTTGCGTGTGAGGCTACGTTGTACAGAGTAGAGAGAACGATCACTAATCACCAGCAGAATGTTCAACATACAAACGAGAAGACATCACTCACGAATAATTGCCGTTTTTGTGCAAATCAACACCATTCGAAAATGCCACTTAGTGGAGAAAATGCACATCATTCGTCTGATTCATACTTTGGGTACCTCTCAGGTCATTGCCAAGCTGGAGGAGTTCGTTGATTCCCTCGGAGACACAGACGAACACAAGAACTGGGCTGCTTTCGCTCTATCCAAGGTACTTCGACTCCTTCCTGGTTCAAAAGTCAGATACGAGTGAAGCGGAGCCCAGAATAACCGTGTTAGGCTATATCACAAACTATACGCGATTCTTCAGATATAGTTTGTCTGTGAACCTAACAGAGTTATTCCCGAGATGTTGTTCACTCTCACGTTACTATGAAACTCACGTTATTCCAAAACCGCCAATCAACCTAAAGACAACCTAGAAAGGAAGAAAAACTCTAAGCAGAAATATCAGTTTTTGCGAGTATACATCACTCCAAGATACCATCATGTCTAGAGACACACATCATCCAAATGATTCTTCTCAGGTCTACATCACTTTCAACAACACTCAGAACGCCGAAGTTCTGCTGAAGGAATTGATGAGAAGAGATCCCTCGTGGGCCATCTACCCCATCGCACTCGCGTCAGTCTTCGATTCTTGGCCCCAGACCATCGGTCGCACTCTCTCGAATCCCCATGTTCTCTCGTCTTCTCTGACCTTGTTTGAGAGCATGCAAATCTGAGAGGGTGAACTTCGCTCCCGGTCTTGCTTATCTGAGTGACCGTGACCAACCCCGAGACCAATCCGGCTGGCAAATGCGTTGCTTGTGTTTCAAATCCAGTGTAGATTAAAGCTTCAGGATAGTTATCTTAATGGTTTCAGTCATGTTCTCACGCAGAAGGGCGAATATGATGCGGCAATGGAAATGGCAGACAAGACCCTCGAAATGGAGAAGGTGAGGGATGCACTCTCTCGATTTTACACACTATCTCGCCGGTCAGACAGAGAGATCGGAAAAAAAGAGATTCACTCGAGGAACACTCAGCCAGACTACTCATTCCGTTCGGTTTCTGGTTGATCATAAATCCACATGAGCATGAATTCGACGATTTTCGAGAAAGAAAATGTGTTTTGACTAGTCTGAGCGGCTTTAATTTTTGGCATGATCTGTTTTTCTCCCTGAGAGTATGTGTAAAGCATTTCCGCAGCAGTTTCCTTGCGGAGATCGGGTGTAGTTTCGGTGCTCACGATTAGTTATAGCGTAATGGTATGTATCTTATTGGCGAGAGATGATGGGGAGTGGAGAGGACATAAATCATAAACTAATGATGCTTTGGTCTTCATCGTAACGTAACTCGGTGCAAGCTGACTGACCGGCGAGAGATCAGGGATCCGAGGAGAGTAATTGCCCTTTTCAGCACAATCCG
The DNA here is from genome assembly GCA_900490845.1 of Pristionchus japonicus. Lineage (NCBI taxonomy): Eukaryota > Metazoa > Nematoda > Chromadorea > Rhabditida > Neodiplogasteridae > Pristionchus > Pristionchus japonicus. The sequence continues at coordinate 58,498 of LS515354.1, forward strand.
GAAGCGCATCTCCTCAAGCAGTCTCTCAGACTGCACAGTCAGGGGAATAAGCTCGATCCCGCGTGAGTTTTGCTAATCCGTCTCTAATCTAGGCCGCATGGTCTGATTCACATGAATCCCCATCATAATCGGTGATGCGGCTGTCTGAGATCTAAGATCTCCCTTTTTCCCCGGCTGCAACTCAGGGAATGCACCTATTACGACGAATCTTATATGTTTCGTCATAATCGGTGATTCGTCTCAGTCTGAGATCTTCCGCTCTTTCCGCTTGCAGCCTGAGGCAAAACCTATGGCTAGTCACGAGAAAACGCATCATAATCGGTGATGTCTGAGATCCCTTCCCTTCGGCAATAGGTCATGCACCCAATACGACGAATCTCGAAAGTTTTTCGTCTTAATCGTTGATTAGGTTTTGCATCTAAGATCACCTACTCCCATGTAACAAAAATGATGACGAAATGAAAGGCCATCGACCAACTTTTTTTTCTAGCCGTGGGCAGTGTGTGAAAGAGACACAAGAAAACAAAGCAAATCTGTCCCCAGGAATTCGAAGTATCGTGCGAAAGCGAACCAGATCATACACTCGCTACAATATGCTGTCTCCAATCTGCATAGACGACGAACACATTATAATATTCATTTAAATTTACTATCTTACGTGTAATCAGCATAGATACTAGCAGAAAACATAGGAATATTAAGAAGCTGTAAATGTCAGGATCATGGCAGCTGAAAACAGGAAGAAAGCTGGAGGGAAAATATGCTTCAAGCAATGATCATTGAACGGATGCGCTAATGATACCGCGCGAGTGCACGGCAAACCCCTCAGCGTGATTATTTTGCTGAACTGTCAGGAACAAAAAAATTAAGACCATCGACGGAACTGTCAACACAGTTCTTGAGGGGGCGACACTGAATCACACAGTTCTCACTTCGGATTAAGTCGTAGATGAGTCCACTGCCGAAAAATGAAAATCTGTGGGAAGAACGGTCATCACAATCGTTCTCTGGTAGATTGCATCATCGCTCTTATCATATCATTTACGTGTCTTTTGATTCTTTTGCGGGCAAATTCGAGTACATTCTTGACGCAGAGTGGACAGACGTTGATAACGAACTTTCCGGGAGAGTTCAAACCCTAAGATGATGAAATCATTTCCAGTTCGTTTTACGTGAGTCTGCGTGCCGAAGCGGAGCCCCTTCTCGCTCGTTGTTTGAGCAACGCAGAATTTCCCTTCGTCAATGAGGTCAGCGACTAACTTCATACTCGCAGCCCCGAGATAGAACTGGCGGGTAGTAATCACATTCTCCCAACGACGCATGATCTAGGTGTGGTCAGAAGCAGCGAGATAGCATGAGAATGGACAGAACTAAGCCATTTCTTGAATATTCATACTAGAAACTCGACAGAGATTATGCGAAATCTGCGTGCGGTCGGGGGACTATTTCTTACTCGCAAGGTATACATCTCGAATATTATGAGATCTGCGTGTTTGATCATGCAGATCCTGCGTAAATCGCTTCCAGATTATTGAGGTCAGCGAGCAAAGTCGAGAGAAATGGTGTAGCTTCTCGTAGTTGAGTGTTTGATCCCCAGATCTACGCTGCGTCAGTGAATCCCGGAGGGATACATCACAGTTTATGCAACTTTCTCGACATTTTTCAGACTACACCTATGGGAATATTCAGCTCTTGGTTCTGTTTTGTTAGCCACGCCATAACGAAGGAAGTGATAACACATTTTAGAACTGATAATTGAGCGTTGCACCCACACGGGCCATTATGATCAAGACCACATCATGCATCTCTCAATTCTCACAAATTCCGAGTATCTTCCCATCATAATCTCCTCCTCTCTTCAGGTTCTTCGCCACATTGCCTTCATCGAAGCTAAGATCACGGCGGCTAATTCGCTGTGTCTCTGAGAAGCGACCGCCCCCTTCGTCCGCACCCACCAAACTCCGCCCCTCCACAACATTCAGTATCCCCGACTCGAGACTCGAAGGAGGTCGGACCCTCTAGAGCTCTCTCTCTCCAATCTGAGCAGCAAGTAGAGACCAGACTACCTTACCCACTCGCTAGTTGTCCGATCATCTTTAATCAAACACCCCCTCTGAGCCCTTCATGTTACTAATCTGTTGAACCGACCCTCAGCGACTCTCGAGTCTGATGCTTGTTTAGTCCTTTATCTTTACCATACTCCTCGTTTTGCAGTACACCTATGACATTCCGTGGGTATCATCATAGGTTGCTAACTTTTCTTTCTCATCCACACCTCAGCGTAGCTCCGCCCCTTCCTGCATTTAGAGCCTCCCTGATAGCTGTTTACATCTTTCTAGTGACCCACCCCTCACTCCGCCCCTCCTCAGTCCCCCGCCCAGTTTCATTATCCTCCGATTGTAGCAACGTGGCAGGTGACTGCTTATCCCCCCTCTTCCGGACATTTACCTGTCTCTCTTCGCTTCCCATGCTCTCTCATTCTGTCTAACCGGCGAGAGAGTGTGTGAAACGGAGAGAGTCAGTCGTTTGCTCCCTCCTTCTCTGTTATCGCTGCTGTCGTTGATAAGTTATAAAATCTCTGTCTACGCTCGAGTCTCTGATTCACTTATCCACGTCTGAAACGACGCAAATGCAGAAAAAAATCATGAGTCCGCACTCTTGACGCCGCTAATCGGCTTACTCGCAGACTCAGTCATCCAGATTCTTTTAGCGCTGATTTTTTGCGCTCGTCTGAGCCTATTATCGTTCCCGAATCGGTCAAATCCGTAGTTTCACCCAACCGCATGACAAAATGGCCTCTTTTTGCGGTAGTCTGGGATCCAAATCCAGACTGCATTGTAGCCGTCTCCAGACCTCCCATTTTTTGAGGAGTCTGGGATTTTTTCCTGCATAGAAATGGCCCAATCAGTATACCACCTATTCAAGGCGGAATTTGTCTCCTGCTTTGCGGAGTTTCTGGGATATCCCATCAAGGAATAGCTCCCGTCGTAGTTTAGCTTCCCTTACTGGAGGCTACCGTAGTCTCTATATTCTCGACATCAACAGTTTCTTTGGAAACTCTTTTCTCCCCTGCTTTTTGCAAGTTAGCTACGATTTTTTTTGATCAAATGAACTATTGCTGAACAATATTACAATCGCACCCATTCTCTTCGACATTTCTGATCGTTTTTGTCGGTCGCCTAGGATCTGAAATCTGCCCTCAAAATACCTTAAAAAGGTTAGTACGAATCTCCCTGTGCCGCTAACTCCTGTTCTCCCAACGATAAGAGAAATCTCTAATTTTTTCGGTTGTATCGTGCCAGCACAAAAACAGCCAAGCATCCTTCTTCCAAGCGATCTAATTTCCTGTGCAGACGGCTAGGATCTATCCCATATCAGCTAGACAGTAGACCTACCCCCCAAATACTCACTAATTTCCTGGTAAGGAAATTCTCTCGATGGGCAGACAGACCGAGAGAGTATGCAATAGAACAAAGTCTGAATATCGCTTAATTTCCGTTGCTACCGGTCTGCTGTCTGGGATCTCCCACAGAGGCTAAAGTCCCCTCTCTCCAATTAGTAGTGATTGGTAGTATTCAGCCCGCCAGACCTCCAACTCTGCTGAAAAACAAACTTAGTTCTGAAACGCTTTCAATCAAGTCTGAAAAGGGTTGATTTCTTCCCACCCTCGCTTTTCCCACCCCACTACTAAACTCAAGACCTCCGATTCTCGGATGCTTGTTCTCAAACACTCCCTTTCATCTTTGTGCCCGCATACGGTAGTCTTGCACACATTACGATGGTGCGTTCACACTGGGGGCGTGGCTAGGGTGAATCATTTCCTCCCTCTCTATCCTTGACGGGGCTTCCTTTCATTCCTCACAGTTCTATTCACATCTATCTTGTCTGTGAACTCAGACGTCAGAAGGTCGGAGGTCTACCTGACTTCTCGAAAGTCTTCCCTGATGACGCAAGGAGCTTCTTTAGACCTTTGCGACCCCTCCTCCCCCATCATTGCATCCCCCGCCCACAACATTCCTCTTTGTGCCGCAACAGACGCCTGACGCTAGCATTTCCTCATGCCCTTTGGCAGTAATCCCATTCCTTTCTCCTCTCCACACCCTCATCCGCGTGTCTGTCTGAGTAGGTGGTTCCCTCCCCACGCTCATTCCCCTATGATCATTCATCTTCATCATACTAATCAGTGAGCTCTCACTCCCTCATATGCAAGCGCATGACAACAACAATAATGGCTTTGTGATAGGGAAATTGGAGTACTCAATTCCATTGATGCAAATAATAAGGAGATATCTGGAGGATTTTACTGCAGTGGCTACAGTAGTCACTCAATTATCTCTTTTTGCTTTTTTGAATCTTTTGAACTCTCGATCCAAAAATGCAATTAAAGGGGGGATTCAAAACTCAGACCAAATTTTTCACTACAGAGGCAAACATATCCCGTCCGTATTCCCTCATACTTCTGCAAATTCGTGATTCGCACATAGTTCGACATACATAGAGTTCCACATACATTTTCTGCAAAGCGCATGCACCTAGCTAGTAATCTTTCACCTGGAAGACTGGGAGGTGGAGGGGCGCATATTCTGGGGGCTGATTCACAGATCGAAGCAGCTGCCGTGTAAACAACTCTCTGTTTTGCATCTGGGAGGCATCGAATTTCGTGATCGCACATAGTGACATAGTCATTGACATATTCGGAAAGACGCAAACTCGGTGGCTTCTTATGTTATTCGAGACCTTCCTGGCCCGCGCTCAATTCTAGAGCCAAATCTGTCTGACTTTCTGACTCTGAAGGTATCAATCACGTAATCTGATCTCGTACGAGATTCGTCGAAATGATGTCGGTGGCATTTCCAAACTTGAAACCGTCAATTTCGACTAAAATCTGATATTCTGAATTTTTTCGCTGTCTGGAGCATCTTAGCATAACTGATGTTTCTCATGATGGCATTTCCCTCTTTCCAAACAAAGACTTTCCGAAATACCCACTTTTTGATTGTCTGGTGTCTTACTGTAGTCAGCCTTGACGCTTCTGACATTTCGATCTATTCCCAAACATGCAAAACCCCGCCCTTTTCTTCCGATCCTGAAAGAGAGACTCACTCTTCATTCCCGTCTACGACTCTCGTTTCGTGTCCTACTGTAGTTCTCGAAATAGTCGTCATCACTCATTATCTTCTAGACGACGTCTTCGTCTCTTACTCGTCGTCACTCAAAGATGATGTCCTACTTCCTCCCCATCGTCCTTCTCTCTACCGTAATGACGGCGATGGCTTCTGAGGTGAGTAATGCCCATTGTCATGAAGACTTCACGTCATCAGATCTAATTACGTAGAATCTAATTACGGAGCAGATAATGATGATGATAAGATAATGATGCTGACAATTCCAGCCCGAGGTCGTCCTTCCTCTGGATGATCAGTCCGCTCCCCTCTGTGCTGCTCGTCCTCTGGATGGGGAAGGGTTCAAGACCCTCTACGCTCGTGGCTTCTGCCTCCAGGCTGTCGTTGTGCCCCATGGACAGGTCGCTCAGGCCCACTTCACGAACAGACAGGTCTACTGCAGAGGACTGGATGGGGACGAGAAGGAACTCGCCCAGGTACGGTAGTCTCTTAAGATCGCACGTTCTCTCGCCGTACAGATAGAGAAAGATAGTGTGGGAATTGGAGCAGTGAGACTACAACTGAAATGTTGCTGGAACCAATCTGGCTCTCTCAATTTATCATGCTCTCTTGACTGGCAGATAGCTACTACTTTGTGGCTACCACTTTGTTAGCTTCCCTGGTCTGATATGGAGCTTAGAAGTAGCGGTTCCGGAACTTCGCGCGTATTCACTTACCGAAAATGCAAACAGATCGATGAGGAACTAGCCAGCTTTCCGGCGATTGGATTCGCTTTTTAGCATATACATCAGTATCAGGATTCAGCGTTTCTGCAGGGGATTTATGCAGTTGTGCGAAGGTGTAGGTCTCAAAGCGGAGATGTATCAACAGGAACTGCTAGAGGCTTGCGATTAGGGAAAAGCTTAGCTTCCAGGGGTCCAAAAATAACGGGGCTCTGGGACAATAATTTCTTCAGATCTCGAACGACTTCTCATCTCTCGGTAGCATCTGCTCATCTCCCTCTGCCTCCATCGCTCTTCCTCCTGGTACTCACTACATCGGAGTCTCAGCCTCTTCTCATCCTCTCAAAGTCGCCCTCACGTACATCAAGACACAGATCGGTGAGGAAATGTACCTATTGTGATTGAAATAGTCACTACAATTCTTCCGAAAGTCTAGACAAAGGTGGCTGAATGGAGACGAAAACAGGAGAGCTGTTTTGGCACCGAAAGTGCACCTTCTTCTGCAAAAAAGTGTGCCCTTTCAGGCTGCGGTGACAAGCTCTCGAACTCCCTCATCGGAATCCCTCTGACCTTCGTCCCTACCATGAACAAGTGCTCTCTCCTTCTCCCCGGTCGCTCCATCCTCAAGATTAAGGCAGTTCGTCGCACCGAGGGAACCGATGTCAGTTTTTTTTAGGATTTCGGTTTCGTGAGATTTTGAGGTGACCAATAGTCAAAACAGTACGGGACTTTTTCTGGGCTTAGTCACTAGTTCCACGGTCTTGTTTTGGCGTGAGATCGGGTCATTTTTAGCGTCCCATTTTGGAAAGAGTGATCAACGTATTCTCAGGACGCTCGCTCTCACCAGTGCCTCAAGCTTCGCATGGGAAAGAAGATGTACAACCTCAACCACCGATTCGAACCCGTCTGCGAGAGTGAGGAATACATTCATTGATTGCAGTCGGAGTGAACTTGAGATTGGATTCAATGCTCTAGTTACCCTAACTAGAGATCCCAAGAAAAAACCTTCCCACCTCTAACTGCATCTCTTAAGAAAAAACACCATACAGACTAACGAAACCTACTTGTGTTTTGCCACATTCTATTTTTCAACGCAGTAGTTTCTGAGTCAGCTTGGGAATTTCCTATGATGTAGAGCTTGTTTTCGAGGAAGTTTCCCTGCTTAGCTGCACAAACTTCTCATAACGTTTGTGCAAAATGTGTGCTTCTCAGGCATGTTTACGAACATGGCTCTACGTCACGGTGGGGATACTCTAGTATGATCATGATATCAATACTATAACATGAACATACTACATTGTGGTCTTACCCAGCTAAGGAAAGTCGCCTAATGACATCATTGCAGTCCCCGCCACTTCCTCCATCCTCTACCGTCTCGGCTGCGGATCCGTCATCATGGAGGCATCTGACCGCGCTGTTCGCTCCGTTGACTTCATCATCACCCCGATGGACGAGGAAGAGGCTGTGATCGGAGCCCCTCTCATGTGCTCTGAGAATGAGGAGACCGTCGAGCAGATCATCCAGGAGTTCCAGTAGAATTCCTGCGCCCATCCCTCGTCCCCATCACTCCCTCTCAATGACCCTATACAAACCCTTCTCCCACGAATATGTAACGAACAAAAAAACCAATTTCTCTCTCACCTCCCCAATGACCTGAAATCCTCCCCCCTCTCATCTCATCTCATCGACCAGACAGACTTCCCCTCTACAAACAAGAGATATCATCGTCGTCACTTATATTACTTCAACTACCCTCTCTTCCCCCAATGACCAGATACAACCGTCCAGACCTCTCTACGTCCCAGGAATCTCACCGTCGCCAACAATATACTCTAATCACCTTTGACTGTCCCATCTCATCCAACAAGCATTCGCGAGCGGCTTTCTCGAGCCCAGCGATACTCTGTCCCAAACTCCATCCGATACTGATCTCGACCAAACCCCAATTAACCTCCATGCAAACAACGACTTCCATCTCTACCCTCTCCCTCTCATCTCACAATTAGGTTGCTGATTCCCAGTGTTTTTCGCATCCTTCCCATCACCCAAACAACCCTATGAAACAATTTCCCCTTCCCAAACTCCTGGCCATCCTACAAACAACTAAACTCATTTACCCCTCTCATAGATTTCAATTCTCCCAATCATTCTCCACTACACAGAGACTCTCCCTTTCCCACCACCTATTCCAGCGATTGTCTCTCTACCTATTCAGAATACTCTCGCCCTTCCAATAGGAAACAGTATGATTCGAGATGTCCGTTGTTATCGTTGTGACATAATTGTCTGTGATCTCTTATCCCATGATATTTGTGATGCCTATGCACGTATGAATACATTAATAGTTTGGAAGTGTTGTTAAACATAGGTGCCCGGGCGTGGCTTCGCCCAGAGAGCAATGATCAGGGATCGGCAAGAGGGATTTTCGAAGGATGTCCGGGGAAGGGAAAGTTATGTGAAACAGCGGCTTCTTTTGGCTTCTGTTTACCTCGACATTTTAACAAAACGAAAAAGAACCTAAGTCTGAGTACGAGAAAGCAAATATGCGGCATACTCCAACTAGATGGTTTCTTCCACCCAACTTGCCATAATTAAGGCAGAAAATAGATATGATCTTTGAGTCCACTGACCAGTCACAGCAGCAATTTACAGAACCGGGGAAGAAAAAAAGGGTAATAAAGCTACGAATATGAACACTGATGGCTTCTTCAGCTCAATAATGCATGCTTACTATAACCGATGAAGCAAAAAAGATATGACTAAACGCGAAAAAAAGAATCGGATGTATGCGTTTCCTGGTCGTTTCCGACAACGATATTTCATTACTAAGTACGAAAATATGGACTATCCATTCAAAGGCCGTTCAAATGAGGCTTCTTTCTAAATGACAAATTCCTGGGAAACCTTCGTGGACACTGTGCGAGTCCCATTTCATCTTCCGGGGGTCGTCGTCGGCTTAACACATATTGTTAAAATCGTCTTCGATATCATTTCAGAATGCAGTTAGAAGTTCATTCCACAAAATTTAGAAAAAAAACATACGGAGATGGGTGTTAACATGTCGAAGTAGCATTGCTTTCCCAGAGAATCTCTTTCCACATTCGACACATTTGAATGGTTTCTTCGCCTCTTCATCAACTGAGATAAATACAAATAATCATCTTCATTTTCTAAATGTGTGAATGATATCACATGTGCTGCAAACCTTGATGTGATAGCATGTGATGAGCGAGTCCCGTTGAGCCAGAGAAATGCTTTCCGCATACACCACACTTGCATGGCTTCCGACTAGGATCGTTCTCTGCTGAAGGAAAACAAAATTTAAAGCAACACGGTTAAGTGAGTAAAATCAAGAATACTCACGTAAGTGTACCTTCCTGTGCACCTTCAGACCTCCATTAGTTCTGAAACTCTTGCCACAATCGTCACACGTGTACTGTTGTACTTCTGAACACCATTAACCATAATATATCTTTGCTAGCTCTCATTACTCGTATGCTTTGCCTTGTGTTCATTGAGGTTCCATTCAGTTTTGCAGTACTTGTCACATACATCGCATTGGAATGTTTGCTTGTCTTCTGAAGAGACAGAGGTCAGCTAACATTCATTATTAGTAATGGTAATAAATACTATTTCTCTTTCGATTCTCACTATGTGTGGTTGTTCATCAAGTCATTGATTACCTACATTCATGAATTATCTTGTGACGATTTAAAGCTGCTTTAAAATCTAACAAACAATCATTTTTATCAGTCTTCTGACAGACTCACCACCGTGGGTCTTCTTATGTCGCTCCATATTACCTTTGTAGTTAAAACGCATTTCACATATATCACATTGAAAAGGATTCCTCGTTTCTTCATCGTCTAAACTGAGCGATAACTAGTCCACAAAAATTAAGATTACCACAAACCTTCATGAACTATTCTGTGCCCATTTAAATAGCCTTTCGATGCATATCGTTTGGGGCGCAATTCGCATTTGAATGGTCGTCTAGCTTCTTCGGTATCTGAATTGACATTGATAAGGCTTAAATTCAGTATCTGCGAACCTTCATGACTCCTCATGTGACCATTGAGGTGTTTCTTCAGTCTGTACCTCTTGTGACACAGATTGCATTTGAAGGGTCTCCTCTTTTCTTCGCTATCTAAATTGAAAATGCTTCTGTGAGTATAACTACACCAGTTACCTTCGTGATTCTTCTTGTGATACCAGAGACCGTCGTTGGTTTTGTAGGTCTTTGGGCAGGATGGACAATGGAATCTTCTCCCTTCATCGCCTTTCTTCTTTCCAAAACGCGAATCTTCATCGGATTCATATTCACTCTCCTCTAACATGGGAATGGTCAGAACTCACATTCCCCGATCGGAATGAAACTTGCAGGGTTTACTAAGTCGGTCACGCTGATCTCAAATCAGTTTTCAAAAGCTGCCAAATGTTTTTCTCAGGAAAGTTGCAGCTCGTTGTTGTTTTGCATGTGATTTTCATTGAGCCGATCGCGCAGCGCGTATACAAACTCTTCATCCTGCCTT
>LS515354.1:71131-91119 GCA_900490845.1 Pristionchus japonicus
AAGGCAGGATGAAGAGTTTGTATACGCGCTGCGCGATCGGCTCAATGAAAATCACATGCAAAACAACAACGAGCTGCAACTTTCCTGAGAAAAACATTTGGCAGCTTTTGAAAACTGATTTGAGATCAGCGTGACCGACTTAGTAAACCCTGCAAGTTTCATTCCGATCGGGGAATGTGAGTTCTGACCATTCCCATGTAAGTCCTCTTCCTCTGAAGACGACATCTCCACATCTGAATCATTTCCCTGGGTGGAATCTTCAGACACATCTCCACCATCTATTTCCACGTTTGCCAGACGTACTCGAGAAGACTGAATAAAACAAATAATAACGTAATGGATAAAACGAATGTGTAAGAAAATCAAGATTCATGTGGCTGTGCAGTATTCTCAGACTGAGTTCCACATATTATTATTTACACCTGCTTTGTAGGAAATTTGGATTATTCTATTTTACTTTTTAGCCTCCTAGAAACCCAACCACTTACAACTATCTCCACCGAATGAATATTTCGACTCCTTTCTCTATCCGCCAGCCAATCCAATGTGGTATCTAGAGAGTCAGCCAGTTGGCAGGCCAGATTCCGTCGAGGGATTTCTCTGCAAGATCATATTGATGAGATTACAAAACATTTGCAGTAACGTGAACAACGAAAATTATCAGACACAAAGGATACCTGGTGCGGCCACTTTCATCAAACACACTTTCATTCTTGGCCAGCTTTGCTATGGCAAATTCCTGGATTGCCATCGTATGAATGTATTGCAACATCGTAAAATATTCGCTGGCAAACGCAATTCGAACCTCTGGATTAGCATCACTTTCGATCAAGATATGCAACCGTTTCAAAGCATACTGAATAACACTTCCTGGTGGATCATTTGAGGGCAAATTGAGAGCCTGAAGGATATTGCAAACAGAAGACAACTAAACTAATGTGGAAAGGCCACCTTTTCTCGAACCTTCCCAATGCAATCAATGTTTCCTTTCTTCATTTATCTGAAATATATAATTGAATACAGCGATAGTCAACGAATATCAGAGCGATACCAATCGTTGGCAGAGATGGGCAAATGTTTCTGAAGAAATAGACGCCAAAATATGCTTGGAGCGTGTAAGGAAATATCACGGAGGAGAAGGAAACAGTTGAAAGAAAAGGAAGAGTGAGTGAATAAGACAGAAAGGGAAGATACATGTTCCCAATGAATCACCAAACTAAGGCAGTGCAAGGAATGTTTACCAGCAAAGACGTTTTATTATGAGAAAGACTCGATTGTGGCCCAGAGACGAGGCTAGAAGAATGAAGAAGGAAAAGGCGGTTGCCCAGCCTAAATCCATGAAGCGAACAATATTTTGGTCGCATCAATTTCAACAGACTCATTCTCGGGTGCAACCTCAGCTTTGTGAATGAAACCGGAATGACCTTTCCTTTTGGATAAACTGACTACCAACATGGTCAACTGAACTAATGAGCAAGTCTAATCAACTCGCTTCGGCTCCCTTTCATCCACTCACTCTCCTTCTCTCCCTTGAGAACATCTGTTGGAAAGTTTCTGACTGTGTCTTTAGCTGTCACTTTCTTTGCAAAAGCGGTGAACATATCGGCACTGATTGCATACAATGCATGCATTCTAAGCAGCCGTGATTCACACAAACAATTAGGATCTTTTATCAATTAAAGTAGCTCGAGCAGAGGAATGAAGGTATAAAAAATGAGAACTATGACAATAAAAGGATTACAGAAGATTGATGGAATATAGTTAGTATTCTTCGTCGACAGAATCCATTTCATCTGACCAAGCTCCATGCTCCTCATCATGACTTGATGAATCTTCCTCATCCGTCACAATATTTATCACTGGTCTCTTGACTTCAAGTGGTCCCTGGAAAGCATTTTCAAATATAGAATCCGCTCCGAGATTTGTTGTAAATTTCTAACTGAGAATATTTTTAGTTATGTTATTTACGCATTTTTCCATAACGTACTGTTTAATCTGATCATTGGGCAAGAAGATGCGAGAAATTGCTTGATTGTGGTATGAAGTCGATACCTCGCCATCTCTCTTTGTACTTTTTGCATTTTCACTTCTGTTAGTGGATAGACCGATGGCGGCGGAACTCGTTGCTTGTTTCTCTGCAACTATTAGGTAATGAAGTTAGAGAAACTATTAATTTTCGAGCTGTTTGATCTCTAGACACTACAATGCAGTCACTTACGACAATGAAGCAGTTTATGTTGAGATAAATTTGAATTTCTAGAGAATCTCTTTCCACATTCATCACACTTGAATGGCCTCTTCGTGTCTTCATCAACTAAAAACGATACAATATTTGCAATTAAAATCATACTGTATCAATTTTCCTTAAATCAGGTCTTTTTTTTAATTAATGTTTTCAAGCAAGCACTTTTCGACTACTAATATAAACACCGGAAACTGACCTAAATGCATGTTTTGGTGCCGACGAAGATTACAAGAATTTGTAAAAGAATTTCCGCATTCATCACATTTATAAGTTCGTCTAGCCTCTTCGTTTACTGAATGAAATTAAGGTTATCCTTCTCCCTTCCTTCCTTACGCTCATGAATGATCTTATGCTGGATCAGAGATCGCTCCGTTACCATACGCTTACCACAAATGACACATTCGAAGATACTTCTTGCATCAACGTCTGCTGAAAGAGAATTGAATACGCGCGATTGGTCGTGTGAGATAGCAGAACAGAAATCGCAATTATCAACGGACCTGCATGACCTTTCTCGTGTCGAATCAGGGATACTCTTCCAGTGAATCGCTTGAGACACTGCCCGCATTGAAAAGGCTTCCTGCTTTCTTCGCTATCTGGATAATTCATACATTAAAATGTTTCAGAAGTATCTTTGTTAAATCAGATACCTCTGTGGCTCCTTTTGTGTTGCCGGAGACCAGTACTGGACGCAAATTGTTTTGGGCAAATTTCACATCGGTACCCTCTCCTTTCTTCTATGTTTTCAATGTTTGCAATTTATTAATGTGAAATGTAATCTAATTTTTCGCACCTTCATGGCTCATCTTGTGCTCGTCTAGGGTCTTCTTCAATTTATATCTCTTCTCGCAGACATTACATTGGAACGGTCTCCTCGCTTCTTCCGTATCTGCAGTAGTTTTTCATTCCACTGATCCCTCAATAGCAACATTTTACCCTCGTGATTTCTTCTGTGACTAGCGAGAGAACTTTTGGAGTTGTAGCTCTTGTGACGCAAAAGTTTCCCTCGTTTCTAAAGTTGCCGGATATTGAAGTTGAAAGTTGACCTAGAAATCGCTACGGTATCAATTCAGTACTCACTATTGTGAGTCTTTTTGTGATTCCGCAAATTGGCTGCAGATCTGAATCGCATATTACAGACGTCACATTGAAACGGTCTTCTTACTTCGTCATCACCTGAATGCAATTACTCATATTTGAACATCATCTTCTCTTCTCTTTAGACTCACTGGCATGGCCTTCCGCGTGACGCTTCAAGTGGTGAGCATGGATAAACCGCTTCAGACAAACGTCGCATTCGAACGGTCTCCTTACTTCTTCTGCAAATATTCGTTATAATCTTGGATTTTGATCAGAAAAAATTCCTAAAAACAATTGGTACCTCTCGAATTGGTCCTTCCATCGTCGGCCACTTCTTCTGAACCGTCTTCGTTAGTTTCACGTGAATTTGAGCCAGCCTTAATCGATAGATTCAAACCTCAGTTTTTATGGGAGAAAATACAGCCACGTCACTCACTTCTGTTTTTCGTTTCCATTCTATATTCTCCATCCAACCTACTGTGGTTTCGAGAGACTTACTCAAATCACATGCTAAACGACGAAGCGGAACTTCTCTGTAAGGACACGATTCAAACATAATACGGTGATAACTAAGCGAACAATACCTTTTTGCGACGCTCTCATCGATAATCGACCTGCGTTCACTCGAAAGGGAAACTTTCGAGAGGACCAACTTCTGAAATATTATATTGCATTTCAGTCATACGTAATGAGAAGCGAACGAACCTCTGGGTCGGCATCACTCTCCATCAAAACGTGCAATTGATTCGTAGCATTCTCGATAACTTTCTCGAGTGCATTGGAAGAAGTAAAGCGTAAGGCCTGAATTAGACTTTGTGCACAAGAAACATAGATAATCACCTTCTCTCGCGCTTTCTTGATACAGTCCGTGTCTAATCCATCATCCGCCATTAATCTGATATTATATTGTGCAATTGTGATAAAAATTATGCAAAATTGAGAAAGTAGGAAAGTCAACAGAAGTAACCAGAACTTTTAGTCAACAGAACTTTGATCAACAGAAATAGGAATAGGTAGCCGAAATGGGCTAGCAACATGAAAGGAAATGCCACTAGTGAGAAGACATCTCCCCTCTCTCCATTTTTTGCTTCCATTTCCCTTTGAAAGAAACAGCTCTTGCTTGCAGGAGAAAAAGAGAAGCGTTCTTTTTTTGAAATGCGTCATCGTTTAAAGGTGCCGCGATAGCGAAGGAGTCATTTCGTATGAGAAATCAAGTCGGTGGAGTGAACGAAGGAATTTAAATTATTTGAGAAGAGAAAAATCTTTTTATTGCACCCTAAGGTAATGAGAATGTTGCGCGGGTCTTCTCCTTTCCTTTTTGTCTCTGATGAAAGGAAGCGGTGACTCTTAGCAGGTGTAATGGGTTCTCTTTCGAAGACGAATAAGGATCGGAAAGGGAAAAGAGAGGCAATGAGAAACGTAGGGGAATTCGGTCACATCGAAATAGCTTCTGATCTGTAGCTATCAATAATTGATGAGAGCGAACGTGAAAATGTAGTTTCTGAGCGAAACTCATATCTATTTGTTGACCAGAATAAGGAATTCGTGAGACGTCAGTGACATACCTTTATTTGAGTGAATACAATTCATAGTAATTCAATACACATCCATTTATAGAATGGGTTCAAACCAGTTCGGGGTAAAATATTGAGTTGAAATTGCGTAGATTACTCCATGGTGTAGTGATGAAGAAGGTGAGAGTGAAGTAAGCTATTCCCCACGATGTCACTGCTAGCCAGAATAGATCCGTACTGTTCTCCTCTCTCCATCGATTCTGGACGAATCTGAAGCCATTACGCAATCTCTTTAGATCCTCTCGAATGGCTTGGCCAGCATCTGTCTATACAAATTTTCTCAGACAAGCCGTCTAGACAGTCGGATTTCGTAATGAATTAGAGAGGCATTATTTGTTTTGTTCTTCGTAATACTCGGCCTAATAGAATCGCTCGCCAAAAACTGAGGCTAAGGTGATATAGCGAGATAAAAACAATATAATTTTCCGCCTGGAACTAAATAACTGAAGGTAATGGCGACTTCGAAAGGAAGGTTTACTGTTCAGTGAATCTGATATGTACTTACTTCCAGATAATAATCAAGTCGAGGGATGCATTCGAATACGCGAACTTGCGATATCCGAGGAGAGTGAAGGAGATTGTGAATAGTACGTGTGTTCGAAACAGCTTCAATGCGGTCTGAAATAATTATGTGTTCCAAAGAGAGCTTTCGGATCTCGATTGGGGCAGGAGAGACAGGTACATTTAAGCTTCGTGCAAATTTGTCCCTTGGTTTCCTAGGTGAGATGGCAGGTTGAACATTGGCCAACCTTCTCTCTCTCGATTTCAAATTGTATAGTGAGCGTACAATCGCCCTATTCGATAGCCACGATTAGCCTTACTCTGATCTCCTCGGTAATGTCAGCTGGACTCCTCACTTCTCCATACTCCAATTCGTATCTATGGTCCTGGTAGATCACAAGCTGCAATATTTTTTTTGAGATCAGATGAGGCAGGAAATGCAAATGATCACTGACATGAGACAGTCCGACTCCCACAACGTAAAGTGCATAGAAAGTACACGTGATCGAGGTGAAAATGGAGAGATGACGATGAAACTGGAAAATCGTAATTCGAATATTAGTTTTGCAAAACTCACGTCACTGCTAAGCAGGTAGGAGAAGAAGAAACTGTGCGAAAGTAGTACGTTGAGTAGGCCCATGAAACGTTTCGTCGGCCTCGTGAAGTGCTCCTGTGCTTGACTGAAAGTGGCCCCGTAGCAACGCGAACGCGTATGCGACGCTTTTAGAGCATCCATCTGAATCTCTTCTTCAAACACACCTTCTCGCTCCGACTGACAGGCGAGGGATCATAAAGAATAAAGTCGTCTGGATCATAGCCACTGAAATCAGATTCACCGAGAGAGAGAGAGAGAGAGAGAGAGAGAGAGAAAAAGGCGAGGATAATTGCAAGGTGCATCCCTGCGCGACAACAAACCGGCCATTGTAAGGGAATAATTTCCATTTGCAACTTTAAGTACTCGAATCTCTTCGAATGTTTGAATAAATCACAACGATTCCTTTCATGAATTTCCGAACCTTCCGCCAACAGGCTTCTCCTTTCCACGGCACTCATCTTTATTCGACAGAACGTCAAACATGGATGCTATCTATAACTTGACGAACACAACCACAAATAGAGTCACGAATTTTTTTTTGAGAATCGCTGTCTAGGTCTTTTTTGGCGATTCTCGGGGAACAATTATAATGCATGCACGAACAAATAATGTGTGAAACAAATAATAATGGGTTTTGAGAGATGGAGAAGGGTTTCTAGGCAATCAAAATGAATCGAGAGGGACAAATATAGTAGAGTGGAATCGAGATTTTAGGTTAATGATGCACAGGGCGAGAAAAGAAAACGTCTACTACGAAAGTTGTGGATTCACAAGTCGTGATTGTGAGACTACAGTGAAATATGACATACAGCTAACACGTTACAAACATTCAGTGACTACCTTATTGGAACTACAATTACTTGCTTGGGCACTGGAGAGCAGGCAGGGCTATTCACCTGATGAAATACGAACTACTGATGCATTACAAGAGCCTTGACAACAACAACAGTCCAGAGGAGAGAAGACTATGTTCGAGGGGCAGTGGGAGGGGGCGAGGTATATGACACATAGATGTCAGCGTCGCCGTAGGGGATTGTACTACAGGACGAGATCGTACTGAAGAGATCGATTCTAAGATCACGAGTTGGATACTACATCTTTCGGGCCTCTGGTGGTGGTTGAGGGAGGTAATCATGAATAGACTAATAGGTGAAGGGGCGTTTAGGAACTCGTGTTTAGGAACATGTAATGTTTAGGAACCCTTTTCGAGGAGGATGAGTGAAGACAAAAGAATGAGGGGTTCCAAAACACCACACGATCCTGAGCGCAAGTTCCTGAACGTCCTATCACGGCTACTGACAGAGAAATGAATACAATAAACAATCTAATATCTACGAGACCCGAATATCTCCATTTTTTTGGGTTTTCACTATTCTTACGTTCTCTCTTTTTGGAACGTCTTCTCAACGATTTCTTTTTTTTGCATTTTTTATTAACTGTTATAGGGGAGTTCACCGGGGGGCCACCGGGTACTCTAGAGGATGATGCTCGGGGTAGGAGCTGGACTGCAACTACGCGAATCCCTCAGCATACGAAGGACGAAGCTGGCTACGGAGAGGTGGAGCGGACTCCTGCGTCTATTCAGACGGCGGCTTTCGGTCAAATCACCGAGTTTTGGGGTAGGGTAGGGGTACGGGTCGGGACAGGTCGGGTCGGGTCGGGTGGGGGATTTCTTCTCTCATTCAAGCTTATTTGGGGAAAATTTGTGATCTCTTCGAATGCAATTCGTGATTAACAATACTGACGCTAGGTAGCCTTCTCTTTCTACTGTCGCGACTACAAAAGGGAAAAAGGGAAAATGCAATCCACTGCATAATGTCTACTTACGGCAAAGAATAGATACTTTCTGATTAATATAGTATGCTTAGTTAACTGGGATTTGTCTGGCAGGGAGGAAGGGAAATGGGTACATATGTGGGTGGGAGTAGGGGAGAGGGGTGAGGGAAGGGAAGAAGGGACTCAAGCAGAGCGATGCGCTCCGTGCATCACCTTACGAATGCGATCGAGTTCGCGGTCGATCTGTAATTTATTGATTGATTTTTGGTACTCAGATCCACTGTAGAAGAGCTACTCTAGCGACTGCTAAAAACACTATGTGTAACATTTGTAGAAGTTCGTGCAAGCATCTGAAGAAAGGAAAGAAAGGAAATGAGAAAAATCACGTACCACTTTGTGGTACATGCACATGCTCGGGTGCTCGTCCTCTCCCTGGGGGCAGTCGTGCTTTCCATCGCACAGTTCGTCGTACGCGACACACGGCCATCCAGTGAAGGTCGGCTCCGCGAAGTTCGGAGTCGGGCACTGGATGTGGGTCTCGTGCGGACACTCGTCTGAAACAAGAAGATATTGAGGAGATAAAGTGAGGAGAAAGGGAATGGGAGAAAGAAGGAGGGATCCTTAAGAGGAAGGGCGTGGAAAAATTTCATTTTCATTTGGCAGAATGACTCCTCAGTCCGGAAGGAAATTGAGAGGCCGATTTTGTGAGTCACTGATAGTACGACTTCTCCTCGCAAACATCTAAATTGGGGAATGCCTAGAAGCTAATCCTTTCGATTGCAGCAATTGGCCTCCTCTAATGCCTGTTTATTGGAAAATGGCTTCCTGATATTGAGGCTAATCCGAATGAACGCAAACAAGATGCAATGTATCTGGATGTATCGAGAAGAGCCCGGATTACGGTAGTCTATTCTGATCCACGATGACAACCCTGTGGTTACCGTAATCATACAGAGCCCATCTCTAATAGATGAGATGACAAGGTTATTAAATGTCATGACGTAAAGAGAAAAGTGGATTAGTGGGAAGAAAGGTTGTCTTCTAATAAAGAAATGCTAAGTGAGTGGGAAAATGTCACTGATTGTAGTCGCACACATCACCCATCCAACGATACGGTTTTGGCTCTAAGATCGGGCCGTGAACCACCATAAGAAAGCATCATATGCGTGGTCAGCTCAAAGTTTATCAGGGGGTTTTCATGAGAAATCGAGTGGCAGGTGGAAATTCTCGCAGAAGTTCTCCTGCATATCCTTTTCCCATAAATCTAATTTCCCTTGAAAGTGCCTTTCGCTCTCGGATCTATTGCATCTATGTACACCATCTGCCCATTGATCCTCTTCTTTGACAACCACCAATTCATGACACTCAGCACTCAATCCATCTCTACCGACTAAGCCATTTTCTTCCAATGGTTTTCTTCAGTACCATCTGTCGGGAAAGCGTACACTTAATGGCCTTCCCAACCGCGCTTCCCACATAGTACATTTCGAATTGTGCCAATTTTCGTTCGGAATACTCGGCAAACGCCCTTGTAGGATCCTGCCTCATTAGCCTAATCGTTGTTTCTGCTGTCCTACGCCGCAATACACTAATTCATGAAGCAGACAGAGAATTAGAGAAGGAATCGACCAAATCCAACAGAGGTATTTCGCGAAATTAATCATAACCTCATCACTAGCAAGGCCATCGATAATTTCGTATCTGCGTAGGATTGCCGTAGCCCACTTCCCCCTCGAGCTACTGTAAGTAGGTATGTGGCCTCATGATCTCGGCACTACGGTAGCTTCATCGGTCCCTACAGTACTCATCGTCATAAATCGATATGGTAATCGATGACAAGTCGTGGCTAGGATCCCACAAATGCAGATACCCAGAATAGCTTCCATATTCCTCCCAAGAAAATTACGTGAGTAATCAACTACGATAGGACTACCGAACACCCTCACCCCTGCATCCCAACCTGGCTACTGCAACACAAATCGATAATGCGTACCTGGCATGAGGGCCTTGGCCTGCGCGAGTTCCGGGTCGTACGTGTGGAAGACGTTGCCGACGGGGTACGGCAGAGGAGGGCGAATGTCCCGAGCGGCCTGCGATGATGTCATCAGTGGGGGGTACGGTAGCTTGTATACTACCATGGAGCTACAGTTATCTCTCAGCTACGGTAAGACTATGACATCCTCCCAAGTCCTACAGTAGCCCCTTAAGTACGGTAAGTCATCGGTAAGATTACAGTAGCTTCCCAGGCAAAGTAGGTAAGTGAACTAACCATTAAGGCCGCCAGGAGGTAGATCCCCAAGAGGGGACGTAGTTGTCCCATCGGGTTGTGAAGCGGGACTCAAGCGAAAAAGAGGCTTGATATAGTCGTGGCGGATGGGCGGAGCCTACGATGAGCTGAGGAAGCCCCGCCCCTCGCGGATCCATGTTGTACTTTTGACGCGAACTCGCGTGAGAAACAGGGTAATAACAGGAAAATAGAGGAGGAGAGACGAGACGAACAGAGTGAGATTTGAATGGACAAAGGCGTGTAGTTTCAAAATAACAAAGGGGAAGGTCTCTCCATTTCACACACACTTTCCCAGGAGAAAAGCGAGAATGAATGGAGAATGAAGAGAGTGAGTTCAAAGATTCAGAGTTGACTTGACATTCGTTCAGTCACGCGATATGACAAGAAAATGATAGATCCAGCACAGTCTAGGCATATTTTGCATTCAAAACAAGCTGAACTGGCATCATCGGTTTAAACTAACTGAAATCCGAGACAGGATTACCGTAATACCGATACTGAATAAACAATTCCAGAAACAGCTTGAATATAATCAGGACCTTTATCGATAGCTCACCGTTCTGGTTCAGATGCCGTCGTAAATGCGGTGTCGAATGAAATTGTTTTCGTTCATGCTTCCTCGAAGAAATAACGAAGCATTCAAACTCATATCAATAGACAGAAATTGATGCTGCTTTCTTTATAGGCTCGTTTAGAGAAGTTCTTTGGAAGCCTATTAGAAGCCTCAGCTCTTTTTTCCGAAGCCCTCAAGTTCTTTCGAGCAGCGGTTGAAGTGCTACTTCTGTTTTATTGCGTGGTAATCGGGGAAGATATGAGTCACAGATCTTTTTAGGTAGTGGTACTCTGCAATTTCCTACGCAGCATGGCTTCGCAACTTGAAATTTCAGCCTTCCAACTGTTTCTTTTTCAGAGAATCGTTAGCACCTGCACCCTAATTAACATCGGAATGCAACTGCTAACTTGTTGCGGAGCCGAAAATAGGAGTGAAATCGGCTAAATTTTGCTTTTCCTGAATGATTGCATAATGTCAAATCATATGCACACTGTCTGCTTTTTCATGCACATCTCTCATCAATTCCTTTCAGCGGCTGAAAGCCTGCAAATCAGGCTAATGCGCATTTCGCATCGCGCATTGCGCATCTGAATGATGTCCTCGGTCTCTCCAATCCACCTAATCTATCCTCGGTACCAGAAGAGTGAGTGAGCTTGTGAAATTGAGAGAGTATCTTTCTTCATCTGCATCTGCTTGTCTTCACCCAAAGCGCACGTCCGAAAGATCGAATCGAGTGATGCGCATTAGGCCTGTCGACCGGAAATGCTGACTATTTCGTCTGCTTTTTTTTGAAGCACTCAAGGATTTCCGAGAAGACCGGATGTCTATCGCACGAGGTAAGACACATCACTAATTAACAGAGGAGACATCCCGAATGCCACCGGAAATGGTCATTATCACGACTTCTGAGTGGAAACACTCGAGGACTTCCGGAGAAAAGCGTACGAGATCTATCACGATGAGTAAGACTGTTCGGTGCACATGCCAGCACAATTGAAGTGAAATCGTTAACAAGTTCATCCGTTTCGGAGCACCTCCAACTAGGCGTGCCCTCTTGAATGCTTAGGAGAAGCGTTCACGGCTTCTTCTGTGTGGAAACACTCAAGGATTTCTCCAAAAAAATCCCTCCTCTCCTACTTCAGCGAAGTACATCTCTTTTTTTCTAGAAGCCTGCACTCTTGATTACCGGAAGTGCAGATCCTCTCGGCTTTCCATCACTCAAAGATTTCCGATAAGTTGTTTGCGAGCTGTTCACGAGGTGTGAAACATCATCTATTCTGCAGAGGCTTCATTCTTCGAACTAGGGGGAGGATAAAGTGTGTGTAATATCGAGAGATTCATTCAAATCCTTCTGAACTCCTGAATCCGAGGTGGATAAGGAACTAATATCGCAGTGCCTCAGCCGAGGCAAACATGTTATTGAGCCAGGGAGAGATGGGATGAAGGCCATGACGATTCCCGTTATCCACTGATAATGCCACGCTGTTTGCCTCGTGATCATGACAGGAATACCTTGTCTATCTCCTCTGAGAAACTGAAGGCTGTGAGGTTCGACGAATCTCGTTATGCAGAAAGTGAGAAGAGATGGGAAGATATTGGATACAGAAGGGAAGACTTTCAAGAATATCAGAAATCGGAAAACAAGATAGACTCTTTTCGTTCTGAACAGTCTCTCGCTGGTGGTCATGCTTTTGAAACCCGAATCATGAAAGAAAACGTCTTAGCTGATGAATTCAGACATCAAACAGAGCGATTGAGAACGATGATCCAGTCAGCAGGTTATCCTGTTGAACACCTGCTTCTGAAAAGCAGTTTACAAGTCACATCAGTCATGAACATTGGATTGTTTTCTTGTTTTGGCGAAAGATGAACGGTGGGTAGCCATTTGAAGGGCTTCCAGGGGAATATTCGGTTACACTTTGGTCATACTGAGAGCAACTGAAGTTAATACAGCTTGTTGAGACCCTCGTCGAAGGCCTTTCGACCTCTGGTAGTCCGTACAGCTCTATTCGTCTTCTCACAACTCACCTGGCCCGATATTGCGGGATCTTCGAACTCTAGTCCGTACATCACAATTCGTATCCGTTGTGGGGCGCGAATAGAAGGGGATCAGATAACAACGGCGCTCTCGACTTTTTTCGTCACCTCGCTGCTTCCGCAGTCTATTCTGGATCGGATTTCGTTCGGTTTCCCTCTCTCAATCGCTCTTTTCTCCGCTTCTGTTCGTCCCTTTTCCTTTACTACTCCCATCTGGAAACAGTCGTCCGCATCCCTTTCGTGTTTTTTACTAATTGTTGCTCCGTCCTTCTCCACAACGGAGTAGTCTGTCCCTGATGCAGGTAGGTTTCCTTGTTTCTGCAAGTGACGTGCAATTCAGGACTTTGTGTTCGCATTTCCTCGCAATCCTGGAAACAAACGAGCGCTTCTCTTCCCAAATTGCATTGAAGAGTGTGCAGGAACTTGTCGAGAGTTCATTTGGAGAGGGGAATAGAGGGCGTATTCGAAATTCTCAAATCTAAATTTGGATTCTCTCTAGGAGTCACAAGTACAAACGACGTTCAACTCTCAACATCCTCTCTCGTCATAATCCTCGTTTGATTGAAACTGCTACCAGGGATTGCGTGACACTGAACATAACTGGCTCTCTTCAAACCCACGCTTTCTCGAATCAGAAAGAGTGATAGTGTGGGCATAACTGCGAGATTCCGACCAGTTCGAGCCTACGCACCTCGATATTCCGGCGGAAACGAAGGGAAATTGCACTTGAGAAGAGGCATGGGGAAGTGCGCGCGGCGAGCTCATCTCGATTATCAAATTGCGGGGACGCCCGATTGAATTTGGAAGCAGGCGAAGGGACAATCTTCGGACTCTCTCATTTTTGCGTACACTCGCGCTCTGTCTGACCTTCCAGAGATTAAGCGAATTCGAGAGAGATTTTCTGAGGAGAAAGAGAGGGAGGAGATGAGGGCCTTGTGGGTGGCAGGGAAAGGTCAATCGGACCTGCGAGCAGTACAGAGACCATTGAGTAATGGTCTTCATTCATTCACAATCTCTGATATTTTACAGTTGAGAAGGAAAACACCACGTTTGTTTCGTTGCCAAAGACTGATAACATCGTTTACCCGCTTCTGCATACTCTCCTAGGCCATTTTTCCTTCTTTCATGTCAAATTTGAGGGACTTTCCTCCATATTCGTACTATCCCCTCTCTAAACAATCTGTTGTTGCATCCATCAACTGCCCACTCTCCTCCATCACGATTGTGTTAGTATCTCAATCTCTCCATCAAGTGTCACTCATCATCCTGTCATCACCCGCTCTCAGACCCCTCAGGGGGTATCTGATATCGCCCCTTTGTCCCCTTCGACTCGACTCATCTCTCCTCCTTCTGGATTAGTCCAGCTCACAATGCTCCATCGACAATGGTAAACTCACTAATTCCATGCCTAAAGGGCTAAAAGCCTTAGAATGTAGTCTCCGATATCATTTCCTCTGTCCCATGGGCTCAACTCGATCCTCATCTCCTTCTTTCTGCTATATTAGCCTCAATGCTCATCACTGCATCTCCTAAATGGTGAATCAACTTGAGTCGTCTTCCTCCTCTCTTTTCCGCGTCTTCTTCGTTTTTCGTTTGTCGTCCAGACTCGATTTGAGTCGTCGTCCCGACTGAATAGATCCTCCTTTCCCTCTTCAGCTTCTCGTTATTGTACTGTTTTCTGCTCACTCTCCCTGGAACTATGTTCAGTTGTAATAGTGTGAACTCTCACGGAAAGTCGGTAAAGCGGAAAGGAAAAGAGAGAGGAAGCGAGAGGTTTTGACTTACTCCTCTCTCTCTCTCTCTTAGCCTCTCGGAGGTCACAAGCTCGAATGACACTCGAAAAGAAGGGTTGAACGCACTTTGTCGGGAGCATTCTTCCCCGGGGGAATCTTTGACATCCTCTATTCTCGTCTACCCATCCCTTCTTCCGCTCCGTTCCTCCCTTCTGCCCCATTACAGTTAGAATCAGACGAGATTGTGCTCGAGATTTGCGAGAGAGAGATGAAATCCGAGGCTGAGAAGTGGTAGGAAGAATGGAGTGAGGGAGGGGAGAGAGAGAGGGTGGAAGCAGAGGGAGAGGGTACACGAGAAGTGAGCATTGTGTTGGTTGTCGTCACAATTCGTCAGTTAGTATCGGCCTCCCGAATCTCGACACCATTTCGGGTCCATCGCTGCATTCCCTGTTCCGCCCGAGAAAATGGTGGAGGAAGAAGAAGGTCGTTTGACTTGTTCTTTGGATCATTATCCGTCTCTCGCTCATCTGTTTTCTAACGGATCACAAAAAAGCTTGATTACATGCTCTCTTGACATCATTCATTCAGAAAAGAGTTGGTGGACCCCGGAGATTCAGATAATTGCAGAAGCTTCCGTGCCACTGCATCCCCTACCATCTCATTCCATCGTCGGGGGAACGAAGGATGGAGGGAGATGGAACGACTTCTCTGGTTGGGAGGAAGGTCGCATTGATAGCGACGGGGGCGTTCAATCCTCCTCACTACGCCCATCTCAGGATCTTTGGTTGGTGATGCTTTGGATTCTGATCTTGTTCATAGTAAACAGCAAACGATAAGCTGTTCATAAGCATCTATAGGGGCTGATTTTTGACATTTTGAATAAAATATCAGTGATAAAAACATGTAGTCGAGCCTAAAAGCCTTCTTTTATTAATATTCATACGCACATTAGGATTCTTGATAAGGTCTTATGCCACAATGCCATTCAAAGAGCTTTCTGAGAAAAGGAGTTGGCTCTCTATCATTCCCACGCTCACTTATGATTATGCCACTGATAATCGAGTATATGGCCTAGATCTTCGCCGATTTCTCATTCTAAACCGATAACAAACTATAGATAGGCTGTATACACCCACTATCGAAGAGTTCAAATGAATATGTTCTTTTGAAGATGCCCTCTTCACAGTAATATGACTAACCCAGTCATAGGACTGGTAACGCAAAGTGAAAGAGTACCTGAAATACAAAGAGATGTTGTTCACCCTTATCCGACCACATCTCAGAACGAGCACGAGACTACCTCGAACGAGTAGAGAGTGCACAAGTTGTAGTCGGATACATGAGCACCGTAGCCGATTCATCAGGTGAAAGATCTCTCACGCTATTCCATTATATCACTGATATCTCATTTTGAACATGGGAATCTTCATCATTACTGCAAGAAAGCACGTAGATTCGAGATAGATCTTTGCCCCGATATGGCAGATATTTGCGTGCCAGACATACGCAAATACTCCTTTACGAGTGTTTGACGTGGGAAGAATCTCACACAATCCATGTGTGATGTAACAGAATCTCCATGAATAGATACTGGCCTGGGGACGTCAACAGTTATCATAAGAGGATTTCCCGGGAATCGAGGGATTTCCATGCAAAGACGCTCTCAAAACTGCATACTTTCTTGCCGATTGGGCAATACGAGATAGAATGGGCAATGGGATTGACCAGGGGTTTCAATGCAGCCCTCTTTCCAGGAATACTCGAATTAGCCCCGGCCAAGCACCGACTGAGGATGATTGAGATTGCCCTGAAGAAGAACGAATGGATAAAGTAAGGGACTTATTTTAAGCTTCCTCTAAATCCGATTCGATAGCTAATTTTACGCTCGACTAAGAACTTTAGACTCTTGGTCGAGAGAGATAAAGGTGTCCGCTAGGAGGGGATCGAAAATCGAATAAGCATGGTGTGAATTCAAACACGATAATGGCTCAATGTAACAGAAATCTGTAGAAAAGTTCACGAATTTTTCGAGTCAATTGTTGCTTCGAAGATCTTTTGCACGAGAGAAGGTAATTGAATCTGCCGAATGTCTCAGTCCCATGTTTTCCACCTGTGCTGCTCTGCTTTCTATCTCTTCTGAGCGCCCTCCATAAATCATTCGGACGTGTATCTATCACAACAGCTGTATGAAAGTCGCCTCTCGATCCCCGCTTTGATCCTCTCTCTCCATTTCCCATTCTCTCTCATCTCTTCTTACTAGCTAGTAAGCAGGTGGGATGGACAGAATCTGTCAAGTCCTCCCTCTCTTCTCAGCAGATCATTCGACTGACAACTGAAAAAGAGAGGAGATCGAAAAAGCGAGAGTGACTTTGAAATGCAACACAGATGATGTTGAGACAAGAGGATGAGGAACAAGAGTCATCTATATTTCGACGAATTTCAGACCGGGATCGTGGGAAGCTCATCAGACTCGGCAACCATCTCTTCATGAGATCCTGAGACACTATGAGAAGGTGAGGATTAACCAGTCAATAACCAAGAGAGAAACAATCATATTTTATGTATGACTCCTCAATTTCAGTATTTAGGGACATTTAAAGAACAATGAACGCCTTTAGGAAGTCCGGAACGACCACGGCGATGAGACTCTGCTCATTCTCGTGTGCGGGGGCGACTTTCTCGAGGCCCAAGCCAGTTGCGAGTTCTATCAGCTGGCTAATGATGGGGTGAGGATTCCTCTTCGCAATTATTTTCTGCTTGCGTACTTATTTTGTCTTTTCAAGCAAGAAATCCTTGAAAACGGTCGAAATTGACGATTTTCAGGTTGAATCAGCAGTTGAATCCTACCGCCTCATAGTCGTCTCTCGACCGGGCTTCGAAGCAGCTAAAAGTGTCTATCTCGTTGACGGATTGCGACGAAACGAGGTTAGAAGATGCAATCCTCCTCTTCTTAAGGGGGAACGGCATCTATTCAACCCTGTAAACTCGTTAGTCAATGTGAGGTTTAAAATTGAAATAAATAAGTGTGAATTCAGGCAAACATCCACATCATTGACGATGAAACGTTCCCGAATGGATTGAGTTCCACGAGGATACGGTGACCCATTTTAACATGCCAATTTAGCTACTTCTCTTACTTCTTTTGAGCACAATGATAAACATACTTGAATCAAATAGGAATGTTTAGAAATCTGTTATTTTAGAACGGCTATTCGACGAGGCGAGAACGTTCGATACTCACTACCGGACAAAGTGCTCTCCTACATCGCCCATCATCGACTGTATCAGACGAGTTCACTGTCAGTTTCTTTTCGTTAATGATTGAATTTTGCCATTCGAAGACCATTATCTCTCAGTTCCTTCACTCACAATCAAGCGAAGTTCATAGTGAATGAATCTCGACCGCTGTTTTGACCACAGTTAAAAAGTTCGAGAACTTCACCTCTGGTCCTATTAGTGTGAGAGGTCTAAGGAACACTGCTCTGAATTCACGTAGACCACTATCTTCATTCATCTTGAGTTCTCGCCAGTTAGACAAAACTAGATTTTATGTGAATCGGAGATGCAGAGAACATAGTTCGGTTCATCGCGACAACTGGTGTTGGGAAAGTGAGTGACGGAGAGGAGGCAGAGGGGGTTACTTCACACGCAATAACAACCCACAACCCGGATAATTATCAACAAACTGCGGGTGCGCCCTGGCCTCTGGGTTCCTCTTCCATTCGTTTCTATATCATATTGGTCCAGGTTCAGGTACTTCTTGATCGCTTCAGTTTCACGTTATTTCACATAGCTTCTTTTGTTACCTCTGCCCTACTGAAGTAACGCATCCTCATTCTTATTTTTCGATTTGTCCTTCCGAGCATTCTGCTTTTCTACATTTTTTCCGTTCGTAACGCACGCTCATTCCAGGCAACGACGATCTCATCTGCGAGAAGTGGAAGCAAGTTGTGATCTACCGCCTGTCCCTCCTCGACCAGCTCAACATCTCACGCAGAAACCCCCGACATCTCATCCTCCCATTCCTCCTCCGCCGAAACGGTCTACTTCAGTCAAACCAATAAGCACACCACTGGTGCCTCCAAGAATGAGTCAGGTGAGATGAGATCAAAATTGAACATTTTGAACTAACCTGAATCCCCATTTTCAGTCGATGCACTGCAATCTGGCCACTCCAATCATGCACCAAGTGGTCCCGTCGAACTCTGCGGGAGATGTATGGGAGAGCACGTATACGCAGTCTCAGGTTAGCTGTAGCTACATTTCTTTGGTTGTAGTTACATTTTGTTAGCTGTAGCTACAACATAGTCATTAATAGAGGAATGTCTTGTACTTTCAGTGAGTTCAGGTGTAGTGTCAAAGAATACTCACTCATAGTGCAGGGATTGTAGTATCACTGTTGAAAAAATAGCCAGAAGATCATCTGCAAAAGAAGTGGAGAGATGAGTATGAAAAATAAAAATGGAAATTCCATTTGAGAAGATGAATCCGATTATTTCCAGGAATCAACAGGCAGTAGTGAATCCCCACGACAATCCGGAAGGAGTACTGCCTCTAAAGCCACTCCCGAACATCGAATGGTGATAATGATTTGATTACTCTTCCATTCAATCAGAACTCTATAATCTAAAACAAGTGTCAAATTCAAAAGAAAAATAATCGTTGAAAGCAAAGCGTCGAGGAAAACATCCGAGAAGTAATTTTGAGATTACTAATCTGCTTTCACCGTAAAATAGGCTTGTTTGTGGAAAGAGATAAGCTGAATTTGAATCCCATAGCTAATCTGAGACTGAACGATTCACTTTTCCGAGCTAAACGACGAGAACTCGTTTAGAAACAGACTTCTGGGGATCATAACCAACCCTCAGCAAATATACTGGGTTACCGAATATATACTTAGTTTCGATTTTATTTGTTTCAGACGCAGTCAATGACCGAGCACTCATCTCCTTCATCCTCTACTACCAAGTACTCGCCCAAACTCACTGCTGGAGGTGCGATCAACGTCCTTCGATGCGAGATTCCACCCAAGTCTCCGGATTACGACAACGTGACCATCGATGAGTTGCTCGAAGCGAGTAACTGCTGGGCACACTACATGAACGATCAGTATGCACAGATTAGTGAGTTGCTCTTCGACCTTCAAAAATAATTACTAAAAACTAATAGAATAATTCTTAAAAAAAGAGATTATCCCGAATGTTTCCAGAAAATCGTCCCCGTCTGCCCACTGACCGGGTAATCAAGGCAAAAGAGGAGAAGACGAGTTCGTGTTCACCCACTAAAGGTTCGTCCGTAGTATTATTAGCTGTTCTGGCACCATTGTTTTTTTTTTAATTTTTTAATTAGGAATGTTTCTCATAGGTACACATTTGCATCTAAAACAACATTTGAACATTTGCATTTGCATCATTCTGGGTTCTAAAGTGAGTGGCGAGCGGTTGGGTGCGATTTTCGTCCCTCCGTCTCCGATTCCCTCCGCCTAGTGTCCCTCTCCCAGCAGCGTTGGCACGCGGGAGTTGTATTGCCACCATGATGAGTCGCCACCTCTACATCGGGACCATCAACGCCAGGACGCTCGCGCCCAAGGACAAGCAGATCGAGATG
>LS515354.1:100801-223131 GCA_900490845.1 Pristionchus japonicus
CATGGAGCAATGGAGTCATGCCACTACTGTCTGGATCCCGCCCATGAAACGTCCAACGGGCCACCCTCGGACACGCTGGCGGGACGACCTAACGCGAGCTATCGGCGTGCATTGGTGGAATGCAACCTATGAAGAGTGGCGCCCTATCCTCATCTGAGCGTTAACGCCTGACATGAATAAATTATTATTATTATTATTACACATTTGCAGGGCCAAAGAAGCTGTTCAAGCCGTTCTTGCGAAGTAATTCGAAGACGAGCAATCTAACTGCCAAGGGCGAAGAGTGAGTTTCAATATTCGCAACAATCCTGAATTGTAGAGCGTGAAAATAGTAACGTACTTGCAGAAAATGCAACTGCGCCGAGCTGTACGAGCAGGACTTCTACGGATATCGAGAGATGATGAGGTGAATCAAGTTTCGCAGATCCAGTTGTTTCGAATTTTTTTCTCCTGATACGCGTCCGAATCACTCATTCATTTTCCCACATTTGCAGAGAACGAAAATGCGATTGCGGCTCGTATCTTGGACCGGGCGAGGATGATCCTCGGCTGATGGCTGTTCATGTGAGCTCTCTGTTCCTCATTTCTATTTTTATTTACTTAACTCCTGCTTTGGATCAGACAGATCAATCATTCGTTTGTAATTGCGTCCCTATTCTTATTTTACCCTATTCTTACTTTCGGTAGTGATCAATCCATCAAAGGTGTCCACTTTGCCCCATTTCCCAGTCTAAACACATGAAAGATGCATTGCCGTTCCCACTACCCTCGGACAATGCGTGGCCCCCATAAAAGGACAAGGGAGTAATGTGATCTATCTCCTACACTCTCTTCATTTCGCACACTATCTCATCCGTTAGATTGAGCAAGAGTGAACGCATCGGAGAGATCTGTCTCTCTTCTATCCCTCAATCTCAGGCGAATCGACCGATTCGAAGGGGAGAGAACGGAATTACTGCCGAACCACCGGCGCAGCGAAGCATACTCAGCGGGGCGGAGGGAACAGATCGGAAAAGTGTAAGTAATCAAATCCCTAACTCTCTGTATTCTCTCTTTATCTATCTCCGTCTGACCGGTGAAGGAAAAGCGGAAGCGATGATTTGGCAAAAAAGGTTCTTCACAGAGTGAAATCACTCCCTCGAGAGCGAAATAGAACGAGAAGTTGAGAGGGAAAGAACATTACTCGATTTAGTTGCGCTCAAATCGGTTGTGACAGGTGCTTACACACACATTAGCCGGCCGAAAAGCAACGACTTAGAACTAAACGAAGAATCTCGTTTATTCTTGATCGGTTTCTTTCAAAATCATCAAGAAGAACATCTTTTCAATAAACAAAGAAGTCACTTCAGAAGCAATTTCAGCGTTAAAGAGTTGTACGCACCAAACACTCAACATTGTTTGCAGAGTGGATGAAACAGTAGCATGAAAACAGTTCTTACGCTTCGTTTCCCAACCACGTATCTCTGAAACGACGGATTATCTTTGTGAAACGTGGGAATATCTGCTCTAACCGTTACCTATTCCAGAGCCGTGAAGTTCGCTCGATCAGATTCGCTACTAACATGACGAAGAGTATGGATTCCATTCCGAGTATGAAAGTAAATGGAGGAAACAACGCTGATTTGATGAGCCGATCAACTAATCCTAGTGGAGGATTTGCAACAGATGACAATCAAGTGACACTCTCTTTCACTAGATATCGACTATCGGCCACTCCAGAGACAACCGTTTGATTGCATACTCCCCGATTTGTTTCACAGAAAACCCTCCCCTTTTCTTTTGCTCTGTAACATGTCAGAGAAACAAAAAAATAAGCGAAATGCTCAATCCACCATCGTCGAATTGTTGTTACTTGTCAAAAAGACACGAAACCGAAAGAAATGAGGAGAGTTTGCAATCACCTTCGCAGTAAACACAGTTGAACCCCTTCGCTCCCTTGGAACTCTCCCCCATACTCTAACTCTTTCTTTCATTCTGAGCCGTGAGTGATCAAGTGGATTCGAGAGAGTCCCTCGATTCTCCTCCTGTCACTTGTATAGATCGGCGCGGTTCCGTTCCCTCCTATCAATTTCGCTTTCGTTTCACTTTCTACGCCCTCTCTCCCGATTTCACATTAGGAGAGGGGAGGAGGCAAGATAGATAATTACTCCTTTCCCCCTTACCTCTTTCCTTCCGTCCTTTTTCGTCCCCCGCTCTTCTTCCCCAATATCATATCATTCCACTCTCTCATCGTTGCTTTCACAAATTGCTTTTCTCGATTGTCATAGTCGATCAGTGTTCCCAATAATTGGCCATTTTCACTGATAAACATTCTCGCAACCGATCGATCCAAGTTTCGTGTTGTGAATTGAGAGTGAAAGTGTGCGCATTCTCTCTATTGTCTGCAATGCAACGTTTGCCGTGTCAATCCGAGAACTCTTCCGTTTGCTCGAGCAGTTGAGAGAGCGCGCGTTACGAGGAGGCCGATTCTGTTCGCATTTCCTTCGATTATGACCTTCTCATAATGCACAATGGCTCAACCGCCCGAGCAAACGAACAGTGCAGGAAATGGAGCGATTTCTAATCCGATTGAAGAATAAATGAGCCATAAACGATTGCAGTAATGCTCCTCTACCTTTTTCTCCCCGTTCTAGTTTGGAGTTGCACCTCAGACCAAGAAATCGTTGCGCATCTCAGGAGAAAAAGTGAGTGGTTCTCTTCGTTTCCTAGCAAACACTATGTTCTCCTCTGTATAGTTCATAGCAAATGCTTCACCCACGCATTGCTTCTCGACTTTCGGAACATGGGTTTTCTGTTATTAGCCCGAATACGTTAATTAGCTCTCTACCTATTCAATACAATGCACATCTTAAAAATGATCATGGATGTTTTATTGTTTTCGAAAAATGCTCTCGATTTTCAGATATTGGGCAGAATGGCGTGGGCGACGTCGAGTTGGAGTTGCACGTCGACAATGCGAAACGATTGGAGAAGGAGAAGGCTGTCTTCGTCGAGGGATACGTTGTGAAGAAGTGGCATGTGAGGATTCTTGAATTGTTTATATTATTCAGGAAAAGCATCATATTTGCGAGTTGTAGAGCGTAGAGGAAGAGCAGTCATTCTTTTCGCGAACAGTTTGATACGTCAAATTTCATTTCCCTGTGCATTGAAACAGGGAATAATCGTAAATTTGATGCGGAGATCGGCCGCTTTTTTATGGCGGTGACCTTGATTGATCAACCTATTTTAGGATTCTTCACTCAACTTCGAGAATCGAGATCCATGCAGTGAGTCAGTGACTGTATCTGATGTTTCTCATCCCGTTCATCTATCCGAGACAATTCTGCAGTCTGATGCCATCGTGACCAAGAACGGAACTGTCACTGTGAAGGAACTG
Organism: Pristionchus japonicus; assembly: GCA_900490845.1. Classification (NCBI taxonomy): domain Eukaryota; kingdom Metazoa; phylum Nematoda; class Chromadorea; order Rhabditida; family Neodiplogasteridae; genus Pristionchus; species Pristionchus japonicus. Next base: position 104,178 of record LS515354.1, read on the forward strand.
TTAGTGAATTGATCCTGTTCTTTCTATTTCGGCTGATTTGTTGCTCTAGATGATCAGTGATAGTGCATGAGCGAAGCGAGAACAGAGGTTCTCGAAATATTATCCGAATAGGAACCATTCTAAGCTCTGTTGACTTTTTATAGAGTTCTATTTCTGCATCATGCCCAGTCATAGATTGGAACGATTAGTAAATGCTGTTTGATTAGTAAATGCTGGCCATTGATGAGTAGTGATGATCTCGAAAAATGCTCAAACTCTTTCAGGATCAGCCTGAAGGAGGACTGCACGATCAAAGAGCTGGAGTTCCCTGTACGAAGTATGAGATGTGCTCTCAAATTCCCATTGAAGAAGAGCGAGAAAGTTTCCACTTGGACCAACGCCCCATCGACAAATTCGAACGTATCCTTTTTCTACCCATTAATTTATTACCCATCATCAGCAAAGAACTGGACGCATCGTAACTTGCGCAGTCGAAAAAGGTAACAAAGAGTCCATGAGCTGCGATCGAATGTTACAATGCGTTACCAAACAATCAGTTTTGCAATGCAATCAAGAAATAAAGCTGAATATTCGAGAAATGATTTATTCCAGCTCTTCGAACTCGTATCATCCGAACTGGATGATTTCGGAGTCGAAGTCATCTTGAAGTACAAACTTCCCTTCAAGAGAGTGATCATCGACTTCTTCCTACCTGCAGTGATCTTCATGATTGTGAGGTTAGACTAACTCTGCACTCTTCACAGTTGTATCCAAACACCTTCAAAAGAGACTAGAACTGATAGCTTGAATAGAAATACAATTATAAAAATTTGAAATTTTTAGTTGGCTCTCGCTCGCACTCGGTCCGATGTCCATCACTAGATCTATTCTGATCATTGGCTCTTTCATCCTCCTCATGAGACACTTCTCCTATCCTCCACCAGATCTCAGTCAAGCAGGAGAGCACCAGATTAATGCATTTGGTATACAACCTGTCTATTCTGTATTTTTTTATTCTTCGCAAACCTTTTTTTATAGAAAATTTTGAGCATTCGCTTTAGAACTCATTAGATGTGAAAGAATAAATGCCATTGCAGCCGTTTGGAAGACGTTCTCCTACTTCTTCGTTCTCGTGACTCTCGTTGAACTCGTCGTCGTTACGTGTCTCATGTCGATGGGGAAGTGAGTTTTAACTTTTTTTTAGAAAATCATGAAATCGAGAAGGAACCCCCTTTCCTGCCTCCTTTCCCTGCTGCTTCAGTACATCCTTCCTGATTCAATCCTCCCACGCTCATCTTGTTGAACAACTTCCGGCAAAACATGCCGTTCACTAGTTTTGCAAGCAGCATGTCAAAACTTGCGCGAAATATAGCAAACATCCTGCACATGAAATCATCAAGATCATTCGTCAAAACAATTCGCGAAAAGCAAACTCCATCCATCACTGTTGTTCCATAACTCACTTCCTCAGTCGTATTTTCACGCAGCTGCCTTTTGCTCGCTTGTCGATGACCACATTTGACTGAGTTTCTCAATTTCGCTCACTTTCTAACTGATCAGACAGAGCTAGAGTGTGTGGGGAAGAAGATATTCCGAGAAGATAGATCCTTGCACAACACATAAATCCTCCAGAGGCCCGGCATCGTGCTGTCGCAAGAGCAGCGGAGACTACGACTTCGAGCCAGTGTATGAGGAGTTGAATGATCTGAGGAAGAGAGACTCGCTCGGGAGGGAGGAGTACAGGATGAGATACACCGAGAAGAGGTACTAATGCGATTAATTATAACTGTAGTCGAAATAGTTAGGAAAGATTCAACACAAACATTGGCACTTTTACTAAAACGATAAATACTGAAAGTTTCCTTCAAAGTGAACAATGTATCTGGATCAGAGATTGAAAGGCGTTGCAATGTCTCTGTCTCTGTTCAAATTGACATTCGACTTATCACGGAAAACTCATTTCAGAACGGGCTGTGCCTGCTGTCGTTTCTTCGCCCTCTTCCTCGATCTCTTCACGATGGTCTTCCTCGCAGTCGCACTCATTCTCTTCATCATTCTCTTCTTCAATGATGATGTCAACCTTGTTGAGACCATCAATAACTTCTCTCTTGATAAGATCGTCAAGTTTTGAAGACTCATGTGAATACTTCCTCTTCCCTGCCATCAGCCATGCATGCTCATCTCACTCATCCTTCATGCATACCAAATCGCGATCTTGCTCATCCCTCCTGCTTTTCATTCCTCAAAATCACTCGATCATCTTCTCTCAATATCGCTTTTCGAAAAGAAACACGAACGAAGCTCACGATAAATCTGCTTTATCGCTATTATTCGACGCAATACTGTGCATATTATGAGAGCTGCTGGGGATGCCAATGTGTACATAAAAAGGTGTATTGCTAGCGTATTTGAATTCGGAATAGGAAGTTAGGAATTGGGGCGAATAGAGCGTAATTAGTGTAGAAGAAAGGCACGGGTAAGCAAGGATGACGAGTGATAACTGAATCTCCCTGCATTTCACACAATCTCTGGATGAAGCGAATCTGGAATGCTCACACAAGTTGGAATCATGACAGAGAAAGTGTTGGAAATGGAGAAAGATGGGTTATGAGGGAAGGAACAAGCCAGTTTAACCCTGCAGATGGATGTTTCGTAGTTGAGTGGTCGGGTCGTTGTTGTTCTGAGAGTGGATGGGAGCCATCATGAAGACCACTGGGGGAGCCGTCGTCTTGATCTGAAATAGCAATTCATGAATTCGTTATAATTTCCCATTTTTCGTAATGTAGGGGTGCCCTGAGCCCCACACCAAAACGGAAAATAAGTGATTTATTTGACGAGACCGAACCCATCCCGAGCATTCTTTGATGCCTTCGAGTGCCTGACCACTCCATTCCCATCCAAAACAGGGATCCTTAATCTCTAGAAGTCTCAAAGAACAAAGTCAGTGTTTTGCGGGTGCTTCTTCTCGCTTGGAGCGAATTGCATTGAACTCTCGCCCCCATCCCAGGGGAGGCACTGACTTGTTCAGTGATCCCCAGATTCCTTCAAATCTTCTCTACGTCAGCAGCCTCAGTGAGCTTTACTCTCTCCATCTCCCATGCTCTAGAATTCTGTCGAGCTGAGACAATAGGATACCAGAAGACTCTCCTTCTCCATGCTCTTTCTCTTCATCTGATAAGCAAGAAAGCATGTGAGATGAGGAAAGACAGAAAGTGGCCCAACAATCCATCTCCTGCATCCGCGTGATTCCTCGCCTTGTCTCTATCTCTCTTCCTTCTCAATCTGATAGCCCCTGAGACTGCATCCCCTCCTCCCCTCTCCCCTCCTCTATTCTTAGTCTGTCTTATCCTATTTTGAGTGACAGCAGCAGCAAACACAACATGGAAGATCCCTTTCCTCGTCGTCGTCCAACAATACTGGAGAGTAGTTGGGGCTGTCTGCTCAGAGTAATGGTCAGAGATCGGGAGAGATGACAGGGGAGAAAGAGAGTCAGACATCACTCCTCCTCACTTATCATGTTAGTCGTCTGTTAATCCCCAGCGAGGGTGGCCGATATTTGGTTATTGCGACCCGACCTCGACGCAAAAACAAGGAAAAACGGGGATGATACACTGCATCGGGCCTGGAAGTACTGGCTGACTGTCTAGCTTTACTATACTTTCTCGAATTCTTTGCTCGACGTCGGGATATTGGAGTACTGTGAAGAACATCCAACACACAAACACATCTTTCCACTGAACCCCAACATAAATTTTTCAACAGCAGAGTTTGCAACTTTTCTGCACTGGTAAAATTACAGCATTTATAGCTTCTTTCATTGCACATACTCCTTCGTTCGTTCTAGCGGGATTGAGATTTTGGAAGTAAGTGCCCTTCCCATCGAAAGGGTCTTCTTTCCCTAAAAGAGCCTCATCTGCTCCCTGTTAGTGTAATCGAATCTCGTAGGAGAAAAAGAGAAAGAAGGATTCTCATGAGATTTGCAGCAATCGAATAGAGTACGATTCGACGAAGCGTTTTGTGAACTCTTTCTAGACGTCTGAGGCTGTCTAATTCACTTTAAATTTCTCGATGGTTAGAGAAAGCGAGAGTCTGCGGCTTGGAGTGAGTTAGACGAGGAATTGTCCACATCTTTTGTTGTGGAAGCAACAGGTGCCAGGTCAAGGAACGCTTCAAAGTTTTCCAAAGACTCTCGAGATCAAACGTCAAAATCTGAAAATCTATGAAAATGACGATAGTTCTAATTGCAGAACGTAACAACCTACTCCAGGCAGGGGACTAATAGCACGCCTTACTTCCCGTATGGAGAAAAGACGTTAGAATTCGTCAAACTTTGCAAGCCTATGCTGTAATTATGGCGTAAGTAAAAAGATGATGTGAGGACTACCCTAATCCATCAGAAATCACCTAAGAACTGTTAAGATGTTTAGTTTCCTGGTTGTTCAGCAAGGGAGTGATATTAGTCAGAGCATTCATTATTCCGTACCCCAATTGAAGGAGATATTTTAAATTGGAACAAATTCGTACCGTTCCGGGCATCTCCTGCTGGGTGCTCGAAAGGGCGACGTTGGAAGAAGTCGTCGGGTCGATCATTCCGACGCACTCATCGGCATGATGGTCGGAGGTAAGGTTCATCGCAGGGAACGTGCACGCCATCTCACTCTGCAAGTTGGCAAAATTCAGTCAAATCTGAAGGAATTTTTTTTTAAAAATTCGAAACTGTACATAGAAAGGAAGTGCGTTCATCAGAACCAACTATGGACGTGAGTAAGGGAAGAAGACGGGAAGAGTAAGACAAATGGGCGGAAGGAACGGACTCAATCAGGACAACCTCCGGGAGAAAAACAATCAGTTTCTGGCTACTGGTCAGAGGGAAAACAGAGTGGTTATGGAACGAAACTGATTTAGGGAGGCCCTATTCTAGTCTTGGAAGGGGGAAGAGGAAGTGGGAGATTCTGGAAGAAGCCCGGAAAGAGACCCCGGAGTGTGAGAAGGAAGGGACAGGGAAAGAGACTATCGGAGGAGGAGGAGGAGGAGAGGGGATGTCTCCAACATTTAGGGGCGGAGACCAAGAAGGCGTAAGTAAAGGCAAAGTCACGGTCTCTTCATTTTAAATGGTCTCTCACTTTGTCTGACTAGAAAAGCATCTTTAAAACAAGAGTCACTTCAAAGGAGAAGAATGGGGATGAGATGAACAGAGGAGGATTAATGGGTAAGTTCACACGACTTCATTAAAATAAGCCAAAGTGGTGAATAGTCAAACGAGAAGAAAGAGGACTGAAGCCCACTGCTGAAATAGACTGCTGCACTCTTCCTCCTCGTCTTCGAATGAAAGTGCAATCAAAGTTCGACTCCGGAGGTCCGCCTAACTTAATGCCCTCCAGGCCTGATAGGACTAAGTGCAGAAAGAATGGAAGGACAAGGGATAAAGTCAGTGGGCCGAGTGACCAGGACGAGGAAAGTGGACTACAGGACATATTTTGCAGCGTGTAACGGTGATACAGACCAGTATGTGATAGTAATAAAGATGGACCTTGAACTTCCGCGCAGAATCGGATAGTAAGGAAAGGTGTGAGGACATCGACAGTGCGTCACTTCCTTTGTATAGTTACTATTGCTATTCTGGATCTTGCTATGCTATGTCGAATGGAGTCAGAGAGTATCTGAGATGGAGAGAACTGACCAAGAGGGCCATTCCAGATTCGTTGCTGCTATCCATTGAATAATGCACGCGAGTCGCATGGAGAAGCAAAAAGCAGAAGAAGAGATAAGATGTGCCCTCATGACCAGTTGAGAGAAGAAGAGATGAGGGAGGGGTCAAATGAGTCGAGTGGAGATCATGAGACTAGTCAGACGGGTCAACTAGATCAAAGTATTCAAGCACCTGTTGAATGAGCGAGTTTGCGTGATCAGAAAGAGATCAGATGAGAAGATCTTAAGAATAGATTAGTTGTTGCATAGTAGATATAAGAGATGTGATCCCTTGTGACAGATCTAATGGATGAGAGTGATGAAGAGGGGTGTAACACGAGAGATCAGACAAGATAGACTTTGGAATCAGTGTTCAGTGAAAACAAGACATGATGTGCGAGGATGACAAGTCTAGAGAACAGAGATGAGAGGTGAGAACAAGTGAAATATAAAACTGCAAAATCAGATATACTACGACGTATGAATAGTTTCGTGATAACCTAAGCATGGTGCCCTTGATCAGTCAAAAGGAATTCGACTTGTTTCAAATAATAGATAGGGGTAGATTCTCCTGGTATCCCATTCAATGGATGGGGAGAATCGGTGATGAGGTCGAATGAAGACTAGAGATCAGTCAAACTTTGGAAGTTGTCACAACATCAAGAGGTGAGGGACCTCATATCCCTTCAGATGATGATGGGTTGAAAGAGTCAAGGGATATTTCAAGCATTCCTAGAGACTAATGGATCATGTGCATGCTGGAATAACACGAGGATAAGAAGACTCCTCAGGGATCAAGAGAATGCGAACAACACTCAGACTGGACTATCGTACATTTGCCAGACATCAGGTCATTCCTCACTGAAGACAGCTGAAAATATAGACAGGGCAATTTTTCTTTAGATCTCCCCAATATTTTTAAAGAGATAGCGAACAGAATCGACTAGAGACGGCGTCTAATGTTGCTTCAACGAGAGTTGTTCAAAATGAGAGATCATGAACGAACAAAAAGTTAATCGTACCAAGTACCACATCGTAGAACTTGTATCTTAAATACGAGGCATTGATTTTACTGTTTACGCGAAAGCCGGATCGGTACAGTTTTGCGAACTGAAGAGAGGATTTCCACTAAATCCAATGGCGTGAGAAATGTTATAAGCCGTAGGCATTCATAGGATGGCATCAAGAAAGACTCGAGTCAAAGTCAGCTGAGAATAGTAGTTCGGCGTCTTCAAACATCGTAGAAATGGTCCTCGAGGGAGTGCCGAATCGGACAACATGACTATCGTACAGCGAGGGCGCATCATACCACTATCAACATCGTTTCTCCCTGCTGTGAAGTATAGGCATACAACAGCAACAATGGCTCGAAAAGAGTGAAATACAGAATCTCATGGGAGGGGAACACAGGAAAACAGCAGTGTGGACTTAAGAGCATGACCTCCCTATCAGATGTCTGTATTGTTCGCGATTCGCTTAAGTGAGAATAAAGGGTAAATAAAGACGTGGAAAACGATTCGGCAAAAAAATTACCAAAAACAACTATAGTACAATAAGCATCTCGAAAAGCTTCCATCGTCTTCTCAGACTTCTTGCGTTTCATTCAGGGAGAGTAAGAACGGAATACACCAACTCGGCTGCCAATGACAAAATAATATTTCCAATTTGACCATTTCTTGAGCATAATATATATCCGTGATGAGGCTGAATAGCTAGATGCATGTGGGTGAACCTAGATCGTGTTAAATCCTCTTTCGCCTTTGGCTTTCGTACAGCGGGTTAATGGAGTTCGGGGACGTGAAACATTGCCTGTTCAATTTCCCTCAAGGGAATTCTGGCTGACCAACTATCATCCAGCAAACGGGAAGTGAATAATGGAGAAGTTCGACAGCTCGGAAACATCTTGGGAGTTGAGCGGAGGCGGACAAAACGCGTGTCTTTGACTCCATATACGAACAATCTTCCTAGTCTCCACTCCATTTCTAACCAGAAAGAGCAAGATATCATTCAAAATGAAGAGACTGGCCGTCCCTTCAAATAGGAGAAGTGTCAGCCACAGGGGAGTGGTCGGGGCAGCAGCCCATCCCTCATAGTCTCGACCCTTCCACTCCATGAAATGAACGAAGAACGGAAATGGAGAGGGGAAGTATAGCTGAGGGATTAGTGAGGGATACTGTACTAATGCAATTTATTGCCTCTTCTTCCTTATCCGGTAATTCATCTAGCGTTAGTCTTTTTCCGTTCCATTGACAATGCAGTGTGTGAAGAGGGAAGAGGCTAGGGCACTACCCGTAATTACACATGGCGTAATCCTCTTGACCCTATCCCGAGAGTGAGAGGGACAGAAGGGAGAGGCTCCTGCTGGGAAGGTCATTGAACACCCTGGGAGATTGGGTGAGAGACGAGAGTCCTCTCGTTCTCCCTTCATTGGACGTGATTGTTCTTTTCTCCAACAGTTGTTCATTCCCTCGTCTTCTGACTGAATGCAATTGCCATCTTTAGGGAGATTCGCACAGACTTCGCCATCTGTTCACTTTACACACCCTTTCCTCTCGTGCTTTGACTTGCCGGCTAGATAGCATATGGAATGGAGAGAGCGATACATTACTTCTCCTCGTCCCGTATGCTAGGCTGCGTCATTCCAAGCGGGAAGAGCGACAGAGAAAGAGAGCATTGGGGAAGAATTGGCGGCACCTTAGCTCTTCTCCCCATTCTTCCTCCTTTTTCTTCTCGTTCTCTCCCCTTTCTCACTTTCATTCACTCATTTCGAGGCCACATCACAGAACCTTCCATCGATTTGGGGTTGGCTACGTGTGCTAACCGAGCTCTCTTTCATTCTATTCCATTCCATGCGTTTTCCTCTCTGCTCTAGAGTAAACTAACGAGTGTTTTCTTCTTCTTTCGCAATTGCTGTTTGTGTTCCGCGTCACTATCCTTTGCCTGAGGGGCTGAGTCATACCCCCATTCCCCTTTACTCTCGAGTAATGTCATATCTTTTCCCTTTTCTCATACTCTTTCACTGCCTAACCGAGCAGTGAGCATGTAATTTCGATAGAGTGGAAATATTTCCACCTTTCCTGTCAAATGCCTCCGTTTCCTCGGCAACTGCCCTCCCTACATTACCTCCTTATCCCATTTATCCCATTCCATTCCATTTCCCTCCCCGAGACTCTCTCACTCATATCCCCTTTACAACTCTCCCTTCTTTTCCTCTTCTCGAGTCCATCGATTCTAATCTTGACTCACTCTCTTCTTTTCCAGCTGGGATGGACCATGGTCAGGCGCCCCCTCCCAATCCTCCTCAAGTCACGTATCAACAACCTCTCGCAACGGCACCTCCGCTAGAGCCGCCTCCCGCTTATGGTCAGTCCGCGTTATCGTCCACAACCAAGCGAAAGCTGAAATCCTTGAAGTTTAGTGAAAGATCCTGCAAGGTTTCTTTCCCGCCTAAATAGAATTTTCGCTATAAGAAGTGAATCGCTATCAGTATTGATCACTCCCCCCATTTCCTCTTCCTTCCCCGATTCCTTTCACGCCTCTTCCATTCATGCAAGAGGGGCGAGAATGGAGCCCGACCAACTGAATTCAGCCGAGTTTCCTCCATCTGTGGATCCGAAGACTGTGCATCCGGGAGGAGGACCGGGAAGTGGTCACTACCCCAATCTGCATCCTCTTCCCAATGAAGTGCCCATCCAGCAGCCGCATCAGCAGCAGCCCATGCCCCAGCCGGGTGAGTCATTCTTTCCATCAGCCGAAATTTGTAACAGTTATTTGACATTCAAAAATACATATGAAAGTATTTCTTTTTTCGTTTTATAGTACTTCGAAAACATATTTTGTTTCTGAAACCGTTGACGTCCAGAGACACGAGACCTTTGCCGTCAGACGAGATTTTTCTTAGATTTATGGCTATGGGATACCCGTAATCTCATCCTAGGTATCCGGGAAAGCACCGTATTTTCCCATACCTGATCTGTTGTGGTGAATCTAATTGATTCCTCGCATACTTGAATAGGCGCAGGTGATAGGATAGTAAGCATGTCCAGTTGTACGATTTAGCCGTAACTGGCTTCGTGCCATCCAAACAACCGTCGATGGCTACGATTCGAATGGTTGTGAAAGCCACAATGATGACAATGAGTGACAGTGACTCTGTTATTCTAGGTGTTCGTCCCCATACGGTCTACGTCGGAGCTGTGGCATTCGCTTCCCGTCCTCAACGGATGCACTGTACCACCTGCCAACAGGAGATTGTCAGTTTTCCCTAATATATATATTCAAACTGTATCTGAATGCGATCAATATCGTTCCGAGGTGTTTATGTTTCAGCTGTTGATATTCAGCAAGAGCAATTAGTCATCCTCGTTGTGAAATCTTCTCTTTCGAAATATCGATCTCGATTTCTCTCAATTTCCCACAAAATGTTGTGCAGAAGAAGTAGTCCCTAGTAACTTTCCAGGAAATTGAATAGCGTGAGAAAGTCATATGCTTTCCGGGAATGGGGGAGAAGTGAGAAGGACAAGCGATCAATGACTTTTTCACCACGCATTTACAATTAGTCACTCACTTAATTAGATTGTTCATAGGAAATCTTCATTGCTAATGTAGCCACCGTATAAAAAGTAACAAACATGACTAAGGAGTGGGAAGGAAAGGAATTGAAAACAATTAGTCAATGATACTAATGAAGTCAAGGTGGAAATGGAGTAGATAAATTAAGGTAATTTCAATTCTAGGTGACTCGAATCACTACCAAGCCTGGTCTTCTCACTTATCTTCTCTGTGGTGGATTGGCCTTCTTTGGATGCTGGATCTGCTGTTGCATTCCATTCTGTGTGGAAGGCGCCCAGGTGAATATTTTATTTTTATTTATCAAAAATTGCTTCCTATTAGCAGAGTCACGAGGAAAACAGTTCGATCATGTCCAAGTGCTTCAGGTTTTCTCAAACTTGCCATTACGAAATGATCTTAGCTCAGTGACGTGAACAAGTCGTTGAATAGGTTGTAAATTACTTCCAATACAGAGGCCAAACAGCGCCATTACTCCTTCCAATCTCATTGGTCTGACTTTTTCGATCTCTCCGATCCCGTGCTTTGATATCACTAAAGCTGAAAAGATTTGTAATTCTGAAGGGGTTGTGAACATGTGTTTCACTGATGCACAACCTTTTTCTGGTCATGATGCGCATCTCAAAGTGTTAGGTAGGTAGTCAGCAAGTAGTCATCGAAACAAGACACCAACCAAACATGGGAACTACTCAGTTTCCGAAACTGTAAATAACATCCAAATCACTTTTAGTAAGGCTTTGGTCACAGAAATATTTAGATGAATAATCAATGTCTGAGTATGAGGTGTACAGCTTTGGAAGGTGCAGAAAAAGAGTTGATCGTGAGCGACGCATTTAAATAGGTAATCAATGACGAACGCTTAGTGTACAATACTTATACTTAAAATGGAGTATAAACAGAGATTTCTCAAAAATCAAATAATTTCTTTCAGGACATCGAGCACTTCTGCCCCAAGTGCAATCGCTTCCTCGGCACTTACAAGAGAATCTAAGACACTAATTTCTTCCCGACATTCCCCATGCTGTGCTCCATCATCTTTTGCTTTGATGTAGGACGCAACTTCTCCCAATTCCTTTATTCCCAATGAGTTACTACTATGTATCGGTGTCAGCGAGATTACATGCTTGTAATGTATCTGTTCAGTGTCCCTCGAGATATTTATGTCTACTATGTATCTGCTTCTCCCTATTGTAACTGTTCCCATGCGCCTTCCTTTAATACAAATATTTATTCACCAGGGGGAAGATAGCGGAGGGGAACGATACAAGTGATGCAAAACACCTTGCTACGAGCACATCAAATAGACACAATCAAACATTATTAGCTTTCGAAGGGAGTTATTATTAGGTGGGCGAGTAACGGTATACTGGAGACAAATGTGCGTGATGTTGGAATGAGACGAGATACTACTGTGTGGGGGAGGCAAACACGTATTATATGGACTATACATTGATCATCAACGGGGTCATTGTTCTTCGACCCCCGACTCCATTCACCTCTGATCGTTTCGTGTCGATTCATGAGTAACCTGAAACGACGAGTCTGTCATTAGAGGTCAGGTTGGTCCCTAGGAGAAGGACGAACGATTGGTGCGGTCAACAAGCTTCGCAAACAATCTGAGAGTGCACGTTGTAGTTTTCTCGTTTGCACCTCTGACCGGGAAGAGATCAAGAGGAGTTGAGAGACGCAGACCCTTGTCCAGAGGCTCTCAACTTTCGCGCGAAACGAGCCCATTCATTCACTTGCGTTCGTCATAAGCCGCCTATTGTCTTTACTTGAAGAGTTTTGAGTGGCGAGCTTCTCTGACGCACAAAAAAGGTCAAGTGCATCTTCGAAAGAAACTTCTCGCGAAAGAAAACAAAACAGGGAATTGATACTCCGCATGGTTTTTCGCATAGTCAACAGAGCGCGCGAGCGTGCGGAATGGAGGAAAGGATTGTCTCCCGATAAATCAGCTTACCCTTCTCGCACTCGAGTGAGATGTAGAGACAATTGCGAGAGTCTCGCTTCAGTCCGTAGTCGCATCGGAGTTTCATCGGAGGTTTGCGAAGAGGAGGGCAGTTGACGGGATTACAGAAACCGGACTCACAAACCATCGAACCGGAGCAACGAATACCCGTGCAGGCTGAAATGGGGGTTGATAGTGTAAAACAATTGTGCGACAATCAGCATCAACAATACAACTTCTTCAACGAAAAAAGACTAAGCTGCGCCTCTTTATTGCACACATATTGTAATGGAGAAGCAAAACTCACAATCCGTCGGTGCACACGCAGTCCTCTCAATGCACGTCATATTAGTCCGCGACGCTTGGATGAATCCAGCATTGCACTCGCATGAAGGAATGCATTGTGAAGTGCAACTGGAAAGCGGAAGTTCAGTTGAGCTCAGAAAGATCAGTCTACTCTATTTTCACGAAAAAAAACTTGCCGTGAATCAGCATTTCCGCATGAAGCAGGGCAAGGTGAAGAACATTCGACGAAATGCGAATTGTCAGGACAGGTGAATGATTCGCACTGGCCAGTCACTGGAGAGCAAGCGGTTCCAGAAGGACAGTCGACGTTGAGACACCTGAAGATATCATTTTGCTGCCTAAGAATACGTTCACAAGTAAGGACTAGGTTAGTTAATTCGAAAGATAAGATATGAAAATATCTTACTTCGGTGTCATGCACACTCCGTCAGTGCACTTCTGAGCTCCAGAACAGCGAATGTTGGCACATCTGAAACGGATATGTTTCTAGAAAATGAGAGAATCTACTGACCGATCCATCGACGGCAGCAGACAGAGTCCAGAGTTGGGATCGCACGTTGCTCCGTTGCGACAGCGAATGTTTGTGCAGAGATCAGTTCTGTTGGTCGTCGATACCATTGGAGCCTCAGTCATGATGGACTGGCTTGTGACGTTGGATGTGGGAATGCATCTGAACCAATTGAAACTATTCTCATTTATTTTAGTAACTCCAAATTCACAATGTCAATTAGAAGGATAAGTTACCTTCTCAGTGCAGGGATGCACTCTTGTCCTGCTGGGCAAGATATGGTTGCGCATTCGTCGGTAGAGATACCAAAGGAGATTCTTTCGCAGACTCCGTTAGCGTTGTTGCATCTGAAGGGTAATTAAATGATTTACAATCCCAGGGATCCCACTTGGTTCCTCTCGGACACTGTACATCCGAGCACAGCTCTTTCTCCGCAGATGAGGCTTGGCTGGTGGGTGAAGCCATAGCTACCGAATTGGCTGAACGGGAGTGATATGCAGGAGGACGGAACTGTCTGCAGATGCCCGTGTTTGAGTCGCAGCTCGTGCCTTGGCTGAAATAATTACTTTTTATATATTTCGAGCATAGAAACATGAAATTTCGCACTATTCAGTGCCTATTCATTGATGTAGAACTGTATCTTTGTAGATGGCAAAATGGAACGTACTTGCACTGTACTCCAGCGCACTTGTCCGGATTGTACACTATCATTCTGCACAGTCCCGAAGACGAATCACAGGCGGATCCGGAAGGACACGATACGGAAGCACATCTGTCTCCAGGAGTTCTCATCTGCCGGCAGTAGCCAGTGTTCGAGTCGCACTGGTAGTTCGTAGGGCAGGAGACGTAGGTGCATCTGAAATAAAACCGAAAATTCGATCAACTATCTACTAGAAACATGATTATGACGAAAGTTCTGTACGGATCATTGTAGTTGCCTCCCGAGTTATCCTGCATGCAGATTCCGATGCCGGTATTGCACGTGTATCCGACAGGGCATGCGACAGCTGAGCATCCACGAGCTCCACCAGTGTCAGCGGGAGGACGGAACTAGAACAATCGTTATTAAAAAAGTACTGTTCACATTTAAAAATCTATGTTTCTTAGTAATTCATGAACATGGAAACATACCTGTCTGCAGATTCCCGTATTCGTATCACAACTTGTTCCTTGCGGACATCTCACTCCGTTGCAGTATCCAGCAGGATCGTTGTAGGGAGGCTGAGTCTGAGGCGGATTGCCAGCTGGAGGACGGAACTGGGTGCATCTGAAGAATTATCATCAGAATTCAGCATAGAGTATCTCAATTGCAATACCTTCCAGTGTTAGAATCACAACTCGTTCCTTGAGGACACTGCATTCCAGAGCAGAGATTACCTCCTGGGTTTTGGAACTGAAAGAGGAGTTGTACATGATCATAAATTATTTTACTTAGCAGGTATGTACTTCAGGTGGTAAGGTCAATGAACTCACTGCAATGCATCTTCCAGTGTTCGAATCGCATGTGCTGCCTGTTGGGCATTGGATACCAGTGCATCGATTGTAAGATCCGCCATTGTCTGCGGGCGGACGGAATTGAGTGCACCTGTAACATCAGATTTATCCTATTTGATCGAATCATACAGCACTTGAAAATCGATGAAACTGTAATGTTTCATGAAATCTGACCTTCCAGTGTTTTCATCACAACTCGTTCCTTGCGGGCACAATCCAGGGCACTGATAGGCGGCTTGTCTTGTTTGACGACTACAGATACCCGACATCGGATCGCATGAGGATCCTCTCGCACACTTGACTGTGGCACAGAGATCGACGTCATCGGAGATCATCGAGATTCTGAATGCGAAAGCAATCAGAATTTTTTACAATTTGATCATAATTGTTATTAATATTGACAGTATAAGAATGATTACTACGAACCTGCACTCTCCGGTGCTTGGATCACACAGGAAACCAGGCGGGCACGATGAGAACTGACAGAGATCAGTGACCAGCACACATCTGAAGAGTATCGAATTTCGCGATATCAATTATGCACAATGTACTCACTTTCCGGTGTTCTCATCGCATACAGCATTCGGCTGAGCACAGACTCTGTTTCTGCAGAGTGAATTGAGTTGGGATTCACGAACAGCTCGACGATAGGGAGCACGGAATGCTTGACAGGTACCTGCATATTTCCAATTTGCTATTTATTACGCTTATTGCAATCTCCATAGACTGAATCTCATCAACGGTCATTAATGGATCGAGTTAGGTTATCCCTTCAACATTCTCACAGCTTTTTCTAAGTCAGTTGCTATCTTTATCATAACGTCGCTGTGTGTTCGATTACTCAGATTAGAACTAAGCAGTAAGTTTGGATAGCCGATTAAAATAGACAAGCATAGAGATGAATCACTTTGAGCACAACGTTCATCTTTTATTTAGATTCAGAAGAAAAAGGCGCTCACCAGTATTTCCATCGCACTGGTATCCAGCAGGACAGGTCACTCCAGAACAACTACTCGTCGAGGAGGAGGAAGTAGGGGAGAGTTGATTGGACGATGAACGGAACTGCTGGCAGAGTCCAGTATTGGAGTCGCAAGATAGACCGTCCGGGCAGATTACCTAGAAAATACCAACTGTAAGTGAACTATTTTACTTCTTCTGCACAGCATCGCCCAATAAAGTCAACCAGATCTAGATTTTTTTCTCAAAGATGGACTGTTTACTTACTGATGCACACTTCCCCGTCCCCGTGAATGACGTGACCGAGGTCGGATTGCGGAAAGCGACGCATCTTCCCGTGTTGGAATCACAGGCTGTTCCAGAAGGACAGTTGGCCGAAGTCGTACATTGAGTGGTTGTCCCACCTGGATATAACGTGCTTTATCTTTCAAGCGTAGATTGCTTCCACATCTTTGCACCTTCTTCTTCTGGAGAGACATTCATAGACAAGCGTTCTATGTGCAAACTCCAATCGGGCAATAAAACCCATGTACACAGAACAGTCTCTAATCTTAGCCAGAATGTTTGCTATGCGAGATCAGAACTTGCAGTACTTTCGCGTCCGCGTGCGCATACACTGTACTAACAATATCTTTCGGGCAAACAGTAGCGCTTTTTGAATAACCAAACAGTGGGAGTCAGTTGGGTTTCGAGAATGAGAAGGAACACTCTAAATGATATTGGTTTGATCTTTAGGTTAGTCACTTAGAGTGGCAGGTGGAGGAGATCAGAACTGTTTGCTGTTTGAGAATGGTGTTTAGAGTAGGATTGAGACGAGAGATCACACGAAAATAAGAGATTCAATTACCTCCGGGAGTGCGGAACTGCACACATCGGCCGGTGTTCGTATCGCACGAGTACCCACCAAGGCAGTACACACCATTGCATCGATTGGATTGACCTGTGAAGAGGAGATCTAGGTACTAAATATCCATCAGATCTTATGTAGATCGAAGCAATTCTCACAAAACAATGTTGTCAAACATTTCAAAAAGCAGAGAAGATGTATAGATTGATCGTACCACTTCCCGGATCTCTGAACTGCACGCATCTTCCGGTGTTCGAGTCACACTGATAGTTAGTCGGACACTGCACACCAGCGCAACGAGATTCTGAATGACAATACTTTATCATCCAAGCTCAGTAATACAATCTAGCGTTCAGGATACCGGACACGCTCTAGCTTATCTGATCAAGATTCTGTGAAATGGGGATATTGAGCAGGGTATTGGTGAAACCTAACCGCCGGTAGTCGGGGTACGGAAGGTGACGCATCTTCCCGTGTTAGAATCGCAAGTTGTGCCAGGGCTGCAGAAGACGTTGGCACAGAGACCTAAATTGATTGCTCATGTAGTTCAATCATTGTTTTTCCTTTATTTTTACAATTTCAGCAAAAAACAGCTAGTAAATGATAATGTTCCTCACTATCACCGGCGAGATCAAACGAACCATTGTTGTTGCCGTTTCCATTGCCTGGCGTTCTGAACTGTCTGCACACTCCGGTGTTCGTGTCACACATGAATCCGGTCGGGCAGGTGTTGGAGGTGGCAGTGCATGATTGGGCAGATGCCGATGCGACCAGGGCGAGAAGCAGTAGTAGCTTCATCTGGAATAGACATGATTCGAGTAAAACTATAAAAAATAAACATGCAGACATCTTAACTGGGTTCTTAGTTAGATAAAATTTACAGATCCAATTAGAAGAAGCTCAACACTGACCACCATCCTTCCTCTGATGTCCGCGAAGGGAAGAAGAAGAGAGGAGTAAGGAGAGGGGCGAGAATGGGGTTAAGACAGCGAAGTGAGAGGTCGTCTCGGAAGATGTTTGCGCGTGTTTGAGCACAGAGTCACCGCCCCTAACTGACGACGACGAAAACTCTATCGATTCCGCACACTCTCTCGTCAGTAAGATGATTGAAGGAGTAGGCAAACTGAAGAGAGTGAGAACATTGCTCCTCCCTCCTCTCGAGTCAAACAAAGCTCGTCCGAGGTACAACTACTCTATTTTTGATTGAGCGAAAGTGGAACAATAGCAAACGAATCGAGGTGATATCAAAGAAACTGAGAATTGAAATGGAACGCATTCAAGATATTTTTCTTTTCTACGCTGTGTAATTAATGATGATGTCACTGTTCAAACATATGAATTCTGTCAATGTCTTCTCAAATTTCCCACGTTTTTAATCTCAGAAGCTAACTGTTCCCAACATGCTCTGCGAAGGATATTTATTGATTTAAGCTTGGTTGTCGAGCAGTCGATCTATTTGTCGTCAGGAACACGAGGCTTCTTAGTCGTGTAAGGATTAACTGGTTCCGCAGTCTGATCATCCTGGATGTGACCAGCCATTCTAAATGGAGAGCTAATTCGGTGATTCTGAATTCAAAACGGGCCTGCAAGTGATAGTCCAGATATCTTGGATGATATCATCAACTTCGTAGTCGCTCAAAGATGCATCTCTTGTCCATTGAGATCGATCAGGCACGAGAGAACGCCACAGAGGACTGTCATCGTAGCTGAATCCGAATGGCATCACGATATGCTTGAAGTTAACGACATCAAAGCCATGGAATGACACAGGGGCGGTATCCGAGCTGCAAATGTTAGGATATGGAATGGTAAAAAATGATATGCATACGAGGTAGGTGAGAGAGGTGTCCAGAGAATAATTTTAGTTGTTTCGGGATTATGATTATCGAAGCAGTGGCACATCATCTTCATGTCATTGTTGTACCAATGGGAGTAGGAGTCGACCACTCTGAGCGAATCGAGTATGCATACTTCATGTTAAAAATTTTTTCACTTTTGGAGGTTCACTTGAGACGCCTGTTTAAAATCCGCGGTGGGAATCAGTGAAGGGTAGACGTCCATGTTCGAATTGCAATAAGTCTCCACTCCTATGTATGAGAAGTTTGCGTAGAGTGTGCCAGTGAACTGCGTCTTTCCCTCCAACTGAGCTGTGTTGAACTCGCACGTATCCTGAGAATAGAGGTTTAAATGAATGGCAAGGCTAAAAACTGACCTCATCTTGGTCAATCTGGTTGACTGTGGGTGTGTCGAAATAGTTCGTGACATTCTGGATAACTTTTTGAGCCTGAAACAATATTTCAAATGATATTCTCTACCGAGACCTGCCTTGGATCGGAATTCCATCGATCTAGGAACACTACTGATATCGGTGTGGAAGGCGAACGCCGCCTGAAGGTTCTTGATACAACGAGGAATATCTTTCACGTTAGGGAGGACTGGCTTCGTATCGGATCTGTTGAAATACTTTTTTAGAGCATCAACTGGAAAAAACTAACCCGAAAGCGTTCACAAGATCGAGAAGTGCGACCTCGGGATCATAAGTCTGACTGAACTCTCCAGGGAACGATTTGAATGAATCGACACTGAGACAGTAACCTGGGTATCATAAAAAAAAATGTTTACTAACTCTTTGAAGATAGCATTCTTCTCAGTGATTCCTACAAACTTCATTTCGAAATCGAACTCAGACGTCAACATTGACAGATGTGCTCCCGTGTTAGAATCAACTCTGAAGCAATGTGTTCCTTGATGAGATTATCGAATCATTGTCACAAAATAGCACGATTGAGAAACAGAGACACTAATCACACTCACCCAACGGACGTGACGTGTATGACATTCACTTTGAGCCCAACACTGTTATGAGAAGCATCGTTCGATCTGTGGATAACACGATTTCGAAACACATGCAAGGCTGATGTTACCGAGCATTGGGTTGGTGCTGCTTCAACGTCTTGTAGAATGAGTCAAGAGTTCTAAAAGTCATCACGAAATGGAACTTTATTCATAAACATGACTCACGATCCAATACTGACAGTTCTGCACTGCTTTTTTTCCTCATTGTTTCGACCCATTGCAGTTTTAAGATCTCTAAGAGATGTAATATCGATCACTTCCGATTGTTCGGGATTGTTTGTTCCAAGGTAAATGATGTTTATATTGTCTAACAGGGCCATGTAGTTTGCGATGACTGACTGAAATGACAGATCGCACTTTGATCATTTTTGAATGTTTCGAAAAGGTTCACCTGAGCAGAGTCCTTGAGTGCTCCGTTAGTACCACAAACGTCCTGGATGAATAAGAATGCCGTAAAGTCATGACCATCACTATTCACTGAACGAAAAAACTTATTGTTATATGAATTACAAAACCAGAGATCTGGTTATTATCCTGCAATTAAAAGAGCGAACCTCTAGTGAATGGAATACTCTTCCCCAGCACAAGCAGAAAGGAGATTAGAATGTACTCCTTTAGGCGCATCTGAACATCGATATCGTTAAGCACATGGAATAATTAAAATTGAATTCGATTCTCTTTTTATAACAACAGGAAGTCATTCATTCGAATTATGTTTAGAAATCAAAAGAAGAACAAAATCAATGCAAGGTGCGGCTTCGATAGCGTATAAATGGCTGACAAATAATCCTCTTATCTTTTTGCGCGGCTAGCATTGACACGATGAAGAGTAAGAGGTTTTGAATCGAAGATTAGAAGTGAAAGCATTTTAAATTCTGGAATTGTTTTTTTATAGCAACTACGAACTATATGATACCGTTTTAGGTATAAGACAGTACATTACTTTATAAGATACGATAATCTTTCAAAAATCAAGCCTGTTTCTTGACCAGCCTGATTCAAGGTGATCATGTATATTTTCCAGTACAAAGTTTCATAGCCCCACCTTATCCCTTTCTGTTTCCTGAGTTTCCCCTTGGACCAGTCCTCTAAGCCTCTTAATTCGCATCTATGAAAGGTGCGCCTTCTAAGGAGATCAGTGGTGCTATCATATCGAAACACTTAGGGGCCTATAAATATGCTTCGAAACGCCGCCATTCCATACGAATGATTTTCGTATGATTTTTTTACTCTTTCTTACGTATCTTGACTCTCTTGCTTAATCCAACTGAAAACAGTATTCAGATGCGTCTCAAGCTGGTTCTTCTCGTCCTCTCGCTACTCGTGCTAGTGAAGAGTAGCAGATATTCGAGATGTAGGCACTTCATAATTCAGCAACTTCAGAAAACATAACTAACAATAATACTTCCAGACAGTCTCAATCCGAATGAGGATTCCGTGTTTCTCTTCATCCAGGACATTTGTGGAAGCGAGGAGGATTTGAAGGATGCAACTCAGGTGAATTGTCCGTTTATGTACTCTTCTTCGATGATTTCAAGAATCACTGTATAGAATTGCTGTTATTTTTTGACATGTTACAAAAGGGATAATAATGACAAGCAGACTTTTGTAAAAATATTTCCATCTGTGCGATAAAAAAAGTGATCCATTCAGTCCGTCTTCTCCAACTACATGCCTCTGCTGAAACGCGGTGACGTAATCTACCTCGGAACGAACGATCCCGCACACTCGGAAGTAGTCCTTATATCGGAGGTTGATCAGCTGGAAGTGGCATTGAGAATCAATCGCGATCGTTCCTCTACTGATTGTATCCCAAGTATTGGAGCGTAAGTTGTTTATTGAACAGTGACAAACTTTAAATAACGATTAACTTCATCTTTAAAACTAAGTCCAATCGTTTCAGAACACTTGATTCATTCTACCTCAAAATTAAGGAACGAACCAGCTCGATCTTGTGAGTTTGATATCATTCACTCAAACGAAAAGGATTATGCTCGTTCAGGATGAATGATTTAGCCGATCGTCTTCTCGTTTTGAGCTCGGTTAATGTTGCTCATGTTACGACTGTCAGGTGAAAAAACTTATTATACAACAAAATAATTTTGTTTTGGACGCAGGTTCCGATAAGAAGTAACAACATTTTTTTTCTAGAGTGGACACCAACAAGGGCATCTACTTGGACAAACTAGCATCGGAGTTCTCATTGAAAATGGAGTTTGTTGGAATTACTCACAAGAATGACTATTTCACGAAGTCAGTCAGAGGGTATTCTAAATAATGATTTGAAAATATTCATTTCAGCCCCGAATCATTTGATCAGTTCCCTGGCGAGTTCACTCAGACATATGATTCGGAAGTCGCTCTTCTTGATCTAGTTGGCGCCCTAGGGTCAGTCTCGTTCATAAGCAACAAATATCGAATTTGGTTCGTTTCAGAAGCTACACCAAGCCTGCTATATCTTCTGTGGGTATGTGTGTTGAATTCCAAAATTGTGTGGACGAGTGAGAAGAATATTCGTGTAAGAGAGAACGTTTCAGATAATCTTCCTCGTTGTATCAAAGGACTCCAAGCCGCATTCGCCTTCCACACCGACATCAGCAGTGTTCCACGTATGAATGAATTCAGACTTAAGGCGAGTTTGATTACCTTCGGTCTGTAACGTAGCTCGTTCTTCAGGCATCTAAGATCATTCAAAGAGTCACTCAATACTTTGACACACCTGATGTCAAGAACATCGACTTGGATGATGTAAGCATTCTATTACCTATTTGAAGTGCTGATTTTCTTCAGGACACATGCGAATTCAACAAAGATCAGTTGGAAGACAAAACTCAATTCTATGGAGTGATCTATGCAAACGCATCTGGCATTGGTGTTCCCACATTCTGCATGTCCAACATGAATTCGTATCCGGATACTATCAAAAAGGCAGATTACAAACAGGCTCCACAAGTCAATCTTCAAAGGTGAGAAATACACATATGAGAAACAAATCAACAACTTTGTAATGAAAATAACTATTCTCCAGAGTTATCGACTCGTTTACCAAATGGTACAGCAACGATGAGAAGATGATGTGTCACTGCTTCGATAATCACAATCCCAAGACCACGAAGATCATACTCTGGAGTCCGCTCTCTCCGACATCGTGAGATATACTTTTGTATTATGCAATACCTGGTATTCAGCTTGGACACTGGCGCTGTCTCTTTCGCTGGTTTCGACGTCGTCGGATTCAAGCACATCATCATGCCATTCGGGTTCAATTACGATGACAGTCCTCTCTGGCAATCACTCGTTCCCGATCGATCGCAGTGGCTGGATGATGCATCCATGTACAATTACGATATCGATCACATCATTCAGGATATCTGGACTATCACTTGCAGGTTCGATTCGTTCCAAATAAGATTCTCTACAGGATAATTCAGACTCGCTGGCCACATTGAATCCGATCAAACCGCGGAACCTGTGAATCCATACACAACGAAGAAGCCAGCAAGTGCATTCTCTATGTAAACGATCAATTACAGAGTTATATTCTGATAGCTTATTCTTTTCAGCAACTATCTCTTCATCCAGGACGTTTGTGGAACTGATGAGAATCTCAAAGACGAAGCTCAGGTAATTTCCATCACATCCAGCTTATCCTTACTAAAAGCTTGCAATAAATTGAGTTTTTTAGTCTGTGTTCTCCAACTACTTGCCACTACTGAAGAATTCCGATGAGTTCTATCTTGGGACCAACAATCCTGATCTGGCAGAAGTGAAATATATCGCATCGACAGAAGAACTCGAAGAGGCAATGACCCAGAACAGAGAAGCATCTCCCAAGTGTACTGCAGTCAGCATCGGAGAGTGAGTTTTTAGTGTAAAATTTATATTCTATAATTTATCTTTGTGTAATTATTGTAATGAACTACTTCAGAACACTCGACTCGTTCTACCTCAAGATCAAGAAAGCAACCAGTTCTAAAATGTACGTAGCTGTTCAGTTTCTATCATGAAAAGGGTTGTTCCAGGTTGAACAACAATGCAGATCGAGAGATGAGTAGAGTGGATGTAGCACATGTTACGACTTTCAGGTGAGATCAAGCTATTCTTTGAATCAGAGAGCTCTGTAAAATATGAACTTGTTTAGAACTGAACTTGTAAAGAACATTTCAGCGTTGACTCTGATAAGGGAGTTTACTTGGACAAATTGGCTTCCGAATATATTCTGAAGATGGAGTTTGTTGGAATAACGAAGAAGCATGATTATTTCGAGAAGTGAGTATATAAAAAATGCTCAATAATATATTCGATCTATTCAGCCCCGAAACATTCGATGACTTCCCGGGAAATTTCACGCAGACTTACGATCCCAAAGTTGCACTTCTTGATCTCGTCGACGCTCTTGGGTGACTCTATTCAATGCTTACAATGTTAACTATTGATTGTGTTTCAGAAGTGATATCAAGCCAGAAATTCCTCCTCTTGGTTAGTTATTTCCCTTCATCTCAAAGTACAGCAAACAATAAGTTCGGCAATTTTTTTCAGGCGATGTCCCCCGTTGCATTCAGAAACTTCAAGCTGACTTTGCAATTCATGCCGATATCAGCAGCGTTCCTAGAATGGCGGAATTCAGAGACAAGGTACTTGTTTATAGCCAATCGCAGTATACTAACTACTCTCACAGGCCTCCCAAGTCGTTCGCAGTGTCACACAGTATTTTGACATACCTGCAGTCAGGAACATCGATCTGGATGATGGAAGATTGCTAGATATGGCAAAAACCTAAACAGAAATTCAGGATACCTGCGAGTTCAACAAATCCCAGTTGGAAGACAAGACTCAATTCTACGGAGTTTTGTACGCGAACAACTCCGGAATCGGTGTTGCCACTTTCTGCATGTCTAACATGAACTCTTACCCGGATTCTGTCAACAAATCTGATTACAAGCAGGCGGATCAAGTGAAACTTCAAGCGTGAGATTTTGTGAAGGAAATTAATATGTTAAATATTCAAATTCAGTGTCATAGACTCGTACACCAAGTGGTACAACAACGATCAGAAGATGATGTGCCACTGCTTCGACAATCACAATCCGAAGACTGCGAAGATTATTCTGTGGATTCCACTCTCGCCTACGTCGTACGTTGTGCTAAATGATGAAAGAACGCTTTATTACGATGTCACCATTAAAAAATAAGTAAAGAAACAAGGGAAATAATCCTTGATCAGCTGACAAGCTAGAAGAACAACTTGCTATTTAATATTCTTGTTAACTTCAACTTTCAGTCTGGATGTTAGCCCTGTCTCATTCGCCGGATTCGACGTCGTTGACTTCAAGCACATCGTGATGCCATTCGGTTTCAATTACGATGACAGTCCTCTTTGGCGTTCACTCGTGCCTGATCGATCTCAATGGACTGGCGATGCTTCTCTCGAGAAGTATGGTATCGACCAGATCATCCAGGATATCTGGACGATCACTTGCAGGTTAGAATCATGATAGCGTATTTCATCATGCAGACAAACAATTCAGATTCGCTGGTCACATCGAGGGTGATCAGACTGCGGAGCCAGTCAATCCGTATACGACTGTGAAAACTCGCATCGTTGCCAATTGATTGCATCGAATCCCGCTATATAGCACACAGATAAAGAATTCATCAAAAGATCGCGAGGTCATGTGCATTAATGTTAGATAACAAAACTAGAAACGACCGACTTAACATCGCTTTAAAAATGAGTCGAAGCGATCTATCATAATACATAATATTGAACGATAAAATAGTATATTTAATTATTCATTTTGTATATTCAAGCGAGTGGACGCTAGAAGCTATAATGTGGGGAACTTGTTCTGTGTTCTTTGATGGTTCTTCATACGTACATACGATTGAGAATGTATGAACTTTGACGACTGGTGTAATTGCAGAGTTGATAGAACGAGATGGAGGTTAAGAAATACTGAATGGCTGTGATAAGCTGAACATCCTTCGAAAACCATTAATTTAGGTTGATAGCTAATCTAATCAAGACATTGTTGTTTCTGGTCTGTCATACAAAATCTTCTCAGAAAAAAAAAGTCAAACACTAACTCCAGTCAAAAATTTAGACGATCGATAAATGGGAAACGTTTATTCATAAGTACAACACGTGTCTCTCTCTCACTGGGGGTCGTGCATTCACCGGGGAAGCGAAGGATCGTCGGTGGCTGTATCATCGTCCAAGTTGAAGTTGTTATCATTTGGAACTCGAGGTTTCTTTGTCGTGTACGGATTGTAGGGTTCAGCAGTCGTGCCTGGCTGCACCGTCTCGGCCATTCTGAAAAAGGATGTTGTGTCCGAGAATATGTGCCAACAGTCGAAACAAACATTGTGAATACCAGCACGAAAAACACCGTAACTTGGAATGCATGAAAGCTTATGTCTCTCACCTGCACGTGATTGTCCATATGTCTTGAATGATCTGCTCAACATCATAGTCATCTTTGGATGCATCTCCAGTCCATTGCCAATCATTTGGAACTAGTTTGTTCCACAGAGGACTCTCCTTGAACTCAAATCCGAAAGGCATCACGATGTGTTGGAAATCAACAGCATCGAATCCCTTGAAGTTCACGGAACCGGGAGCATCCAGACTTAAGCAATGAAGTTAATAAAATAATTAATGGCCATTTTGTTCTCTGCTCTATTAGGAAATCATATTAAATGCTCACGATGTGGGTGAAAGCGGAGTCCACATGATAATCTTGATAGTCTTTGTGGGAGTGTTCGTGTTGTCGAAGCAGTGACACATCATCTTCTGGTCATTGTTATACCATTTTGTGAACGAATCGATGACACTGAAAAACACTATGAATGCAGTGCACTATGAAGGTGTCTTACCCTTGAAGGTTCACTTGAGCTGCCTGCTTGTAGTCTGCCTTATTTACAGTATCCGGATACGAGTTCATGTTGGACATGCAGAAAGTTGGAACACCAATGCCAGAATTGTTAGCGTAGATCACTCCGTAGAATTGGGTCTTGTCCTTCATCTGGTCTTTGTTGAACTCACAAGTGTCCTGGAAACAAATAGATGACATTAACTTCATAACCTTATCTCCAATCTAATCTGGTACTCACATCGTCCAAATCGATATTCTTCACATCGGGAATGTCGAAGTACTTGACCACACTCTGGATGACTTTCGAAGCCTGATAAGGATATTTATTTAATTATTTATCTTGTGAAACTCACCTTGGATCGATATTCAGCCATTTTAGGGACGCTACTGATATCAGTGTGGAATGCAAAATCAGCTTGAATGCCCTTGATACAGCGAGGATAATTGTCAAGAGATGGAAGGGCGGGCTTGGTATCAGATCTGAATCGAGGGCTTAACTTTTGCTCGATAAGATCATGTGTTTACCCATAGGTGTTCACGAGGTCGAGCAAGGCAACTTCAGGGTCGTACGTCTGAGTGAACATTCCAGGGAAGTCATCGAACGACTCGGGACTAGAAAAGTTTTTGAGATGCACGATTGTATAGATCAGAAACTGACTTCGTGAAGTATACGTTCTTGTCGGTGAATCCGACAAACTCCATGTTGAGGGAGAAATCCTTCTCAAATTTGTCTAGACTGGTGCCTTTGTAGCTGTCGACTCTGAAATCACCATTACAAACGGGGGAAAGTTGGCCAGTCAATAGAGAGAGGCACATCAAATTGGAACCAGGAACTCGTTCGCTACCGTCATAAATGATTGAGATTACTCACGGTACGGTCGTCACATGGGCAACGTTTGCCTTGCCGATGGAAGGATCAGCAGCTGCTTCAACGGCCATTGACCTGAGAACCATGAGACTTCTCTTGATAACACGGAAGAATAATCGTGAAGTATTCATCAACTTACGCGGAGCCCGTCTTTCTCAGCACTTCGTAGAACGAATCGAGAGCACTGAAAACAAATTGATGTATGATGGGAAATGGAAAGTTCAAATGTTCAATCATATGAGTACTCACTCTCCAATGGTTGCATCACAATCATCTCCCGCTGCCACTCTGTTATCAGTCAATGCTTGCGATAGATCAGAGACGGAGAGAACAGGCAGGGCGAGACTATCCTTCGAGTTAGTAGCGAGGAAGAACTTCTCGTTGTTCTTCATCGTGAACAACTTCATGTATTCCACGAAGACGGACTGGAAAAGAGTTTGAGCAAATGGCGAGAAATATTCACTTACCTGAGCCGCATCCTTGAGGTCACTGTCAGTTCCGCACACATCTTGGATGAACAGGAAGGCAGTGCCGGCACGATCAGCGGGCTTCGTGAAGGCTGTAGAATTCGATTATTTTATTCGGAGATCATGCTATTCTAGGAATTAAAGTGCCAAAGATAAAAAACTCACCGTCACAGAACTCTCCCGAGTAGCCGGTGTTGCACACGCACTTGTTGTCTCCGCTCTTCTCTCCATTCTCGCACTTGTCAACCTCGCAGTAGAGTCCTCCATAGTAGTATGAGCAATCACAACCATCGTCTGTGGGAGTACCGCCGTTGTGGCATGCGTCTGAAATACAAGGGCGTTAGACTCTACAACTCATTCAAAATTCAATAATCTAATCAATTTGAAATTTTAGTAGTGACATCCGATTATTCATCAACAAACTCACGAGCGCTCATGCACAAGACCGGGATGTACTTGTCGACCTTGTACTCGCCCTTGTTTCCGCCCTTTGCAATGATCGAATTGGTGATCTAGAATGAATTAGTTTTTTCTACAGAGTTTACGAATTCCAATCATAACCTACAACCAGTCAAGAAAAAATTTGAGGTCCAACCTTGACTCCATATGCATCAGCATCTCCAGTGCAGTTGACAGGCACAGACAGGGAGTATGCACACTTGCCCCTCTGCGTCATATACAACTCCACTGACTCGCTGGCTCCATCGCGTGAGAGAGGAGTGATAACAGCCGAAGGAGCATAGAGATCGCCTTCGGAGAGCCAGTAGGTGACCAGCACGTTGTTGCCTTCATATAAGATGCATCTTTCATACTTGATTCATAATGATTCGCTTGCAAAAAAAGCAATGGATGAAGTAATAATAAACAAAAAAGGCTGAAGAAAGCGCATACCCATCATAGCAGAGTCCATGAAGATATCGCTCTCATCACTGCGGTAGAAGCCGTACGCGACCTGTAATAGTTAATTATTATATTTCACGATAACTCAGTCAATTCAATCGCGTATTCGTTCCAACACATATTTTCGATAAGTTGTGAGAATAGAAGAATGATGTCACCTGGGTCCAGGACAGCGCGATAACGGAAGATGTACGATTGAAGTTGTTATCATCATAAGTGATCGTTACGGTGTATGTTCCAGCATCCGGTGAATAGTACAACTTGCCTCCGGGAATCTCATCTCCATCGATTGGATCAGCTTCAACGAAATTTTGCATTATTACACTTATTCAGCTCACAAAACCTGCATCCGCCTTCTTCACTTCGATAATTCCTGCAGCTGCAACGTAGAGTGTATCGACGTAAATGTCGATGTTGATAGTATGTGTCGAGGTAGATTTATCACTGTCGGCATTTGCAGTCACAGCAGTAGAAATGGACAGAGTATTAGGACGATGCTCGAAGCCGGCTTCAAAATCGAGTAGGGCGATAACATATTTCTTGAAGAACTGAAATCAGTTCAAGATTAACTTTTTTTCAAAATCACAAGAACATACGTCGACGAAGTGATCTTCCGTAGTATCACCAGAGTAGAAGATACTGCCTCCAGCGAGCGTTACCGGGTGCACGATGAGCACAGGACGATGTAGTGTTTCCGCCGATGATGATCCGTCGGGACTCGCTGTTATTTCCACAGGGTACGTGTCCTGCTTTCCGAAGAAGGCAGAGATGGTTACGCGGTTGTTCGCTATAGGCTCGAAGAGTTCAGTAACAAAATCGCCGATGGAATCATCCTTTGCGAACCAGAAGAGATGCGCATTGTCGGTTGTCTGGAAATTGATTATTGTAAAAAATATAAAAAATAATGAAATTTCACTCTTACCTGAGCTACTAAAGCTGCTCTGATCGCAGGGATGGCATCAAAGTCGAGAGCATCAGCAGTGAGGCCATCAGGAGCCGTCGATGGTTTTATCGATTTGAGCTCTTCGTACAACAGATCCTTGTCGGTTGTTGAAATGCGAATCGTGTAGTTAGAAGCGTCGTCAGGTCCATCTAAAAAGATTGTTCTAATATTTCAAAACTGATATTTACTCACATTCCACAATGAGGTACTGCGCTGAGCGGACCGTACTGAACGGATTGCCACTGTCCGGGTCTGACGGATCTACCAGATCTTTCAAGTTCGCGATTCTATTGATGACGAAGTTCGACTTTTCAACGAGGAAGATGATCGTGTTGGCGATGGATCGGTACTGGGGTCCCAGTTTAGAGAACGATCCCTGTGTATCATCGCATTTCGTGTCTGAAATAGCAAAGATGAACAGGAAATGTTTCTTTCGATTTCTTGCATATGGATTGCAATTCGAAGAGGGTGTTACAAAGAACACATTAAACATTGACATTGAACAAATCAAATAAAATTCAATATATCCTACATCTCTGGCAGAATTGTCCATCGTAGTCCGTTCCTGAGCAATCGCACTCAAGAGAGGAAGTCACCACTCCTCCATTCTGGCAAACGGGAGTGTCACAGTACAGGCCCGTGTAGTCGTGAGGGCAAATGCAAGGTTTGACTTTGTCATTCTGTAAGATTATTTTTGAAATCTAATGCAGTCACATGATCACCTTCACAAATTGTCCATTGATACATAAATCATCGTCGCCGTCATCAGAACCGAAGCACTGAGTAGTGATCACTCTCGAGAAGGCTGTTGTGTCAGGAACGATAACATCAGTCTGAAACATGCAGTTTCCATACACGTTTACAACGAAATGTAACCGAAATGTAGAACACGTGGTCCTTATCGTTGCATCTCCAGTTATAGTTGTTCAGAGGATAGTTCGTCAGCTCCAAAGTGGTATCCACGGATCTCTCCACTTGATCCGTCTTCAACACCTTTCCATCGCTAGTGAAGATCGTAATAGACACATTGGCATCTTTCAAAGTGCTCGAAACCGGAATCTGGAGCTTCTCTTTCGGATCTGAAGTTTCAAATAGATCAATAGCAAAATTCGTGTGTTCCTACTGAAATCGGGATAGGTGCTCTCGAGACAGGTCGCTTGAGTAAATCCAATAGTCGCGAACTCGACATCGGTAACTTCCAATACTCGGATAGAGGAATAGTAGAAATACGATAAGGGAGTTGCTTGCACAGATAGAACTCCATCCTCCTTGGCTTGATAATCGAATACGGACAGTGAGTTGCCGAATGCATTCTCGTCTGTTCGCTCGATGGTCTCCACCGTTTTACCAACACTTACATCGATGATGTCAGCCGTTGCCACTGAAAATTTCATTTTCATTGGAGATGGGATTTAGAGAACTAACCTGAGGGCAAAGTATTGACGAGGATCGTATAATTTCTGCCCTCAAGTACTTGGAATGGCGTCGAAGTAATGGAATCGAAACTGCAACAATATTTAGCCTCAGAAAACAAGATGACTCGTCTATGTGCCCTCTGGCTCCAGCACCCAGAATTAACCGTTATCAGTGTACACGCATACGACTGATATACTGAAGGAAATTTCGAAGACTATAGACGATAGACGACTATAGACGACTAAGACTATAGACGGTTTGTTTAGTTTGTGGAAGATGAGTCATGCAAATGTAGTGGAAGCACTTACGAGAATGGCATGTCTTTTGCGAGATCCTGACTGTCGATAGATGAAGCTACCTCACCCTTCACCCACTGGACGTAGCTTGCAAGGAACTAAAGTATTTGCATAATCAAAGTTTTAGAAAATTTAGCCTAACCTCGTTCAGCTGATCGGGTACTGAGAAATGAATAACAAATCCTCCTGTTTTCATAGCGGCGCTGTTCCAGTTTTTGAGTGCCATGCTGGTGCCGAAATCGTCGCTTTCACAACCGAGAAGGAGAACGATGAGCTGGAATTTTGAAATAATTGAACGGAAATCAATCAAGAAACTCACTCTTAGTCTCTTCTCGTACATCTGACGTTGCAGAGTTTTCAATTCGTCCGCGAGCATCTGGTCCGCGTCAGCTCCATTGAATGGGTTAGTGATGGCACGATCGAAGATGTAGATGATATCAGAGTTAGGAGTAGTTGTAGTTCCAATACTGAGAATGTCTCCGAGAGGCAACAATGCATCAACTGGTCTATTCGGAGTAACATTCGTTGCGTTAGCCTTGCACTTTACGTCCTTTCTTTCATCGCTTTCTTCGTTTTTCCCGTAATCATGCTCGCCATCACCGTTCCACTTTGACATAAGCTTGGACTTGAAGTCTGGATAGTTATCAAAGCTCTAAACATAACTATTGATGCAAAAAAACGAATAGTGAATGTTTACGTGAGCATCCGTGCCGTCGTTTGCAGTGAAGATGTTGACGACATAATTAGAGTAGTGGTCAGTGTCCTCAAGATCGTTCAAATACCGAATGGCCGACTTCGAATTTCCGTTGAACAACTTGTAGATCTCATCCGTTGCATGTGCAGCAAGAATAAGACTCCTCTTTCCCTTAACGACCTCGACAGAAGGATCGCACTCTAGAAAATGTGTTTGGACGGAATAATTTATAGTTTGTGAACTCACTTGTCTTGGCCGATCCTTCATCGGGAACGTCCTCGAATGAAATAAAGTCTTCGGCTAACACTGACAGTTTAGCTTCTGTAACGTTGTCAAATTACTCAATATTCCTAAGCTAGGCCAACCTGGTTCAGTGCAGTAGAGAGACTGTACAGTGACAGCTGCACCAGAGATTCTGTCTCGAACCTGAAAAATATCAATATATATCCCCAACACAACAACCTTAGGGAAACGTACTCTGATCAGTGTGTTCGTTCCCTCATCACATGTCACATCGCTGAATTTCGCATTGTACTGGCAAGGTCTCCTGAATAGAAATTCAAATTTAAAAATAAATGCTAATAGAACTAACGACAAAGGTTCCTGGTCCAGATCTGCATCGAAGTTGTCGTTGCTGAATTCAAGGAAGAGATTCTTTAGAAGATCCTCGTGGTAATCCTTCACGAAATGCCCGACAAGCGTGTTTGACGCACCTGATACAAACAAGTTTGTTATACCTGGGGGTTTCGAGAAATGTACCGTGAATTGCGTAAGGCGAGCTGGCATCGATTGCATCATCGTCAGTGATAGCGAAACGAGCGAGATGTTGAGACTTTGCGAGAACCGGAAATTGTTTCGGATATGTTTGTATTCCCTCATAATGTACATTATCTCACCATGATTGTAGTGGGTACGCATCTGTTGCCCATCTTATTGTACGGTTTGAGAGCAATTGTCTCTCCATCTTCAGCTGATAGAGTGTATGCCTTGAAAAATCCAGAGTCAATAGTAGCGTTATCAACATTTGCTCCAATCCACTGAGTGGAGTAAGCTGAAAATACCATTTTTTAAGTAATGATGAACATCGAGTTAAAGTTACGCACATGCATAGTTCGCTCCACTACTGCTAACTGTCAGCCAGAATTTCCAGTTTGAGTCCTGCTCCTTTGTCTTTTTGAACACTGTGAAATCAGTAGCAAGATCACAACTAGTAGTGTTTGTAGTGATGCGGTCTACCACTACATAATCAAAGAAGACCTGCATCATTTTGTCCAAGATCTGAAAAATCTGTTCTATTTTCTCTGATAACTACGACACTGACGTCTGACATTCCCTGCGGCCCGAGCTTCTGTCCACCAGAAGCGTCAAATGGAGTGATGAAGAAACCGAGCGTTGACTCCGAGAGATCTCGCAGGAGCTTGAACTCCGGATTATTGAAGTAGATGTTGTTGTTATTCGGAGTTCTTGGCGAAAGAACGATGGAGTGGATCTGTAAAATGTGATTGATTCGGATGGAGGGTATTCACAAACCTGAATCCTCAGCGAAATCGCTTGCTTGCGCACTGCTTCAATTCCAGCTTCAGCATTCTCGTCCACGATTCCTTCATTCGAGAGAATTATCAATCGAGAGTCTTCGCCCATTGTTTCGAGAGCCTCTGAAATTTATGTGGATACTATTTATGCGGAAAGAAAGATTCACCGACCGGAAATGTCAGCAACTGTTAAGTTTCCTTCACATGA
The DNA here is from genome assembly GCA_900490845.1 of Pristionchus japonicus. Taxonomy (NCBI): domain Eukaryota; kingdom Metazoa; phylum Nematoda; class Chromadorea; order Rhabditida; family Neodiplogasteridae; genus Pristionchus; species Pristionchus japonicus. The sequence continues at coordinate 137,529 of LS515354.1, forward strand.
ATACATTTCCTTCTTATCAGAGGAAATATCAGTGCAAAATTTCAGAATATTCTTGACATCTTTTTCACAATCTCGTACATTTGTTGCAATATCCGTCTATAAATGAATATTTAAGTGATTAAATATAAATGAACAATTCTGACCTCAATAAACCAGAAATGAATCGTTGAATCTGCGTCAATTCCATTTTCCGGCTTGTTGATGGCAGCACAGATTGTTCCGGGCAAGTTATCGTCCTTGTCTTTGTTCAATACTTGATCTTGGAACTCCTTATTATACGTGATGATCACACCAACATCACGGCCGTGAGATACTCGTTCGAAGCTCTGCACTTCATCGGGGACACAATGTGCTAAGCAGGAGAGATCAGATGAGGATATTTGAAAATCGATACTTGGTTCACAGTGAGGTCCGAGGAATCCAGGCGGGCACGAACACCGTTGATTGTCACCATCATATTCGTCCCACAGACGCACTCCGCTATTCATGCATTCAAACTTCAAATACGGGATTAGTTTCGAAATTAATTGAACTACTCACGGTACTACATCTGCTATCACTGTAGAGACTGAATATGCTGTCCTTGTAGTTGTTACTCGTACATTCACATTTCGCGTTCGAATTTGAATATCCATCGTGAGCACATGTGTAATCTAGTAAAAAACAGAAATTTTCGAGATTTATGCAAATATAACTAACCTCCTTTACTCGCACTCCTCACTCCTACAACGAGTAATGTGCAAAGGAGGAGCAGTTTGAGACGCATCTGCTAATAATTATTGATTTCTTGAGATGACGCCATTGATTTCTTTGTTCGCCGATTGAAGAGTTGAAATCATCAAATAGAGCCAAGGTCCGAAATGCTAGCAAGAATTCACAAAACTGTCAAATCAATCGATAATGAAGCAGTAAGGTTGAACGATGGGGTGTGGTTCTCGAAAGAGTGGCAAGGTGAGGCTTAGATAGTGGGTGAAAAGAGGGAGAGAAGGAATCGAGAAGGGGAGGAATGACTCCCTCGTCTGTTTCTGGATGATAACGCGAAGCTGGCTGTCTTATCACTGTAGCAGGCACGCCCTTCCTGAGAGAGGAAGAGAAGGGAAAGGGATAGTTAGCAGCCAGGGAATGATGAGATGGAGGGAAATTCCGAAAGAGATGGAAAGGTGAAGCATTTTGGAGTATAATTGTTTGATATACGCGGAAGTTACTATCTGAAACAGTGAGTAGTGATGAAGTGAACATTTCTGAAAGAGAGCAAGGTAAATATAGTTTTTTTTACTTGTCTTTCCGTAATGGAACAGTCTGAATGAGTTAGGAGGGCATGGAACAGAAAAATAGGATCGTTGAGCTGCTCATTATGTCAGGTAACCTGTATTTGTGTCTTCGTATAAAAATTACGGGCGTATTTCATGCATACAAAAGTAGAATTTCCCTTAGAGCAGCTACCAATTCTTCATTTGGTATCCAGAGTACATAATTTATTGAATGTTTGTTATTTTCTGTTACTTATGCTAGTAGAGAGGAGCAATTTGCACCTGTCATTGCTAATTTGCTAGCATTTACCCTGCAAATTGCTCGAGACATCTCTCTACAACCTAGGCTTTAAGTTAGAAGTTCAAATGCGGACTTCGAATTCATTCAAATCATCAGTTCATTGAGATAACATTCGATCTTCTCGAATCGCGATCATAAGTGCGCTCCACTTGTCCCCGTCCTTTTCCTCACTCGCGTACTCACTTATTCCCCTCCCCTCCGCCCTTCCATCTCTTCCAGAGAAGGAAGAGGAGGAGTAGCCACAAAACGAGAGTGAGTGACCATTGTGGTCTCCCTTCCCTCTCTCTCTATTCTCTCTCCCAGCTCTCGACCCACTTCCCTATCTCCTTTTCACTTCTCTCTGAGATATTCTCGCCTCCCCGAGATACCCCCTCCCCAATTCACACCCTCCTGTCATCTCCAAACCACACTTCACCCCTCCCTGTCCCATGACTCTCTCAATTTGTGCTAAAGGCCATTAGCTCCGAGTGCTGAGCACTCCATTTCCCTCCCGTTTCCCCTTACGAATTTCGACATTTGGTAATTGTGACTCAATGGAAAGTGAGGGCAATTCACATCAGCTGATCGGAAGAGAGCGGTGCCACAACAACAGTTCCATTCACTCCTTCGTATACAGATTTCGTGCCCCGCAGATCGCTCTTGGGAAATCCAGCTGTGATCAGTGGTCCAAGGTTTCCTATTGCTCATTCCCTCCTTCTAGATTTGCCTAACCTTTATGAGAACATGGAAACGAGGAGAGTTTGACCGTCACTCTGCGATTTCCCCACCGCCGATAATGCCCCCATACTTTGCCCTCGCTATGGCCCGGTTTCTTTCAACGCCTGATCTTTTTTCTGGTATAAAACGGCTCTCGATTCCCACTATTCTGTGCGATCAGAACTTGATCTCTCCCTGCTCTAGAACGCTTCTCGCGATTGTTTGTTCGGATCGATGGAAGACCAGAGGGGGAAGAGGAGGGGTACACTCCCCCCTTCCCCCCTCCTATCCTCCTTCCCTCCACTCCGCCTGTTGCACTGCTTCCCTCTCTCTCTCCCACTAACCCGTGGCCCCTCTCCTCCTCTTCCCGAAATCCACCCCGCACTCTCTCCATTCTGCACAGTCTCTCGTCCTTCTTCTCACTCATCTCACTCTCCCATCATCTAATGCGCGCGTGTTCACTCACATCCTGACCTTTCCTCTTACTGGGTTGGAGACTCCTCCCCTGTTCCTTCCCCACCTCCCTCTACCCATCCTTCCTCCCTCTCCTCTTCCCTCCCCTCTTCAGTTGTTCATGATACGCGTGTTTGGCTTGTGCCATTCTTCTCCTCTTCTCTTCCCTCTCGTTTCTTCTTCTCCTCCGTTTCACTAGGAATCATCGCCATTCCATATATTTCATCTCTTTTCTCGACGGCATTCTGTCCTCTTTTTCACTGTTCTATCAGAGAAATAGATAATCCCTCCGCTTACTTGCATGGACGCAACTGCCACTTTTTCGATCATATTATTCACTACTAGTTGTGCTCACCATTGGCAAAGTACATACAGTGAATCAGCCCTCGATCACCATATTTTAATTCAATTTGAAGGCGGAACTCTCGTGTTTATGATGTTCAAATCATATTATGGTGATCACCTTTCCATCTCTTCCAGATCCCAAGCTGGCGTCTTCAGTAGCTGTCGCTCCCACTCTTCAGATGGTCGATGAGACGTCGCCGTTGACCTTCGAGGCAACGGAAACCCAACTTCCTCCCTCTTCCGCACAAATCATCGCATCTGGAGGAAGGACGAAGCTAGCCCATAAGCTATCCGTTGATAGACACGCTATATTCGCTCTTGTTGCTGAGGTTTGAATCGTTTTTTTCTCTATTATTTCGTCATACACAAACACTAAATAGCCGAATCTTGTGTGAAATGAGGACGGCTCTCACTATCATCTGCTATCTCGTTTAGCAATGGCTGGTTTTGACGGATTGAGTGAGAAGTTGTGACGCGGAGCATGTGTTTGCTTTAGCAAGGCATCATTATGCGTGAAACTAGAGTGAACACAACGTGCTTTCAGCTCTCACAAGACAACGCCGACCATTTCTGCAAGTGTCCAACGTGGACTTCCTATGGAGGGAGGATTATCGATTGTTGTGTGGAGATCAAAGATGCGATGCCGAAGCTGCAAGGTTCGATATTCAATCTTGAAATGCGGTAGTTCCCAAATCCCTATCAAGGCCGTGACTCAACATGATAGGGGCATACTTTAGACGTTGACCCCTGATCATATTTCGTCAATGAGTAATGAAATCGTTTAGACGTCGTCACACAACTTCAAGAGATTGCACCGAAATATGACTACGATGAGAAGACCCCGGGCAATGGTTACAGGTGAGAACTAGTTTCGAAATTAAAAGACCCTTCGATCCTTGATTGACAGTTTTGAAGATCAAGGCAAATAAACAAAGTGTTCAGATCCCTGGTCTGCATCGCCGATACGGTCCTCCTCCATCTCGTCTCCCTCCTCAAACTATGCATCGAGCAGCGTACCCAGATCATGTTCCGGATAACGCACTACTGCAAGGTAATCCTATCGTCATTATCGTGCTCTCTCCAATTCCCTTGTCTCTCGTCTTCCCTAAACTGTGAGAAAACTGTTTGACGAGAGAGCCCATGAAATGAGGAGAGTAGAGTGAAGCGCTAATTCGATTCTGCAAACGAGATTGTTTTTCAGGAACTCGAAGCCTACGCTACGGTCGTCCGTTTTCTGTGTGAATCATTCAGCAAGGTGCGCTGTTTTCCCGTCGCTTTTCACTCTTCGCTTCTCCTCCTTTTCTCATTGCCCCATTAGTTGCCCTCGAGAAATCACGAGGGATGCTCCTTCTTCCCTAGCAACAATTGAATCTCAGGGGATACGCTTGTGACGTAGGATGCTTGAAATTGTCGATGCTTGTGAGGCGTAAGCCCAACAAGGGACAATTTAGGGACAACGCACAATGATTCACTGTATGTAATACAGTCGATAGTTATGAGCTGATAGAAAGAGGCAATTAGAAGGGGAGGAGAGGAAGAGGTGAAGTGTAGCCTTATCAACTCTGGGAAATGAGCCCATCAAATGCTGGTGAACGTCATGCTTCTGTCGATGAAAAGACACTGACGCATGCGCAGAATGGTGAATACTCGAGTGGAGAAGCGGGTGACATGTTCATTCACAAGATCCTCATTGAACGTCAAGAAACACATGAATGAATCATTCCGATATTGAATCGAAAAGAACATCATAGAACTAGAAATGATCGAACAATAGCTGGTGTCTGACAAAACACGACTGCCTAGACTCTTGGAACAAGTTTTACTTAATCGAATCATGGCTAATGAGATTCATCGTTCCACGTGTAAATTGGTCTCAAGTGTCTTGTTTATTGAAAGATCTTCGAAAAATAGACTAGATTCTACCCGTTTTCTCATGCAGTCGACACATGCACTTCCAACAAAAGGATGGAACTGACATGTAATTACTTGCAGACACTTCTCGCTGCTTCTGAGATGCCGTCGACCTCTCTCTTTCCTTCATTAGAGGGAAGCTACGAGAAGTATCATCAAATCCTCAAGGACATGGAGAAATTGGACGCCTCTTGCTTCTATGGTCGCCCACTCGGATTCCAAGTATGCAGATTCAATTAAATGTGATGTCCACGTCATGAGAGGGGACAATGATGAGGGGATTGGGGAATAATTGAATGCGTAGGTTGCACAGAGAAAGAATTACTTGCAGACATATCCTTGCACTAAGGCAACATCTGAAATGAGAGAGGGAATTCCGGAATGCAAATATAAAATTTAATTTCAGTTCTCGCCCTCAGTCAGTCGCGTTTTCCGATTCATTGGAATCGTTCTGGCGACGTATTCATTGTCCTGGGAGAAGGTAAGCATCCATTGCCGTTATCCTCATAAATAATCCCTATTTTTACTTTTTGAGACATCCAAGGACTGTGATAGAACTAATAACTCTCATTCAGGGTCACGGCGCGATCGGTAGTCTGATCAACTCGGGTCGCTTCTTCCTCTCTCCCGAACAGCGTGCGTCTCGAATCATCAAAGTGATCAAGGAGGCCGATATCACCTTCTGCAAGGGGTTCTGGAATCTATCGGAGATGGGCAATGTAAGTTTCTCAGTTCTCTTATTCTCGCTCTCATATCATTGTCACTTGTAGCTCCCAGCGGGTGGTAGAACAATTGGAAATAGAGCACAGCGGGTCTTCTAGAACTTTCATCTTCTTATTTAATGATCGAATGTGATAATTTCCAGCACATGCCCAAGTGGTTCTGCCCCAACATGGCGATCAACGAGCTGCGAGACATTCCTTCTGATGGCGCCCTTCAATTGGCCACTGTCGATGGAGGAACAGTCCTCATCCCGGAACCGTCAGTCCATACTGGGCCGAGGCCAGTCAAGATCCGCGTACTCTCGTTCCAGTCGAGACATGGAATTGTGAGATATCATTTTTTTTAGCAAAATTTTAAGAGCTACACAAAGTAGCAATTGATTTCACCATGCAACTGAACCTCGTGCTCATGTGATCGTTGTGTTTGTATTCGTTCCAATTGTTGTTGTGAGGGTGGGTCAGGTCATGGTTCGAAAGTGAGGGTTCATTCATTGTGAAAGGGGAGAGTCTGCAAGATTGATAAGACTCGAGAGTCAGCAAGTGTGTAACTTCGTAGATCAGCTGTCTTGCAATGAGTCAGTGTGTTTAGAAACAACCTAGCATCTAAGGGGAAAGGGATGAAAGAATAGGCGAAGAATGAGAGAGTGATTTATAAAAATGGTATAAGATAATCTTACTCAGAGTCCGAGCGGTCTTGGTGCCCGTCAGCCCCTCTCTCCTTATCTTCTATTCCATTGTCACGGTGGAGGATACGTTGCGACCTCTTCCAAGTCTCATGAGGTGAGAATTCTAGTTTTTCATTGTTTTGAACTCTGATAGCAAGATCAAGATCAAAAGAAGATCACTTTCGAAGTCAGAAGCGTTTGCAAGTAAGAAGATCTCGCGATGTAACCATCTCTCCCCTCTCTCGGCACGCACCGATCCTCTTACTTCTCTCATCCGGCTTAGTGGGGACACGGTCATTGAGCCCCCTCTCTTCCCCCACTCGCAACAATGAAAGAGACAAGAGCACAACTGAAAATGGAAGCAGAGTGGGGATTGAAGTAATCACACGTGTACAAAACGGGGGATCTACTCGCAACAAATAATGAGCTGAATCTCCATTCTGCACGATCTTTCGCTCTGCGTGCCTGGTGAGAGATTGTGGGGATTGAAGAGAGGAAGAGGATCACGTATGGCAACTATTTACTAACATAAACCCGTTGATCTACGTTCGAACTGCGCCGGAAACTCAAGGGTTTTCACGAGGGATTTATAAATAGGGACGAGACAGACAACAAATCAAAGTGAGAAGGTATAAATAACACGAGACTACGTCTACCTTGGAATTTGAGAGCAAAACAACATAAACAAGAGTTAAAAAGTTGATGGGGTAAATAAGCAATATAAAAATCTAGACACTAATGAGTATGATTCTTTCAGACCTATCTCCGAGTCTGGGCCAAGCTTCTCAACTGCACAATCGTCTCAATCGAGTACTCTCTTGCACCGGAGAATCCGTTCCCTCGAGCGACGGAAGAATGCCTGTTCGCCTATGCATGGATCGTGAACAACCCCGCACTCCTTGGTGAGTTACAGTTGATGAAAACGGAAAGGGAATCATCTCTGATTCGAGTATGCGAAGCATTAGGAATAGCGTTGTGCATGTTATCACTGATTCAGAGTATCTCTTTCCAAGAATCTGTGATATCTCTGGAATTATTGAGCATGAAACATGAGAAATCTGGCCTTCAAAACACAAGTTTACGTGGCATTTCGTCAGTCCGTTGTCTTCTGAGACGCACACAAACAACTGCTTACTCTGTGCTTGTTTGAACCAGTTCTTTGATGTTGCCTTCCCTCGAGTGAGAGAGAGAGTGAGATAGCTGTGTAACCTCTCTCTGCAAGTTTCGTTCCGAGATTGATCTCAGATGGGAACTTCTTCTCTCGGAACAATCGTATAACTCTCATCATTCCACTTGAACTCTAACTGTTGAGACTGAGCGAGAGAGCATTGAGAATGGAGAAAGACAGACCATTTACTACTCCTCAGATCAGACAGAGTTCACACGCCAATTAGGGGGTGTGAGGAGGGGAGATTGATTATCATCAGAGAGAGATCAAAGAGAGATCAAGACGATCTAGGCGATGAGAGAGAATAACATGCGTGCACTTATCAGATGGGGACCGGGTTAGACAGAGATAATCAGATAATGTGGGAGAGTGGTTCTTCGCCAATTAGTTCCCGAAGGTGAATCACAGGTTTGGAATGCATGCTCCGCATAAACATGAAGTTATAAATAGATTGAAGTACGAATAAATTAAAGAATAACTCAAATTCAGGGTGGACTGGAGAGAAACTGTGCATGGTTGGAGATTCAGCCGGAGGCAATCTGATCATGTCCATCAATCTTCGGCTCATTCAACTGAATGTGGCCAGGAAACCCGATGGAATCGTCCCTGTTTACACTCCCTTCCTTTTCCAGGTAACAAGGAGTCCGTTGAATTGAATAACGAAATGAATTACAGTATCTCCCATCTCCTTCTCGTCTGCTCAGTATGATGGATCCACTACTGCACATGGGCATCGTTCTCAGATGCGTTGCAGGTATGGGACAGGCAATTTTTTATAGAATGGGATATAAAATGTGATTTTTCAGCGTACACTGGAGGCTACGCCGCTTGCGGTGGACAGGCCAGCCCAACTCAGTCTGAGTCAGAGAAGAAGGGTCACAAGTCACTGCAGGAATACATGGAACAAGTACAGAAGTCGAGGATCGATTTCAGTGTGAGTACATTGGAAATGATGCATGAGCTTCTCAGATTATCTAGTATGCACTTTTCGTGAGCCGGCGCCGTCTCGGTCAAACATGAAGGAAATAAACCTCTTAGTTTGATGTTATCTTTTGCTTGACACCCTCGAAAGAAAGTAATTAAGTAGGGATTACCGAGTGACGCTGTCTCTTCCGGTTATATCCTCGCTCTCATTTGCAGGGTAATCACTTTCGCCCTGCATGGTTATCAAATTAGAGTGGGATGAGTCAGTGATCATTGTTTTCAGCAATGGCTGCTCTTCAGGGCAATCTTCACTTTTCTAAAAAGACCATTTACAGCATTTTACAGCAAATTAGTGCAATTTGATATTTAGGGGAAGTGCTTGATAATTATTTTTGCATTTTTTTTTGCAGGGCGGCTCTCAATCCATCGTCTCTCTCGTCAATCTCACAAGCGAGGATGCTCATGGTTTCTGCACTGATAAGAAGCCGAGGAAGGAACAGGCCAAGGTGAATGATTGTTTATTGATGTATGGAATGGCTTGGGAATGCCATCATCATTTTGGAGATGGAAGAACGGTTTGGGAGCAAATGCCCACACAAATAGCTGAACGATTTTTTATGGGATGGTTTTTATGGAAAATGGTTCAAAGTGTTTTGTTCCGAGAAGTAGCTTTCTAGTGTTGAAAGTGGTCAGTTGCGAAACAGCTACTGCTGCAGAGTAATGCATCCTCACAGCTGTTGAAACGACACAGAACAGAACGTTCAAAGTATTTACTTGAAATACGAGAGTTTCGGTTGCGTAAGCCATGAACCTTGTTCCGATTTCATCACTCAGGAGTGAAAGTTGATAGCGGTATATCTACCAATCATCACATGCATTTCAGGTGGATCTGAACCAGAATGGAGAGGCTGCGAAGAGCAGCGAAGAGGAAACAGAGAGTGAGGAGGATGATAACATGAGCGTCAGCTCTGTTCAGGTATTTTTTTAAGAATCTCCATGATTTTATTTCTTTTCGCCGTTTTCAAAACTTTCAATAAACAAGAAATTTCTTCCAGGTCATCTCCGATCCTCTCCACATCCAACTCTCGACCCTCTTCGACAGTGACCTTGTCGACTACCTCAAGAATCATCCCACGACCAAATCGTCAGTTTTTGTCCCCATCTTGTCTACTTCGAGGGGTGGCTTGTGCAATCTTGCACGCAGCAATGATCTCTCGCTCATTTACGTCCACTACTATCCCTCGTCGATCAGACAGTAAATTAGAGTATGCAACATCGAGAGTGTTTCTGATTAGAAAGCGCAAGAGATTATGCCGAAGCAAGAGAGTTAGATGGTTTACAAAGCAGCTCGCTGCAAATCGACCCCGATCTTCCCTCGTGGGTTCCGGCCACTCCCTGATCTCTCCCTATACTACGCAGTGGTCAAAAAAGTGGAAGAGTCCCTAATTAGGAACATCCCCGGGGTCACAGAACACATTGGCAAAGAGAGGGAAAACACAGGAAGAGTATACAATTTATCCAAGTACCCACTTGTAGCTTGGAAGAGGGGTCATTATGAACTGACGGTATTTGTTGAGTAACAATCGACTGTCAAGTAGTGGGAATCTGAGATTGTGTACTATTGGTTTGATTAGAAAATTACTTAGTTTACAAAATAAAAAATAAAAACTTAGAAAAACGAAAAAATTTCCAGGAACATCGTCGTAGTCGATGAGAACGGCGAGGAGATCGTCGAGGGAGTCGAAGTAGAGGAGGATGTCTGTCCAGAGATGGACGTTGTCGATGGAACGGAGGATGAGGAATTCCACACCACTCCCAGTACACCCGTCAAGCAGGAGGTACGGATTCAATCTTCAGTTGCTCTGTTGAAAGTTTCCTAAAACTTTTTTACCATACTTACTGTAGAAACTGCACTTCAACCATACCCAAGCTAGAGCACGTTAGTATAACCAGCGGTCATGGATCTACTCAACAACAATAATAAATAGTAATCTGATAATTCAACTCTGACTTATAACCAGAGCATTAAACGATAAACGAAGACTTAAGGAGGTTTTGCACGATAGCATAACTGGTAGTAAACATTCAGAAACCCCTTGCATCAAGTGTCTCCAACAACAGTCTCGCCACTTCGATTCAGCAGCCAGTGGTAAGCATGAATGCATGTTGTTTGATTTAGAGTGGAACTCTCCCGTCTTTGGAATATGCTTTCCTTTTGTTTATTTTATTTCGTGCCAAATACTGAATACGGTTTGGAGTGCATAATATCCCGAGAATTCCATCGAATAGAATTCCAAGCGTAGATGGCTCTGTGTGCGGCGTTCAACAGAGCACGCAAACGACTGGCTAATTCATCGCCGGATGGCGTAAGTGTGGATGTAGTGGAGAAGGTGAAGGGACTTTCTCGATCTGTCTACGCTTCGGGAGTTCACTGAAATTGTAGAAATAATCTTTAATATTTAGATTACATTTTATTTCTGGATAGTTTGGTAGAGCATCTTGAATGGAGAAACCTTGATGCAGAGATGCATTAGCAATTTGGTTACTTTAGGTTACTGTAGATTAGATAATAGTCAACGAGGATACTCCGTGAACTCTTCGAACTCGATCTATCTACTCCTCCAACTATCCGGCAATTGTATCGTGTGCAATCACCGAGCAAACAAAGGCACTAACCAGCCACTATCACCTGTCGCCTCTCTTCCCATCTGGGGCTGTATTATTTGCACTTCGTCCGCACTTCTCACCACTTTTCCATATGGCACACTACCTCACTATCAGATTTCAATACTACTATCTGCTTCGGGTCTTGTTCACACAGGCTCTTTTGCACATCTCTAGACTCATTTCAGTAAACACTGAAAGGGTTTCATGAGGATTTCATACCTGGAGATCTGCTTGAGTGCCTTGAAGTTGAATAGTGATGACGTAATCCTTCAGACGCAGAAACGCTCGATAAGCCAGAACCTCGTGGACACTGCTGCTCTCGCTGCTGGCCATGCACTGGATAATCTCTCCGATTGGCTGGATCGACCAACGGAGAAGCAGAAGTTGGAGAGAGCTCAGTCGACCAGGAGTCAGATGCATGAAGAAGAGGTGAGGAGAATCATACTGTTCTCAAACGTGTACAAGGAAAGCATGATGAGTCAAGAAAATTTCTCAGGAGTCTGCCGAACGCAAGAAGAACGTGCTCGAGGAGTTGAGTGCTTCCGACGTTCCTCGTGATCCTCTCATCTCTCCGATGTACGCTACTGATGAGATGCTGAGACAGCTCCCGCCCACGTTCCTCATTGTGAGTATTTGATTTTCCACAGTTAAGTATTTTATAACTGATCATCTGGTCTAAGTATTTAATTTTGCAGGGTTGCCATCTCGACCCGCTTCTCGATGATACAATTGCGTTCGCGAGGAAACTGAGAGCTGCTGGGGGCGATGTAAGTTTTTTTAAAGTTTGATGCGGTCCTTCGATCAATTTTTAGTCGGAGAAGTGATCCAATCGTTTGCATTACAGGTCCGCTCGGTCGATCTCATTCCGTCCGTTCCTCACGGCTTCCTCAACTTCACCCTCATGTCTCCCGAATGCAGAGACGGAGCGAAGCTCTGCCTCGTCAGAATCAAGCAAGCACTCGGAATAGCAAGGGATGCATAATCGCCCATTCGTGCCAATTATCATATGGGAATTTATCAAATACTCCTACTTTCGGTCAATCGACCTTCTATTTTTTTTAGTATTTCCATCGTGTTCTCATAGGGTCACCTTCTTCGTTACGGACAACGTTTCTTAACGCATAAACCCAAATCCACCCCTCCCCGCACAATCGCTTTGTCATGACTGGAGTCGCTCCTCTGCACTCTCATGATCTCAAGTCCACCAAACACATTGTAGTACACCAATATTTGTCCAACCCCGTTTCGAGTATTACACTATCCTGGGAAATAATGTCGATATTTTCTGTTGGATGAAGCTTCTGGATGACTGTCTGTGATCGTTCATGGATAAAGAGTTTTGGAGTTCTACCACTGTACTCGCAGCTACATAATTCATACGATTAATGGAACTTCTGTACTTTTTGGCCCAGGGTCTCCTTCTCTATGACCGCTCTGCTTGAGAAGTGAGGCGGGGAATGAGAAGGGTAGGGATAGTATACGCTATTGAGAATGGCTGGGCCAAAAAGTACAGAAGTGCCCGATTAATTACAGCGAGTATGCCAACTGTCAAAGACAAGCAGTGCAAAGCCATTAACTTCAGATTCATGAAAAGATTCTTCACATTTGGCTGAGTCAACTTTGCCCATACGTACCTTTCAGTCCTACCTAGAATGGGGATTTGGTCTCGAGGCCAGTCGAGAGTGCCTCTCTACTCTCTCAATTTATCTGGTCTCTAGACAGTCAGAGATGCGAGTGAGTACTTAGAATGAAGAGAGCCCTCCCTCCCCTCATTCCCTCTCTGCACACATTCGACATATGGATGAGTGAAGCGGGGGAGAGATTCAGGCTAGGTGGATGAAGAGGGGAGGAGAGATAGAGTGAGGGAAGGATAGAGTAAGAGTACCCCAGTCATATACGGTAGTCCAATCCACGAGACCCGCCCTCAGTCTTCTCTACTACGACCGCTCTTGAGAGATGTACACGAACCTGAGTGAGTCCTGTTCGTTGTTGGTTGTGGAGGCGCAGTGACACAATGGATCAGGGACCGGAAACAGGAAGCAGTTAGCCCTCTCCGTTGTTATCCTGTGTGAAATGGGCAGGCACATATTCGCAAAATTCCGGAAGCAGCGCGCACCTCCAGCAGTTTCCGTCCATTTCTCGACAGCGACGGCCCGTTTCCTGTGCCTTCTTTCCTCCCCATCCGTTTCCTTTCCCCCCGCTGCTTCTTGTCCAACACTTCCTTCCTGTCTCACCGGAAAATACACGAGCACCCCCAGGCAGAGCCAGTCCGCTTCCAGCTGCGGTGCAGGAGGTGGTGGATAGGTCTCAGTAGGTAACCGTTGATTTACACAATTCCTGCTAAGCTTAAAATGAATCGGTATTGGCTGCCAAATTCCGATGGCCATCTTATGTAACGTCAGTGCTTGAATTGAACATGACCTTCAGTAACTATCGGGCCTAGTTATTCATCTCAGCTTCAATTTTGACGAATGTGGATCCACACAGATCGTTGTACACAGAACGTTTTTTTTAAAAAGTTTTCGAAATTGTTTTTTTAAAACTGTTGTCCTTAATGTGCCTGAGTAAATGCATAGAAGAGTTCCAAATTCTTCCTCGGTAGTACTCCATCTTGCATCCTCCATAGGATGTTTCCCTCCGTAAGTAACTAGATAGGTGCGCGTCAGCCTCCGGAAGCGAGCACATTTCCGCTACGTAAAGTGCATTTATGGAGTGGAGACAGAATCGCCTCGACAGTTCTGCGCGTGACCACAATCTGAATGACTGCTACAAATTTTAAAATGAATTTTTGTTGTAGCCTCAGCATACGTGCCGTGCAAGAGCGATGGTTGGACGACAGAATCGACTCCGATGCGTCCCAGCTCGCAGGATCCGAGTGGACTCATTCCACCAGGTAGAATTCCTCCTATTTCAATTTATTTGTAACACTTCACTCATACAAACTATCAGCATGATGGCGTTGACAATCTTTATAGAAAGAAAAAAGCAGCGCAACTCTCCAATTACGAGCGGGTACATCAAAGTCAAGCTATTATCTGTTCTGTTATCGCCGAAAATCTCACCCTTGTATTAGCATACTCTTTAGTTTTCTCTTGTCTTTCCGGAGCAATTAATCTTCATCTCTCCTTTTCTCCATTCTCAACCTGCATCATTATTTCCCTCTTTTCTCGCCTCGTCTCAGGACACAAAAGGCCTCTCAATTGTTCACGGGGCGAAGCACGTTGAACAAGATTCAGATTGAGGACGAAAACTGAGGAATCTTTTAGGCGGATATTGAATCCAACCTTCCTTTCGAAAAAAATTCAAAAAATTGAAGTAGCTTCTGTAGTGTTGCTAGCTCTCAGAATTTAATCTGAATCAATACAGTATCTGGCTCCACTTAATCGCTTGAGAGCTTCCATTCCACCTCTCTCCTCTCTACTTCTTCTCTTTGAGTGGGGGACACGACCAAATTGGTGCCCGTTAGGCCATGAAGTAATAAGAAGTCGACTGAGTCGCGTCTCCACTCAGTCGAAGACGCTAATCGACGGGACTGAGACTACTAATGCACATGGAATGGAGGGAGAAAGAGTGGGAGAGGAAAATACTAAGTGGAACTGATAAATATACTAGGGAAAGTCCATGAAAGTTCATACAATCCATGATGAAATAATTTATCTAGTCTCAAATGTAATTCGTGAACAGCACATTTATTGTAGGGGTAGAAGGAATGAAGAATCTTTGGTGGAACTGATAAATATATGTGAGGAAAACTAAATATTTGATTCTATCCAACATTTTATGATAGGAGGACGATCAAAGACGATACTGATACGTTTACGACGTTTGGGGTGCGTCGAATTGACATTTAGGAACGATCTTTGGGTGTACAATTGTGGTATTTACAACGAAAAACGAAATGACACTCTTGACAGAGCTTGGTAGGTGATCGATGATCGACGAAAACGAACAATCGTAATTCAAAGAATGAAAATATCTGATTGTTTCAGGTTGCCTAGCCTACACATCTCTATTATCTCGTGTTCCTCCGCAAGGTTAGTGCAGTTAGAGTTCCATATTTTGAGTAAACGAATCAGGCAATTTCCATCACGTTTACGAGAATCTCGATGTTAGATAACACAGTCAATTTTTCAAATAAGGAGCAAGCTATCAACGATCGAAATTGTTTCGAATTACTTTAATATTGATGATTGTCCAACATCAGATTCATTTCATTTGAAGTATTTGATTCAGCTCAAAGTTCCTTTTATATCTGTACTTAGATCGATATCAATTCAACTGTAATAGATAAAAACGCTACTGGAAAGAGGCTAATGTGTGGGAGATTCTTTTTAAAAAAAGTGCTCATATTTGCAGTGCTCGGGAGCGGTCAGATCCAACTCTGGCAATTCCTGCTCGAGTTGCTCTCTGAACCACTCGTCAACGCGCAATGCATCGCGTGGGAAGGAGGGAATGGAGAGTTCAAGTTGGTCGATCCAGATGAAGTCGCGAGGAAGTGGGGAGAGAGGAAGAGGTAAAGAAATAGGAGCTACTTCTTCTGATGCGATGAATGTTTTTTGAATTACGGTTCCAAAGTATCTAAGAACATGAAATGTTGAGCAGAAACCAATTTCGCATTCTGTTCTGGCAGAACTACTCTTGTTTGATATGGTTGAAGACTAAGTTAGTAAAGACACCTGAATTCCTGTAGGAGAACTGGAATATATTTGTGATGGTGTAAAATGATAAAAAAAAAGTCTTTTTAAGAAATAAAAAATGTAAATTGACGCAGTGTTACATGCATACTGACAGAAGAGGTTCAGCGTACTTTATTTATTCGATTTAAAAAAATAAAAAAAATACAGCAAGCCGAACATGAACTACGACAAGCTGAGCCGGGCTCTTCGCTACTATTACGACAAGAACATTATGACCAAGGTTCGAATTGAATAACTATTCTCACATGTACTCTCAATCTTCTGAAATAGTAATCAAACGATGGCAACTACGAATTTACGGTACAAAGATGGCATATTGTAGTCTTACTTTCTCCATCTTTGATCTCATCCATGGGTGCGAAAGTAATACTATTAGGTTACGTTTTGTCTGTTTGCTCGTCCCCTTTTACCTTCCTCTCCTTCCGAATTGTTCATTCGGTTGCTCCTTCTGCTCCCCCAAAAAAAGAAATGCCGAGAACACAATGAAACAGTAAGATGTTGATGAGCCATTCCACGATTCGGGTTGGAATTCGCCTCTCTTTTCGATAGTACGATTCCTCCTCGAAAGGATGAAGAAAAATAAACGGAAGTGAGGAATCGTAAAGTATTACGCTTCGGCGTTAGGTATTTGCACGGACGCCGACCCCGAATGAGGAAGAATGATAAGGGTTTATCATATCTTTTGAAGTTCATGAACGAAGTACCTGAGAGTAACAGTTGATCATTGGACATGTGTTTTCTGAGACATAGTACATGAATGCCTGAATATCATATTTGGTGGGCGCTAAACTCGGAGGCAGATGTTCTTCTAAATTAGGAACGCGTGATCTGCTTGTTCTGAGTATGAATCAAACAGCTCAGATTGAAACACCTGAGACCAACGGTTGGAATCAAAGATTTTTCTGTTGTAAGGGTAGCATTTGATCTGAGTGGGCCTACGGCGTGTGCAAACTGTGCCTGCTGATGCACGCAAGCATTACAACGATCTTCTGATCTTGATTTCTCGTTAACTTCAGGTGTAGAGATGGGGAAGCCTTGTTAGGATCACAGGGTGGAGCAAAACAGAGTACAATGCATTGTCGTGATGCCGATAAAAGTCCCTGATAGTCGCATCATCTGTTAATTTCAGGTACATGGCAAACGATACGCCTACAAATTCGACTTCAACAGCCTCGCTCAGGCGTGTCAGAACAGTGTGACTAACAGCTCCGAAGGCAGCAACTATCAACAGAACAATATGAGTGAGTTTGATCAAGGATTGGCCGGATGTTGGGTACCGCCCATGCACGTGGGATTCTGATACTGATTAGAAATTGAACAAAGAAATGAAGGATTATGAACAGAGCATCATGAATCAAATGCTGAAAAAACCAAAAAAACACTAATATTTCGTATACATTGATTTCTAACTAGAGGCGTTGCAGTGAATTCGGGTGATTATTTATGAATTGAATTGGGCTTGACGCATTTTTCGCCTTGTTCACAGTGACCCAGTATCAGGCCAGAAACTCACAAATCATCAATCATTCTCGATATTCCGGTCACCGAGTTCACTTTCTTCTGAGAAAATCGTGATTTTGCACGATGATCCCCGTCTTTTGCCCTCTCTTCAAAGGGAATCCCTGGACGTGATCACTGATAATCATTCTCTATTAATCCGTGCGAGAAAACCCCGGGGTCGATGAGAAATCGTGACTATTCTCCCCCGGGTGCGAAAGATCACACATCAAAAGTCATCACGTATAGACACATCAAAGGGAAGAGAGGAAGTGTGGTGACTGATCAGTCGACGCCTAAGGGGCCACGTTGTGGTGATTAAAACTGACTAAGGACACAACTTCAACCTATCATTGCATTTCAGTCTCCAAGATGCCAGCCCCTACTCATCACACTCCCGTTTCATCCTATCCCCTCTTCACCGATCGACTTTCTCCTTCAGAGTCCATTCCGGTGAGTCAATCACTCTATCTCTCTTCTCTCTTCTTATCAGTTTCGTAGTCGCTAGTTCAAAGATAATTCTGATATATCCTGATGATAAAAGTGACGCGATCTCTGACCATCCGCGTAGTTTGTAATCTATTCGAATCTCGTCACTCCAGGTGACTACCTCTTCCTGGGTTGCCTACGGGCCCGGAGCCACTGGACAGGCCGGATCGTACTTCTACTCTCCCTTGCCAACCTATTACCCGGCTCTGAACACACCCAAGTTGCTAGACTCGCAAGATACAGTGACTGAATGATCCCCTTTCCGTGCCATTGTCTTTTCTTGCTGATGATGAAGAATCTGAAATGGAAATCGTACAGTTTCACTTTACTTTCTTCCTTTCCATCGTCTTCCTTTTTCTTGTTCTCTTCTTCTTTCTTTTCCCCTCTTTTCTCCGATCAGAAAGTACAATGATGCTGTAATCCTCACGAGTGATTCAGACCCCGCAGCAGTTTCTTCTCTTCTTCTTCTCTCTTTCTTCCCTCTCACCTCTCCTCCTCCTCCTCTTCCGAAAATAGAAATGGCAGCAACCACCTGCCTTTTGTGTCAGAGTTACGAACTATAGTTTCCTGATTTGCCTCTCCTTCCCCTCTTTCCCACTCTCACGATCTATCAAGACTCCGGAATAGAGGCACGCTACCTAGAGTGGAGGTGGAGGAGATCAGTAAACCAGTCAAACATCCCGATTCAGTGTGTTCATTCTCCCCTCTTGTTTAGTGACCGTTAGGTTTGGTTACGGTATTGCCCCATTCATACCCTTTCATGTATCTAATATGGGGCCAAACGGTTACTGTCTGAATTTGGG
Source organism: Pristionchus japonicus (assembly GCA_900490845.1). Lineage (NCBI taxonomy): Eukaryota > Metazoa > Nematoda > Chromadorea > Rhabditida > Neodiplogasteridae > Pristionchus > Pristionchus japonicus. The sequence continues at coordinate 156,117 of LS515354.1, forward strand.
GAAATAGTACGCATCAAGCACGCCCAGACTTTTGTCTTCAGTACATCAGCCGCTCTTTAATCCCGAGCATACTCGAATTGCACTTAGATGGAGGGAATCCCTCCTGGGCACGGGACCGAGCTACTTTTGACACAGAATTAGGCATCATAAATGATCCCGATCTCTCTCTTCAAAGGATTCCTGCGCGGCTTAGCATCAATTTCAAGATAGATTTCCGCGATTATGGTCGGATTTCTCGTTACGAACTCATTTTCCGGGAGTGTGGCTATTGCGGGTTGAGCTGGAACCCCAAGAGGTTTTGGATCATTTCCCGGTATGTGAATGATGAGATAAGCCCCTTCCAAGTCTTGATACAGATTCATCACACGAGATTGGGTCTCAAGCGGGTTGAGCTGGATTCCCTCTGTAGAATGATGTTGAACCCGCCCCCCTCTACACGAGTTACAAACTTCTCTCCACTTCAGATCTCTTCTCACATCTTCTCCCATGGACATCTCCTCTGCTCTCCCTGCTCTTCTCCCTCAACAGAACCATCTCGTTGCACCCATCCAAGCAACGAATCCGCTATTCTTCAATCAGTGAGTTCTCATATTTCTCTGATATCTCCCCGAACTTTCTCAGATATCAATGTGTGGAGTCGATGTTTTTCCACTGCTTATCAGATATCTCTGTTCCCCGGCCAATCTCATTTCTTCCTTGCATTACCTCCTGACTCCCGTTCCTTAGCACTCCCGTTCAAAGTGACACCGTTCTTTTGTCTGGCATACCGTACGAACTTTCGGTCTCTCTCTCTCTCTCTCTTTCGAGACGTACAAAAGAATGTAGCTCAAACAAGATACTGCACTCTAGTCGATGCTCTACCGTCCTCCCATTAGACTCGACGAACCCGTTCGAAACTAGACGACTATCTCGAACTCGCGCACTCTCTCGCCTTCTCTGACCAGGGAAGATTACAGATAGCACCGTTCCTCCACTAGAGAATACAGTCGAAGACGTCATCGAAGAGATGGGAAAAGGGTTGAGAAATCCGACACTCTCTGTTGTTTCTTCTTTTTGTCTTTTTGTTTCGCACGTCGTCCTTCAGTTCTGACTCCTGACAACCTCACATGGTCCTCTTCTGGTGTCTTCTCTAGCAAGTTTCTCCTGACTTTGGTCTCCTGGAGCGTTGATGTTCATAAGTAATCATCCTCAGAGAAGTTGCTCTCTGTCTAAGGGAAGATGTATCTACTCCGGTCGATTCCTACGATCTCTTCCTGGATACCTCGCCTCACGTGGCGCTAATTATTGTTTGGTGGCTAATTATCGTTGCTCATCTAGTCATCATCATCAGAATAGTTAGTAGTTATACCTCGATCAAATTGCACTGGCTAAACTCTAGGAGATCGGATCTCGTGTCTTTCTTCTCCTCTGTCGATGCGCAAGTCATTGCTCATGTGGAGGATGAGGAGGGGGAGCAGCGAGTGGGGGACAAACACACCCTAACACACTCCTCAACCAACCACAAAATGGTCAATGATCGTCCCTGTGTTGATATGCACTCTCGTGCTCTCCTTCTTCTCTCTTTCACAAACTTTCTCCGAATCCGAGAAGAGAACTTCTTAGGAATCAATGTGCTCAACTTTTTTGCGCGTTAGTCTCCTCGACCACCGAGATTTCCTTCCTCGGTTTCGGAGATTAGTCTACTTCTCTCTCGAAGAAGTCGTTCCAACGTTGTCTAGATTGGCCGATAACTTCAACTGTCTGAACTCATCGTAAGCTCGTAGGGTGCGCATCCCTTCTTTTTGCATCTTTTCCAAGAGAAATAATTCCTATTGTTTTCTCCTGAATGGGGAATCGTATATTTTTCTTTTGCATAATACTCATATCGCTACGAATATCTATCCTATCAATCTAAATCACTCATCCACATCCATCCCCTCAATAAGTCATGTATCCCTCTATCCTCGAACCTATCTAGCTGTTCTCATTTCCGTTTCTTCTGCAAGGATGAACGCATCCTATTATTCAGCTTGGGGACCTCTTACAGCACAAATCTCATTTTCTCGGATGGAATCACTTCTCCTTCTCATACATCATATCCGACCTTTGTCCCTTTTCCATCACTGATCTCTTCGTTTACGCCCGGGCCTAGTCAAACAATTCTGAATGATCTGACTCTCTTCAATTCATTCGCTCTCTCGTCGATCAAAGAGAGCTAGAGTCTGGATGAATAGGGGAAAAATTGAACATAGAGTATTGCGGGGGCAGAACAGATCGACTAAACGGAGAACAAGAGTAGATTGTGGTCTCCTCTGATCCATCCCATTCTCCCACAAGCTTCGACATGCGAAACTACACTGCATCCTTCTTCCTCCTTCTCTCCCAAATAGGGCAATGGGGGAGTTGCCTAGCGAAGCTCGCGATCATAGGTCTTTCTCAGTCTACTATGTGTCTCTAAGATGACTAAGAAGCTTCAACAGTCCCGAGGCTCTCCCCGAGGCCTCTATTAGCCTCTTATGTGCCTCGACAGCTAATCAGGCTGAGAAGACCCGAGATCTTGCTTAGTCTACCGTATCCTTCTTAGAAATCCGTGAGGTAGGAGTCTGAACGATGTCTCGTATAAAACCCCTGCAGACAATTTCCCCATTGTTTTGGTCTGTATTCCGGCATTTTCCCGCCAGTTTTTCCCACTTGTGCAATCCCTTTCTCTGCACCGCACGGCGTCGCTGCGCCAACAATGCTGATTGTTGTGATCGACGGAGGGAACTCTCTCTCTTTCCGATGGTCTCTCGCTTCATCTAGAAGTCGAGATAATGCAGGGACTGAAGAAAGTCTTCGATTGGTTACATTCCATCGTCGATCGACGATCGCTCTCAGCGCCAGACAGCCACAGCGTCACAGCGGTTGCACGTAGAGAGGCTGGGCAATCACAATAGCCAAGATCTGGGTGCATCGCCCTCCCATCACAACATCAGGGTACAAAACCGGCTGGTATCGCTGCAGTACGGCTGACTAGTTCCTTCTGTGACAAGTTAGAAGACTATTGCCTCCCAAAAAGTGACAACTGCAAATTTCGAACGGAAATCATGTCTACCTACTGGTGAGTCTTCTCAAAAGTCTTCTGTTGACAAGATTTTTTATCCAAATCCTTCGGGTGGGCAAAATCTTATCCGCTTAACGTGTTTTTTTTTTCTGAGATATCAAGCGGTATGCACATATTTTGGTTTTGAAGGAATCTTGCTGCAGTTCCTCAATTATGGGGTACTCCCTAATTAGCACATTCTTTGCAGAAACTTTTGTGAACGTGGGAATTACTTGTGGTCGTGTGATAACTTTCTCTCCTTTGCTCTCTCTTTCAGATTTCGACAAGTGTCACAAATAGTTGTTTGCGAGTGACGAAATTGCAGCGAAGGAGAAGAGGAGGAACTCTGTGTCTTATCATTTGTTTGACTATCTATCACCCCCGCGTGGGAGAGGGAGAGGGGTGGAACTTAGATGACTCTTATTCTGTTCACTCACTCTCTCTAGGTCAAAGCACAGCACGGGCGCAAACAATTGAGTGTACTCGCATTATTCATTCGTCTCTCCTCGTAATCCCTCTAGCTGCACGCCCTCCACTCCATTAGGTGCTACAATTGTCCCTCTCTGCTTCTCATGCTCTTTCGTGTTCTGAGAACGTTGGTATTTAAAGAGTAATGGTTCCATCATGACTAAACGTTGCTTGCTGTGTTCCTTTCTCCTCGCCCCTTGATCTTTCTGAGTGATTGCTCAAGAACTGGCCATTCCTCTCTCGCGAGTTAGTCATCTCGGTCTTGATTGAATTCTGACACATAGCAGATCACTCTCTCAAGTGAAGTTGAGGGGGTTGAGAGATGATGAGAAGAGGGAAGGGTGGGGGTGGACTCGGAATGATCGATCAACATTCTCCCTCTCGAAAGAGATAAGGAAGCTATGCGCGTCGGCCCCTGCTCTAAATTTCTCACTAAAGTTCGTAGGACAGCTGAACGCGTAGTGAGCAAGAGAGAGAGGAAGGGGAGGAAAGAATGCTAGCAGACCAGAGATCTTTCCTCCCCTCCTCCCCCCTCTTCTTCCTTCTTTCGCTATCTCAGAGAGAGTAAACCCGAACGTCAGAGAGTCGAGATACTTGTTGCTTGCTCTCTGACCTTCCCCTTCCTCCTCCCCTCTCTCCCTCTCAATCTTTGTCCATCTTCTGACCCTCTCTTCCCCTCTCTTCACTGCTAGCTCCGCCCCTACTCTCTGATCCCATGTTCTCTTCCAGAAAGGGGGCGGGGTTCGAGAGGGGAGGAGGAGAGGGGGGAAGAGATGAGAAGTCCTCCTCTTCCCCTCATAGATCCCTCTTGCTAGTTCATGAACGACGTTGATGGCAACAGCCCCCATAAATATTTGTACTGCTGCCCTCCCCCCTCAGTCGATCATTGTTCATCTCTTCCCCTCCCTCTTCCCTCTCTCTTCTGCCGTCTTTCCACCCACTGATTCATCACCTGATCGCTGTTTACTTCCCTCGGCCCCACGCCCGATCCAAGAGAGTTCACCCGATGTCCTCGTGTTGACTTCATATGCAGCCAATCCGGGCGATTCGCTATTCTCCTCCCATCATCTCTCCTTCTATTGTGTCTGCGCGTCATCCTCCATTTGCACCATCTTTGAACACCAAATTTTTACAGAATTTCGCCCAAAAAGACTCAAAATCATTCGGAAATTGCAGTTTGATGGCGGACACGACGACTAATCCGTTCATGTTCGCTGCCTTCATGGGATGCGCCGCCTCCTCTCCTCCTCAACCATACACCATCGAGACCCTTCTCAAGGCCCACGCCAGTCCCTCGTCCAAGCCCCAAGGACAGCAGGAGGACGATGGAAGCATCTGGTAAGAGATTGATTACGGTAGGGATACGGTATCTGATCTCGGTGATCGCGCTCTGATCTTTCTTGCTGCTACAGTAACCTCTTGCTTGTTGTTCAAAGCGGCGTTGACCTCTCATGTCCGGATCAAATGTGAAGTGCCTCTCTCTCACTTTCGTCAGCAGTTCAGTTCACATGATGTTTGCGGAATACATTCCTCAACAACAGCGAAACCGTCCTCAAAAAGTAGCTACTGCATTCGCAAACATTGCTACCGTACCACCTCTCGCTCCTGCACTTGATCACTGACCAATCTGTCTGCTTTTTACGAAAGTTTACTCTCTAGCCGTTCCCTAAGTTCACCCGCTACATTCTTCCTTATACTATTCGTCTACTCCCTCCTTCTCTTCTCCTCCATCTCAGAGGGTAGTTTCACTCGCATCTCCATGGATGTCTCGTGGGCTCTCACGAAGACAATTCCGTCTGGTGCAAAGCAGCCTTTGATCTGCTAGAGAGAAGAGCGTAGTACGAGAGGAATCTCCGATTCAGAACTAGAAGAACACAGTATCCCTCTAATTAATACTTCTCGGAACTATTATCGAGAAGGTGGGATCAGACGGCGAACCCGTGCAAAAAACGACACGGATATCCCCCGTCATGCCTAATCCTCTCGCTTTAATTGCCTCAGTCGCCGTCGGGTGTGAAAATCCTACGTAGGCGACGGAATTCCGAGAGGTCGTAACTGGCTTAGACGCAGTCGATCCGTCTGATCTCTTCTCTCGGGGCAGACATCCGTAGATACTAAGGGGAATGGAGAGGCTGAGGTCTGATCCCAGGGTGTTTCGTTCTGAGAGGTAGAGAAGGGAAAACGGATAGTCCGACTGAGGTTTGATCCCCGCCTACCTTCCCGATAGACTAAGAAGCTATCGAAATAGAGAATTCGTTGAGCGTATACCTTTGGACTGAGAGACTAACGAATAGATGAGACCACTGGGATCTCGCACCTTCTCAATTCAAGGAAGCAGCCAATTCCATTAGACGTTTGCTGTGTTTTTGGCTGCATATTAGAGAAAGAATCACGGGAATTCGCAAGAGAGAGAGGAAAGGGCTCTATGTCCCGGTTTTTGGTCTTGAGAGTAGGCGGAAGTTGGTCCCCTTTCTCCGCTGCAACGTATCGAGTCTGCGGAAGAGGGGGACTCTCAGTTCCTTATGTTCTCTCGCTGGTTAGAGAAAGCGAGAGAGTGTGTCTAACTGAGAGAGTGTCTCTCCTGTCCCAGGGGAGGTCGCCTCGTTGTCCAGTTGATGACGTGATGGCATCGCCCCATTTGACGGGTTACGACCCACAACTACTCAGACGATGACGGGTGTTCCTGTCTTCTTTGCTCGTCCTATCTAGAGCTTATGATGAGATCTTAGAGGCAAATGTCAAGCACTATATTGGTGGTCAGATGATTGAAAATGAGTGAGACGGAGCCATAACCGGGTCCTAAATTGCAGTTCCGTCTGTCGAGATGAGGCCTCCGGACGACACTACGGAGTCGTTGCTTGCTTCGGTTGCAAGGGATTCTTCAGAAGAACGGTAATCACGACATCCCTCTCCTTCTCTCATCTCATCTACCGTTCGAGAGATCTTAGATCAGAAGAGACTACCGTATTCCAGGTGCGAGCTGGCAAGACCTACCACTGCAGATACGATCAGAAATGCAGAATCGATAAGAGTAAGTCGGCTACCGTAACCCTACAGTATCCCAACTACCGTATTCCAGCCGGTCGCAACGTCTGCCGTGCCTGTCGCTTCAAGAAGTGCCTGGAGGTCGGTATGGAGCCCGATGGTGAGTACCGTAACCGTATCTTACCATACCCCAGACTACCGTAACCTCCATCATTCAGCAATCCGCCCTGACCGTGATAAGACGGGAAGACAGAAGAACCCTCGACGATCGATGATGATGATGTCACCGATCTGCTCACTCAATGGAAAGAAGTATTCGGATGCATCTCTCATCGGAGATTTCACCTCCCTCGAAGCCAATCTGGCCGATCTACAGGACTCAGAAGACAACAGGACCACTCCCAGTTCGAGAGCGGACTCGAATGACGAGGATAAGGTGATCACTTGTTCTTTTGTGTCCACTGAATCAGAGAAGGCTAGAGATCGATTCCCCATGAAGAGACTGAGATCTGATATAAGGTCCTGCCTCTTACGGTAGTAGCCATTCTCAGAAGGCGAAGGAAGTGAAAGATGAGCTTCGCTTTTCCGAGACACAAAGTGCGGAAAAAGTAGAGGGAGGCAAGGAGGAAGAGAAAGGGAAGAAGATGAGAATAGGAAGAGAGAGGGAAAGGATCTCTAGGGGACCGGAGATTAGACTACACTCAGTGATTCCCCGAGCAGGCAAAGAATAGAAGACCCCGTGACCCCGAAACAATGGGGTTAGAAGATCAGAATCCGACCTTCTTGGAAACTGAGATAGGTGTAGGTGTCGTGAGAATGGAAGTAGTCAAGTAAGAAATCGCGGAAGAAGGAGGGGTAGTCCAAACTGAGACATCCTGAACGAAAACCCGAAACTGATCAATGATCTTTGCAGAAACCCATTCCCGAGATCACCGATGGTGTTCTCGAGACTCTCAAGACGATCGAGGAGATCTGCAATCGATCAGAATCCATGGATGAGCCCACTTCCTCTCCCCTCTGCCCTATCTCTCCATACGATCTACTCATCAGGCCAACTCTTCTGGCAGCTCGATCAACAGTACGTCCTTGCACTAGGATTCTGTGTGGACTGTCTCTGACTATCTCCATTCCTTCTGATCTCTCGTCATTCCTCCCCTGCAAGATTAGAACTTGCACTCTGGACGTCTAAAGGTCGATCAGACTCGCTCGCTCCTCGAAAACATTGAGCACGCGGCCTGTTATTCTAGGAGATGTTGATCTGGAAAAGTACTGAAGTGTAGGACGAAGAGAGAGAGAGAGAGAGAAGAGATGTTCTTTCCTCTGTAATTCGGAGAGCGAGAGACAAACAGACCGAGAGAGAGAGAGAGATAGACTGACGTCAAGAGCATTCCTTCCGCTCCTTGCAGAGTCTCCTCAGTTTTCACAATCTCCCGACCGCTCTGATCGGAGAAAGATAAGGGGAATGAGTGATCAGTAATGTTTCTCCTTGCAGATGAGGTACAGTGGAGAGCAGGGAGCGAGTAGCGGCGCCAACTATGCAGACTCTCTCAAGCGATTGCTGGTCTTGCTCATCGACTACACGAACACGTTGAAGCCTCTGGCGGATCTGAGTCCAGATGAGAAGGTCCGTGTTATCTCTGATTCCTCTGCTCCCTTCCCCCAGCCTTTCTCTTTCAAAATAACAACGCAGTAGGTAAATAGTTTCTCCAACTTCTCCAGTTCTTCAGATTTTCTGGTGATCAACTGAGCAGTAGGTCGTCTGTTTCTCCAACCCTCCTCCCATCCTCTGATCTCTCGCTCTCTCTGACCTCTCCTCCACAGTGTGTACGAGATCAGTGCCAACCAGAATATTTGTCTCATGCGAAGAATGTGCGAGAAGAACAGAGAACAACATAATATTTGCCCCTGGAGAGAGAGATGGAATCTAGCAAGGATAGCTCAAGTGTGCTCTTCTCTCTGTTTCGCAAGGGAGCGAAGGCGCGAAGTGCAATAACAGTCTAGACGCTGGCTGTCTGAATCTCTCTGCTTTCCCTGATCTCTCGTCTTCACTAACCTTCGAAAACAGAGTGAGATCACTGCTCACTTTTGTTCATGGACGAGGAAGTGAAAGAGGGAGAGGGAACTGAGAGAGGGCAGTTGCCTCTCGTAAACACCACCTGCCAGCCCTGATCTTTGATCTACCAAGCAAACATTAGTGCAGATGAATCGAGGGAAACATGTCAATCAATCACACTTCTTAGGCTATTGACTTCCGTTGAGGATGATCAGATGCGACGAGTTTGATCTTTGATCTTCTAGGTTTCGACCATTCGCAACTGCGCTCCGGCTTTCTGTCTGCTCACTTTGGCCTATCGAACTGTCGAGGCTGGAGCTCCGGAAGGAACGCTGCTTCTGCCTACTGGTACGTTTATCTACAATTACAGTTTCAGAATCTCTACCTCCGAATGAGAGACGCATGGGAGAGTAGTGATGAATGAATGCATCTCAGGCCACATCCTCACGAAGAACGACAGTCTCATCGAGAGCAGAGACGAGGATGATAAGCGATTCGTACATGCTGAAGCGAAGATTCGGTAAGGATTCGAGTCTATTTTCATCAGAAGAAGGCATATTTTGGATGTTTTCTCATCGTTTCCGGCATACAATTTGGTATGCAATTCAAAGGGCTACATTCTGCGTGTTTATTATCGGGAAATGACGAGCGTTTGATAGCCCATGAAACGCACAAAAAGTGTTCCTTCCGTTCTCCCAATTAACCATAAAGGAGGAACGAAGATTAGTTCCTGAGAAACGACTGCAGCATCTTAGCCATTGATGAAAGGGGTGACTCATCAAAGGTCCTTCCTCTCTAGGTTGCTTGAGCGCCCACTAGACTTTATGCTCGAGCAAAGCAATGAAACCCGAGCTTCCCGGGGACCCTTTCCGCCGACCTTTCCGGGACCAGCTTTAGCAGCTATGCTTTCTCCTCGTAGTCTCTACCTTCGTGTGACCTCTGGTAAAGCAGCAATTGTTTGCCTCACGAGGTTCGCAATGTGGTTGTTCTCTCCTCTTCTCTCTCTTCGACTCAACTCCTCATCTTCTATCCACCCACACGACCCGAATACTCCACCTCCCTCTACACAAATAGATTGCACCGAGTCAATCTCTCTCCCCTGCAACGCACGCGTTCCCTCCCCTTGCAGTGCTGCATACTAAGCAGGGGAGGGATTCAGAAGCACTCTCTCGCTTTCCCCCACTCTCTCGCCTATTAGACTGGAGATCGGACGCGCGTATTTTGGTGTCCGGGGCGTGAGAGGGTGGCGTCATCGACGATAGAAGAGAAGAGAGGGAACAATGATGCGGAAAAGGTCATCGAGCATGGAAGAAGAAGGAGGAAGAGAAGAGGAGGGGATGGAAATGGAAGAAGAGAAGAGGACTCTCGCACACGAATTGGTCTACGGGCTATGACTCTTTCCACATCATCAACCGTGTAGAGAGGACAAGAGATCGAGGGATATGAAGAGATCCAGATAGTAGCCACATCATTGTTTGAACTGCGGGTGCATAGAGTGGAGTGGAGAGGGATCGGGTTCGTCGTGTGTTTGGGGGGCTAAAAGTCACAATGTGGTCCGAGATCGGGTTCAAAAGCCAGTGTTTGGTCGCTGTGCAAAGAAGTGGATAGACTGGGGGCCAGAGCTCCCTGATTCCACGTATTCGAAACTCTCCCCCACAATCTACCCTTCCATTCATCATCATCTACCTTATATGTAGTCCACATCATCTCTGCAGAGGAGGTGTTCCTGCAAGGACTCCTCTCCAATCTCTCCCCAGTCAGAGAGACGAGAGAGCATGGGATTCGGAGAGAGCAGGAAGAAGTGCCCACGGGTCTCTGTTTCCGTTGCACGTACTTGCTCTCCGTCTGCTCGTAATCATGAATATTCGAGGGCGAGATCGTGCAAAGGAGCCCTCTCCCACTCAAAAAGACTGCGGAAGAGGATATCTCTCCTCTCCTCGAATATCTCACTAGTAGGAACGAAAATTGCGGACTAATTTATGAGTAGGATGATGAGAGACTGCAACATGGATGGACGCATTTAGCTTGATGGGGCTCTAAAAGGGGGAGGAGGTGGGAGGTGGACTAGATGGAGGAAAACGGGAAGTGATGTAGTGGACGGGGCGACCAGTCAACATCATGCAAGAGTGGAAGTAAAATGGGGTCCAGAACCCGATGCAATTGGAGTCTGGGGGTCTCCGACCACTCTGCATCAGAACCAAAGCTGGGATTGACTCATCCCCATTGCAGATCTCTCCTCTCTCGAATCCTGGACCAGATCGTCTCTCTAGTCCGTCGTCTATCTCCATCAGCCGATGAATTTGTCGCTCTCAAGGCTATTCTCGCCCTCGACCCACAGGGATCCCCACTGAGTGAGTACTCTCGATTCAGAATCTCTTCGTTTGCCAAGGTCTCTAGCTCTGACTAGCCGACAAAAGAGCAGGTGAAAAAAAAAAGTACTTAACCCTTAGACTTCCGCCTTCCCTAGACTGAGACTGAAGGGCGAAGATCTTTCCTCCTCAAAAACAGGAGGCCACTCAGCTAGATGAGTCTCGGGACTGCGACGTCAAAGAAAAAAAACTGTTATTCGGTAAATTTCAGGCGATCTCGCTACAACTCTTCTCACCATCGCGAGGGATTCTGTGATGGGATCTCTGTACACGAAGATTCTCTCGACTTGTGGAAGTCAGGCTGAGGCTGCCAACAGATTCGGATCTCTGCTGATGCTCGTTGCCAATGTATCGGTAAGCAATTCATCCTCGTATTCATAGATTAGAACATTTTCCTAGCTAATAGGAAGAGAAAGGGTCTGCTCATGTATCCTTAATGATCATAAGAAGACTCTCTGCTCAGACAATAGTGCTGCTGAAAGTCTGCAGAAAAATGCATGCATTGCTTCCCTTTTTCTTCCCGATCTTCGCTCCCTGAAAGGGGGCAGGAAGTCTTCAGGGAATGGGGGAACATGAGACCCGCGTGGCCGTAAAACGAGCAAGAACTAATTGTGTGGGCGAACGTTGCTGTCCTTTAATTAGAAACAAAACTAATTAATAATTAATGAAATGACTAATTAACTATTTTCAGAAGTACGGCAGTCTCGCGTGTGCAACGATGCAATTCTGCAAAGAGATGGGAATCTCAACTGATCCCCTTCTGGAGGATCTCCTCTTCAAAGAAGACTAGACTACCGACTAGAGTAGACACTGTAGTCCCTCTCTCTCCCGATCCACTCAGGGACAAGTCCCCTGATATCTCACACATCTCAGACCATTCCCCATCTGTCTCCCACTCTTTACCCTTCCATAATAACCCCCAAATCAGGGACGTCTCCCGTTGTTCTACACTCGTTTCGCTTAGATTCGTTGCCCTTTTCCCGATGAATTTCCCCTACTATTAGCGGTTTCCTACTAAACGATACCCTCCCGGGTACGGCTTCCCCTCTAGATCACTCTAGAATCGTGTTAGTTTCATTGTCGCGTCCTCTCCCTTCTCTCGCTTACAGTTGCCCTCTCGAATTGGTCTTAGCCATCTCCAAATATAATACTGTCTTACAGTTCTCAACAGCTTTTGCAATACCCTCCCAAATCTGCCGAATACTCTTCTCCTAGCTAGTCAAAACCTGCAAACTCTTCAAGAGAGATCATCACACCGTTAATTCTTTCACAATCCGAATGTTCTCTCTCCCACCAATTCTCACAAAAAAACCTCAATGGTCTATTTGTCTCTGTACTCGTCCTTTCTGTATTATATGCTCTCATCAAATGTGATGGATAATCTGCACGAGAGATAAAGTGAGCTATCAAATCGAGTTGGTTGGAAGACCACATGGGATAGGGGGATACCTACAATCAGTTTCCAGATGTATCTTTGATCTCTCACAGCGTATACGGTAGCTTGAGTTCTTGCGTACCTATCTCAACTCTTGAGAGTCTCTGTGATCCTTCACTGATCCTAACCTCTCGTCTTTCCCACTCTTCAATCTCACCGGAAGTGAGGAACAACTGAGAATGCGAGTGAGACGTGAAATAGAGAAGAGGAGATGAGAAGAAGCTTCAGTCTCTCTTACCCATGATAAATAGGACAAGCCGAGAGGAGGAGGCACTTCCTCCCCATAGGCCAGTTGTCTCTCTTATTTTTGATCTCTGACTGGTGGCACCTGTCGAATGAGTGGATGCTAGATAGACTTTGGCCGGATACGACTGAGTGATGGAAGGGACCACTACGGATGCCAAAGGCCAAAGGGTCGACGAGTCTCAGAGGGAAGGGACTGGCCAGTTGCAGTATTTGCAAAGCCGAGGAAGAAATGAGTGTTCGTTCTGCAGCGATCGTCTCGATTGATATGAGTACGGCATGTATTTGTCTCCATTGGGGAACCTGTCCACCACCTCTGAACTCTTATCGCGGAATCGTCAAAGTGACCGCCCGATCTAGTCTATCGACTGCTATGATTAGCATGTGTTTGTCCGTTATGATTATATCGGGAACCTGACGTTTTCTGAACTCTACTCTCTCAATACAATGATGTTGAATACAGATTGGCCTGTTTTGTGATAATTTTGCATTAGAGATATCGCAATTGCAGCAGACATCTAAAGGGGGATCCTCCCCTTGGCGAACTCTAGTCTGCGAGTCATCGCCGCGACTACAGAGCAGGAAGAACCAGTCTATGATAATCGCCGTAAACACGATCACCGCTCAAGATCTGCACTTCGAAGAGAGGGAGAGCACTCCCGTCCCACGTTATTCCCGTCCGGCATAACATGAAAACAGCGACGGCCGAAAGGGCGATGAACTTGACCAGAACATGCCACACCGCGTCAATAATGTTGGCATTTGAATGGAGTGGGAGGAATTTGAGGGAGTGTTTGTGAGGGATGCCTTCGTTTCTTGAAAGATCAGAAGGGGACTTCGCATGCCCAGACAGACTGCAAAAAGTTGTTTATCCTCAACTTGAGAGTGATCAATCAGTAGAGCGACGTTTCCTCTTCTATGAATGAAATGTGGTGATGGAAGGCGTAAGATTTGAGACGATCCTTCCGAGAATCGTGATTGGCTCTGGAAAATAGTGATAAGTGATGATTGCAGTGAAACAAGAGTGAGTGATAAGGCTAAGTGGTGATTACATCCGGAAATCTAGGAACTGTGGAAGCGAACACGGAACTGTACTGTATAAAATACTGAGAAAAGATTTGCGGATAATGCTAGTGGAACTTGAAGGACTGTATCTCGTTCGCTTTCATGGAATGGAAGTATTTAGCGGAGTGAGATGGGAATCATGGATGATTACAGTGGAACTGTCTACGATCCGTGAGAAGAGCATTCCATGAATTCCCAACACCAGACATTACCTCAAGGATAATACGGTGTGTGCTGTCGGGATTACGAGGATGAGTGCATCGAGGATGATCGAGTTGAGAGAATCGCACGTTTCCCGGATTCGGAGAAGGATGATGAGAAGCCATAGAAAGGGTGAGAGGATCAGGACGACACGTGATCTGTAATTGGAGAAGATCTTGCTTCAGCTGATCATAGTTCTTCCCAAATCCGTCCATACTATTAACATTGATGCCGTCTAGTGCGATAAAAGTAGTTGGATACTAAGTTCCCCAACATTACCGGAGCGAATGTCAAGAAGTGCCATAAATTCTCACCCTCGATTCTCGGTCTTGGCCAGACATAGGATAGTCATAAGGATTATGGGGCCAACGACGACTAGAGTGTCGCCTGTCAACAAGGACAACGAGTTCAGCAACCTGACGAGAGTATAGATTATTTTCATCTCTTTTCATTGTACTTTGTAGCTATGAACATATGCTGCAGACTCTTCCCATTTCTCGAATTCATATGCTGTTCACAGAATCGTCTGACATGATAAAGGCTTTCCACTTTGATCATATTACACATCTACGCAGTTTGACGAAGTAAGACACTAAGAAGTGAAAGCTGTGCTCGTTCTTTCGTCATTCCACCTGTCCCCACAGCACATTCCTCACTGAGGGGTCTTTAACCTCAAGAAGAATGGCTTCTGCATACTAGAAGCTCTCCCATTACACATGATCTCTCTTTCTTTCTGACGGATGAGAGAGCTTGTGAAACGTAGAGAATCAGGGCACTCGCCTACTAGCGGGCGTGACGTAAATGCGCCTGTCGCTGAAGCGGTCGGTGATCGGCGGAACTGATAGGGAGAGGAAGAGGGAGAAGAAGGAGAGGGAGAGAAGGAGGCAGCTGCTGCACTCATGAATGCTGGAATGGAAGAGTTTCAGGGATTGAACTCGATGAACTCTTCATTTCGGTTACTCACACTACTCAGAAAGTGAATGGCTCACCAGAATGAATGAATCATTAGATGATGAATCAACCCAGCGTGAATGAGTTGATTGACAATTGCAATATCCAGATTAGAGAAAGTTCTGAGCAGGATGGCTATGATAAACACAGATGCTGATGCACCGATAACGACTGATTCTCGATCGTACGGCCACATCTGCAAAATAATATGGTAATCGAAGCTGCTCATTGATCAACGATCAGTTCATTGCACCTTTTGATGTTGTGCAATGATGCAATGAATCTTGTTTTTCTATGCAAATCTGATCCTTTTGCTTACCATTAGTGGAGCAACAGCGGCTATAATGAATACGATTGATCCTAGAGCGATCAGTGACTTCGTAGTGAAGATGGTTCGTTGTAAGCTCCATCTGAAATTCGCGCTTTAATCTATCTTAGTCAATCTTGATCAAGGTTGCTTCGTGGTTCTCTGAATTGTATTCGAGAAACGAAAGGTGAAGTGTGCCCTGAAGTGTGTCTCTCTATCTGCAGGAGTACACTTTCAAGGCGCAAAAAATGTGGTGCCCTTTAATGTCAAATCATGTTGTTTTCCTGTTGGGAGGGAAGGCGATCGTTGGTGTTTTGTGCACTCTTCGTCTTCGTCCCTCTATGTGATCACTTACTCCTCCACATCACACGAGGGAGCAACAGCGAGTAGAGAGGAGAAATCGGAGGAGAAGGAGAGAAGACGAAGGGAGCATGATACCTAGAGGATCAGAAGAAGAGATTATGGACAATGGAGAGAGAGATGGGAGATCGGGTTTCGTCAGTCAAAGATCGACACTTACGCAACACACCTGAATCTTTGACCCGAATTCGTTCTTGATCTTGCAGATGGATTGAGGGACCTGAATAGATGCACGTACTCCCAATCTTTGGATCGTTCGAAGGGCATGTTTACAATTGTTTCCACATGCACATGACGTTGGCATCACCGTAAGTGCAAGGATTACCTTGCGCCAAACACCATCCTTGTTGAGCCTATAGAGAGTTGGTGTTCCAAAACGATCAAGTGCCGTAAAGTTCATCGCGATTGTGTCTTCTGTGATCTGCAATGAGGAAATGTTGTGCCTTGCCACGAGGTTGTCTTCCATATTCCGGGAAACACTTCTCCTCTCTGCATTCTACTGCATATCTTGTTAGCCTGACAGATCAACCCCAGCTCCAAATCCCATTTTAGTACGCTAATACACTCCCGTGCACGCAAATGTTGGCGACGTGACGAAAAAGCGGCGATAATTCGTTGAATGAGCTGCAGGAAATGCACTCGTCATATTTGATGTGAATTGCGTGAGCATTGAAAGGCCAGATTGACCAGGAATTTGAGGGGATTAGCATTTTACCGTTGCTAAATTCGATGAGGAAACACCGAAAGCTTCAGCAGCTAGATGATTTGGCAAGAAGTAGTCGAGGGATGTTAGGTCGATTCGAAGGAGCTTGTACTTGATGTTTCGATCCCTATTGGGGGATCTTCTTTTGATTGCCAGTGACGGTTCAGCAACATCATTTGAACACTTCCATTGTCCCATCCTGTCTGTACCAAGACCTGCTCGGTTCCACTCCGTTCCCTGAACGAATGATCTCTGTCTAATAACAACCATATGATTAGTATGTGCCAAAAATTTGCTGAAGAGTAGTCCTCTAAAATGTCTGTTTTTCGAAAATGACAAAAAGGGAGTCATTTTGTGCTGAGACCACTCGCTAGCAACTGGTCACGAGGAGTGTTGCTAACCTCGAGAGAACAAAGAGTCAGGAGATCAGAGGTGACTGTTTTGTCGCTGCGTAGTGAGTGGATCTTGCTCAGCAGTGAACCACGAGGGCAACTGAATGACCAAATTATGATCAGGGAACCATCAACTGGTTTCTCATCTAAATTCATCAATACGTGACTTGGTTTGTTACTGCTGTTTGTAAAAATATCAACCATTAGATCTACGATCTCTCCGGAAATGGTTGTTAGATCACGATTGCAAGAAAAGCGAAGAGAAACCCACTTTGACGCATTGCGTAGGTAGTTGTCGATGTTGTCACTATTCACGGCGTTATCACAGGAATTTCCGGCCTAAACTTATTTGGACGATCAAGAAAATGAGAGATCAAACCTCGGGACAGATCGAAATATCTACGGGACTCCATTCACCAGACGTTGAACACTCCCTGCTGAGAACAGTTGAGCTGTTGGGGCAACGAATCTAAGAAATAATATATATATGGTCTAATATGAATAGAAACCAACTTCGAGAACTGTATCTGGAGGCGTTCTGGAGAAGTGAACTTCCCTTGAGTGGTTACGGATTGATTCCTGAATGACTAACAGTGAATATCGATTGAATCATACTTCCTGACCTCGGGACAACTAGATGGTATGTTGAATGCTTTCGCATCTGATTCTCCATCTACTTCCGCATAGCAAATCCACGGATGATGAGGGACGAAGTTCTCGATTACTTGAAGAATGATGTGATGACGATCGTGATAACGACGTTCGGAGACTGTGAAGTGGCCATCGAGGTTCTGAAAGTGAAACTGTTGCGAAATTCTCAAATTCTCGAAAACTTCAGCAAAAATGGCAAATAAAAAAACTAGAAAGAATATTCTAAAAAAAATTAAATAAAAAATTAAATAAAATTCTAAAAAAACAAAATATTCTACTCACATGAAGTGGTCGTCCGTCCAGTTTCATCTCAATCACATGACCAGTAACATTATCCACTGAACAATCGATATTCCAGTAACTACCACCGGTCGATCGTTCCCTCTTCGACTTGTTTAATCGAATTTTCAAATCGATGGAGGCTGAAGCATTGTATTCGTCCAATCACAAGCAGAATAACCGCACCTTTGCACACTTTGCTCATGTTCTTCAACGCCTGCACTGGCTTTCCTCTCAAGCTAATTGGATAGAGGCATCTGAGATTAATTACATCGAATCAGCATTTCATTATAATTATTAATTACCGAAAGAGGGCTTTTAAGAATTAAAATTGTTAATTGGTCGAACCACACAAGCTATTGTCAGTAGATCGTGTCAGAAATTGATGATTGACAGATGGAAGGAAAAAAAAAGCTGACCTTGCTTCTCCATCAAAGTCGAATCGCTGCACAATTTTCTGCATGTCGCAATCGCAGACGAGAAAGGGAGTATTCATCGAGACTTTTCTCAGCTTATTATTATGTTTGAATACCTGGTTTTTAATATGTAAAGGTTCGAATCTTCATACAAAATGCTCACATTTGAGGGAAGTGTTGAAATATGGGTGGCATCCAGCTTGATTTCTTCAAGATTTCCAAGAGGAAGCAATGAATCCCGTGAGATAGTGTACAATCCGGAGTTGTGTGAGAGATCCCTGAACAGAATTTGTTGCTCGATCGATAAATCACCGTAACCAACAAGAACTGGAGTTTCTTCAAACCAGCAAATGCAAGATTGTCCACAAAGCGAATATCGTTCAATGAAAGATCTCTGAATGTGCAAATTAGAAATCAATTAACCATTGAATACATACAGATGAGTTAGTTCTCCGAAGTGCTCGAATGATCCACTTCCTAGGGTCTCGATCCCGAGTCCAGATACATTGAGGAAGGTCTGATTGTATTTATGCGAGAGGCCAGTAGATGATTCTTTGAGCTGGAAATATTGCTTAGTAAGGATAAAATATCTTCGAGAATTATCTCTGGACTGTTTCAAGACAGAATAACAAACCGTTTTGAGAAGCCTCCCCACGTCCAGTGCAGAAGCTGCGAAAATCGGAAGCAGGAGTAGTGAAAGAGTCATGGTAGAATGAACGAGGGTGCGGCTCTCAATTCAGCTCCAGTAGGATAGCCTCATCTAAGGTCACAATCTAGCACCGGGGCAAAAAAGAGTTGCGATTGAGATTGGGTGGAGGCAGGAAATTGAGACAGGGGAGATACAGGCAAGGGAGGGAGAAGGGATGTCATCAGTCACCCTGCCAATTCCCTGTCCGATCTCAGTTGGATTCTTCTTTTTGAGAGATATCTCTGCGATTTGAGAAGCGAGAGAGTGTTTGGAATGAGGAGATCCTTCTTCCTCCCTTCTCAGACTCATCACTCAATCTGTCCTTTGTGTGTGCGATTGAGAGAAGTGACCAGTGATTTCTTGTAACAATTTGGAGAGGGAAAACAGATGTTGCATTTTTTTCAGATGATGGACATTTGGCCAGTTAATGTGTATTTATTTCACTCATGACTGCAGCCTCAAAAATAAACAAAATAATCAGTCGAAATTGCTTGATTGGAGAACAAAGAGAATTCCACTCGTATTCCTCCACCCCACACCGATAATTCAATTACTTATCACATCTTCTTTTATTGGGAAAATCCCCGAGGATCCTCATGAAACAAGTTCAGTTCAATCCTCTCCAATCAATGAGATATTCGCTTATCATCCACTGCTTTTTCTCTCTTCTCCCTCTCGAGTCGGGATTGGGAAGGGGAAGGAAGCCGGATCGGCTCCCTTTCCCGTTGTTCTTTTCTCACTTTCCCTCAAAGGAGAACTCGGCTTTCACTTCACCTTCGATCGAGCTGCGATGAAGGGACTGGCTGTGCTCTGTCTCTGTTCCCGTGAGATCTCCAGATATATTTCGTAGAATTTATTCAATAGCCAAGTCTATAGTTGCACTGTGCAGTGAGCATTTTGTACAATGGTGTATAGGTTGTTGCTCTGCATGGATGGTTTCTCATGATTTCTCATTCAGTGCTGATCTCCCTCGTCTCCTCTGCCCTCATCGACACTCGCTTCAAGAGGCAGACTTTCGTTTACGATGAAGAACTGAAGCAGGTCGCTCAGGTGAGAAATATTCAGCGACATTTCGAAAAATCTTTCATGATCACTAGCTAATTGATGACAGTTTAGCATATCATTCATTATTTCTATTCAGATCCATCCCGGCACCAAGATCATCGTTGGCCATGCTGGACGATATGCTCCTCAGGAGTGGCCGGAGTGGTAAGCTCATGAACATCTTTTCACTTTCACCTAATGAATGCTAATAGTTTAGTTGAAATGTATGCATTTTTGACGAATTATACTCAATTTTGCATGAATTACTACCAATATTGAAGGTACACTCGTACGATGATGCAGTGGGAGGGCCATTCTCGCCTCGCCCCTTTCGCCTCCACCGATCCTCGCTACGTTCCCTACCACTCAGGCAAATCATGGAACAAGATCGCCTAATTCGATCGAGATTCTCTCATATCCACACGTTTTCTCGCACTGTCGAACCGGTTAGAGATAACGCTGATAGGAACCGATCCCTGGTACATTCCTCATCGCTTTTCAGTCGTTTCTACTGTTGGGCAGACCTCTTTGTTTCACTTACTATTGTGTATTTGATTCTATTTTATCTCCACTACTAGCCTAGAATGCCTTCAGACCCCGAGACATGCGAGTCATGTTTCAATTGCTACATTCAGCTAATTACTACCTCAGTTTTGTACATAGTGAATTATATTTATACAACTATATGTGCCTAAAAAAGTATGGTATTTGTAATGGTACGACGATAAACTAGTGTCTATTACGGTAATCATGGTCTAGTCCGAGTATGCAATCCACCTGTCATCCATTCCATCATACACGCTCGGCCGCTAACAGGTGGTGGCAGATTGAGGCTGACCCGCATGCACTCAAGTACTTTCCATTGTCCGACTCTCTCCTATTCACAGGCTCTATCGCTCTTCTGACCAACAAGAACTCACTCAAGTACTCAACTATAGCAATTGCGTGAATCTCTTCAAATTCCTTTCTCTATATCAAAGTATGACCGACAAGAGTTCATCCGGAATGGATAAATTAGCCTCCACATGCAACGATAATCGGAAACGGGTCCAGACATGCCCGAGTGACTCCATCCTGGTGTGAAATCTCCGTGGGAGAAGAAGAGGGAGTCCTCACTTTGATCTCTCTCTTCCTCCTCCTCTTCCTCCTCCCTCAACTGCATAATCTCTTCCTCCTCATCCTCTTCTTCTGCACAATCATCATCATAAGTGGAGGGATGCCCACCCGTTCGAAGTACCCCGGATTCCCGCTGTACTATTCGAGGTGAATGATTATTTACTAAAGATGAATACAGGATTGAATTTCAACCCTCTTATCATTCTTAATTTTCACGTAAATTTCACACACTCCCATTTTACTGCACACAAAAACTAATCAGTAAAATCAAACTAAATGATTTCAAAATGATAATATCGTTTCTCATCGCGCCTATCCAATCTCTCCACGCCTGACCTACTGCCGATAGATCCGTGAGGTGACTGCATAGAGATGGAAACGATAGATAGTCGATCCGGTACCCTCAAGTTTGAACGGTCACTGGGAATCGATCCTCCCCCTCTCTCAAGGACACTCATTCTCTCGTCACTCACCTTCCACTCTCTTCATTTCACCTACTATCTCACCCATTTCATCCCATTCGCGCGGCGAAGGCCATTGGAATGGACACTGTTTATACCTGTGTGCTCCCCCATGGTTTGGCTCTCTCCTTTCATGATCTCTATTCGGACAGAGGAGAGAGAGTAGGTAGATTGGAGAGAGTCATGCAATTCTTTCCCTCTCCTCTCCATGCAAATGCGGATACTCACTGACTCACCCTCAATCAATTTTCCCTCCCTGGAGAAAGACCCCGATTCAAATCCGTCTTCTCTCCTACTGCGAGCAACCAGACAATGGAGTACCTGTCTGTTTCTTATCTTCTTTCCGAGATCTTTTATCTTTGTTAGTTGACCAGCTGCTGATAATAGCCCGGTCCCGTGCCCTTTTTTCTATTGCGATTTACAGATTGCTTGCATTTTCCGCCTTTCCCTTGTTGTCACAGAGTCGGTGGGATGTCAGGTAGCCTTAGTAACGTTCAAAGGCTTCTCCACTGACCACCACTTGGCATAATTGCCGACCCTACTCAGGTATTAATAGTCCCTGCCCCTTCTTCCCCGCGTTTCTGATTCATGACAATTTTCGGGGCTGGAAACTCGCTGAAATCTAATCTGAATCGTGGAATTCCCTGCTGATTGATTGATTCCTCTCATATTCAATGTATTCATGGCCCGTTTCCCGCGGGAAAAGCCTCTCGATCAATCGATCCAACTGGTTGAATCTCTTCAATACTTTCGCTCTGTCGGCCCATTGTAAAGATTATCTCCTCCTTCTCTTTATTTTCTCGTGAGAAGGTCATCCTATCCCATAAAAGTTACCGAAATATATCCTCTCTCGGTTACGATTAGGGTCAGTTCATTACGGTGCATGGGGGCCAACTCATTTATTTCAAAGCCCTATCCATTTCACACGCTCTCTCATCAAGAAAGCCTTGCAAGAAACCATTGCTACTTTTTCCGCTCTTCCTCAGGAATCGATGAGTAGTCAGAGCAGTAAACAGTAACTGGCTCTGAGACTCTTCCGGACTTTCACTTCACTTCCCTTCTTTCTGAAATCC
Organism: Pristionchus japonicus; assembly: GCA_900490845.1. NCBI lineage: Eukaryota > Metazoa > Nematoda > Chromadorea > Rhabditida > Neodiplogasteridae > Pristionchus > Pristionchus japonicus. The sequence goes on from LS515354.1 coordinate 178,438, forward strand.
TGATTAGACTCGTTATAGTGCAGTCTCTGGGCCAGTTTTGTCCATCTCCTTCTCCCTATTCATATTGTGATTGTGCCAATCTGAAGGGCACTTCTTCATTATGCGAAGGGGTTTCTCGCCCTCTTTCTCGGGAAAGAGCGGAAAGGGGTCTATAATAATAGTGACCGGCTGGTTCGAGAGTGGAAGAGTCCATGAGAGAGAGGGAAAGGAAGGAACGCGTGAGAATGAATGAGGTCGAATGAAGGAGAGGGAGGGAGAGAGAAGGAAGCTGGGAAGGTGTAGGTGCGGCTTTCTCTGGAACGGATTTACTATTGAGCCGTCGCTTCCTTCTCTCTTCGAAGAAAGGTGTTTCTGAAAAGTAGCATGGCTCTTGGCCGATTCAAATCGCAGTTCTCTGAACTATCGTTTGTTGAATCACACTTATTTGACTAGTTCCTTCTTGTTTTCTCCCACCTCAAAAGAAAACATCGCAAAGGTGTTCCAGTCTCAATTCTTCTTAGATTCTTTGAGTATTCACTGCGACTTTTTAATGGCAAATTTATTCAAATATTTTGCGTTTGAATATATTCAAGTTTTTTTTACAATCAATTGTATTCCAGATCCCTGATGCAGGAGGAATCGAAGCGTTCGCACACGTGTGTCCTCGTGCTTTCTCTCATTCTCATCGTCGCTGGATTCGGACTCTCAGCTGGTGGATTGTTCTCTCCGTCGTGGCAAGTAGTGGACATCAGGGAGTTCCGAGCACAGCATCATGTAAGTTTTCTTTGCCAATCTACCTCAATATTGTCAATATTCACTTTTTTGTTTGGAATTTGCATTCATATTTAAAAAAGGGCTGAAAATTGCGTGAATGCTCAGAAAAATCTGGATACAATCGATTGGTGATTAATTTTGAAACGAAATATAATTTTAATATCTCCAGCATGGTCTCTGGCTGGATTGCACTCGACCAGAACGTCATCTCGCCTCCATCGATCGATCCTTCGCTTCGGAACAACCACTCCACTGCACCTACAAGTTTGACTACTCGGCCAGTCAGGCGAGTCACATTCATGTATCTTAATAGTGAATCTCTGCCAATAACACTCTTTCTAGGACGATTCTGAGAGGGGAAACTATAAAAAAACAGATAAATATTTGAAGGTAATCGACGAGAACATCGAGAACATCGACATCAACAGTGCAGCCGGGGAGAGCGAGCACCACCAGTTCTTCGGTAAGCCAAATTTATTCAACTTCTATTTATTTAGCTATTTTTGATGAACAATCCCACTAATCTTCTCATTCAGGTTGGCACAAGGCCGTCCTCATCTTCATGGTCTTCTCTCTTCTCTTCGCGGCTCTCGCTCTCTGCTCGGGAATCTGCGCTCCGTGCAATGGAGGATGCGCTGTGATCTACGCCATTCTTGTGGCCATTTCACGTGAGTAATTTGACATCTGGAATCATATTTGACCAGTAGTAGTTTAGTATGTGAATACGAAACTACGAGAAACCATAAACTATAAGAAAAAAACTATAACTAAACAGAGCTAAAAACTAAAACAATTAATTAAGCTCTAAAATAACTAATTATTATTCATTCGGATGAGCAGGACTGATTCGTTGGCTTTACTGAGTATGCATTTGTGAATAAACTTTTTTAGAATTTGAAAAGTAGAATTTTTTGCATTTTAAAAATTAATATTTGTTCTAAATCTGCGCATTCCAGTCTTCATGGGACTCGTCGGGGACGCCATCTTCTTCTTTGCCGCTCATCGAGTTGATTCGAGATTTGTCACCGGACTGGTTGGAACTTATGAGGTGAGTAATTTGAATGATCTCTGCCATCGAGATTTAGGCTTTACTCAAATAATTATCTATGTAGGCCGTTGCATAGTACTTTTGCATATGAATATTGAGCAGAAACAAAAAAAATAACAGTTTCGATGGGTCGATATTCCTCAATAATGTAGGGCTTGGAATTGGAGTCTACTCCAATTCATTGAGATGAGTCGGTACCATTGACTAGATGTGTCTACGAGGTGGTATCGGTTACACTCAGTCAATGACTTCTCCTTCCTTTCATCTCGAGTACCTGCCAGAGATGGGAAAGGCTAATTGACTATGCAAATAGGAAGGAAGACATCGATAGTAGCCGAGTACTACCAATGTTTGCGCGGCAAGTGCGAAGAGGTGGATAGAGCAAATCTCGCACCTCGGTGCGAATTCACTCCACAACTCCTAGGAAGCTCCATAATGAAGTTAAATGAAGCTCAAAACAATAGTTTACGGTTGTTTAGCAACGTCGATGCGTAAAGTTAGGTCGAGTTATGCTGTTACAAAATCCTTAAAAAAGATGGGAAGAGACCTATCTAAAGGATCAACTCTTCTATGAATGCATAAAAAATAATTAAATAATTCCAGCAACGCATCGGAATCGCCTTCTACCTTCATCTGGGAGGATCGCTCATTCTGATGTTCGCCTTCATCGTTTCGACCATCTACTCGTACCAGGTCAGATTTTTTAATTCTGACAGCTATTATCATTCCAAAATTTGATCAGCATGAGATCCAGAGTTAGAGTTTGCACGGAATTTACTTTCTTGACTTAAAATCTGAATTAATAAACGATTTTCTCAATGCATATAAAGTTCTTATCAGGTTCTTCGACGAACCGATGGTCGTGGAGGTCTTCCTCTCCGTGAACTCGCCCCTCTCTACGGATCAAGAATACGAGAGACCATGGCCTAATTATCCCTCAACCTATTTAATTTTTTCTGTTAATATTGTATCGCCCTTGCCTTTCTCATCACACCTAACAGCTTCCGTCCGGGTCTTCCCTCGATATTCACTTTCACCCTTCGCTCATGTCATTATGCGATTGTTTTGCAACATATTCAATAGAAGGAATCTTTGTTGATCTCTACTGAGATCCTCTTCTTGTTCCGACTTTACCTACCGTGAACCATTCCTCACTGTGTCCATTACCTTCCTCTCTCCCAATTATACCGTATCCATTCCTTACCGTACCCGACAGTATCCCACAATCTACCGTATTCCTGCTCTCCACCTCGGACCGATCGTCTGTTTGCCCCTCGTAATCGAGCCCCTGTGTATCTTCGTAATTTCCCACCGTCATCGAGATTTTCTCAATCTTTCTCCGCTTCTATCTTCTCATGTCGGCTTCTCGCTCTCCGCACACAAAATGTGAGACATCGAGAACTTAGACTGGCACTAATTCACACCTTCCTATGAGATGAATTCGACTGTTTCTCCAAATAAAGATACTGCAGTGGAAGATTCGCATTATTCAGGCAATCTGTAGACAGGACATCAATATGGTCCCAGGGTAGGGCAAGGTTGACTTTAGCTTCCCATTCAAAACCCACCCAGCTTGTCTTCCCAACGGTCAAGTACCATCTTCCCTCCACACTAATCCCCGTATGGAAGACACAAAAGGGTGGAGATATGCGTATGGAAGTGATTAGAGAAGAAGAGAGGGAAGCCGCCAAAGGAACACGTGCACTCGCTGTGTCAAGGGTGGCTTTAACCAGCATTGAATTGGGGGAGGAATCGGGATCATGCTAATCGCTCATCCTATTCAGATGCTCTTTCTCTGCGCGGCGCTCACTCTAGATCTCTCTTTTTTGTTTTCGGCCTTTTCTTCTCATTCTGCAATACAGATTGCAATAGTATTTAGCCGTGATCTCGGTTGCGTTCCTATTGGCTTTAGATCCCGAGTACGTTCAGTGATCTCCAACGGTAGAATGGTGCAGAGAAGCGTTTCTTCTCCATTGTCTCTTAGATGCATTAGCACCTTTTTGTCTCCCAGACCATCTCAGTTCGCTTCTCTAGGCTTCAACGATCATCTCGATCCCACCTTCGATCGCTAAACTTTCGTCTCTCCACCTATCCTGAATGTGCTATCGAATTCCGCCTTCATTATGCTCGACTCGAAGCCGATTCTCCTTACATCTAGATCCCCTCTCCTCCTCTACAGTATCAATATTTGCTAGATCGAAGCGAGAGCGCCTTCGGGATTGAATCTCACAATGGGGGCGGAGATCTAGTAGATCCCCTTCTCTCCTCTCTCTTCACACCTTAGTCCCCTTCAAGGCGAGATCAAGCCAAACAACGCCGTCTCAGTGTGCCAGTCTACCCCCAAAGAGAGCCGGCTGACTGGATACCGTATCCTTCCCTCTTCCACTCGAGAGATGACTACCCCCACCACCTTCTCCCCATCGAACCTATCGCAGGAGCAGTTGCTACATCTTTGGGGTATTCATATCTAGTCTTTATTAAAAAAACTTACATGTCACCTATCTATTATGTGTTATCAGTTCATAGAGGCGAAATGCGCTGCTTTCGAGCAATTTTTGCGTCTTCGACTTGATTTTAGTACAAATTGTTTCATAAGGCAGCTCACAATGCCATTTTAGATTGGCTACAATTTTCTCAACACTTTTGAGTCCGTGGTTAGAACTGAGATTTGTATCGGGGGCTCTTCTTCATTCATCTTGTTTGCGATCTGACACTATCGGAATCGAACTTCTCGCTTCTCACACCTATCCTCTTCTCCCTTCTCTCATCTGTATCCATCCCCTCTCAAATACCTCCTATTCACTCAGGTGCACGCAGCATTAGTCGACTTACGAAGAGGTACGCGGAAGGATCGGAAGAGTCTAGCTCATCCAGTAACATGTCCGCATCTGCCGTCTCCTCTAATGGACAGAACGGCAATATCAGAACGGGAGCAGGAACGAAACCGAAGGTAAACAATTTTGGATACATTCCGGGGCATTTTATTATTATTATTATTATGTTCTCCATTTCTCCCGATTCAAATGCCAGAAATGTGCAGTAGTGCACCTCCACTTCAGAATAGGGCTTCAGAATACCTTGAACTCCCCAAATAGGAACTGGTCCTCTACGTATTTAGCCAGAACCAAGATAGGAAGCTCTAGATATAATTCGATAAACTTCTAGAACTATTAATTGGGAACTTAAGCTGTTTTGGGTGACGACTTCCCAAGTTGTCCAATTCTTTTGCCCGTTCAGAAAAATAAACTGCAAACTCATCGAAACTTTTCTTTGCCAGGTCGCAACTCCCCAAGTCGTCGCCAAAATCGAGCAGTACAAGAGAGACAATCCGACCATCTTCGCATGGGAAATTCGAGAGAAGCTTATTGCTGAAGGTATCAAAACTTATCCCTCTATAATTCATATAATCGTGCATGAAGTCGATGTTTCTGAATGTATCGTAACTAGAGTCAGTGTTGCGCTTCCTCCTCTTCCGATTGCTCACCTACAGTACCCTCTGCTCAAGTGGAAGTGCGATTCTCACATTTCCTCAATCTCTCCGGCTTCTCCATTCTTCTCCCTCAATCCAATCAGAGAAGATGAGGAGAGGTGTAATTCGAGTTGATCGAGAGGCGCCGATGTCAGAATTGTCGTCGTCTCCTTCTCAATCGTATCGCATTCTCGCACTTTCCCGCAATCTCCCGATCTTCGCCCGAACAAATCCTTGCAAACAGATGCAGCCTTGCACCGATTCTGTAGCCAGTCGGCGAGAATTTCCTTTCAAGAGTGAAGAGGATCGTTTGGAACGGTTTAGGGAACGGATATTTTCTTTCTAAAATATATATTTTTCTGTTGATAGTCGCATAGCTTGATAGCACTAAGCTGCAAGAGATTGTTCTTCTGGGCATAAAAGAGTCCTTCTGATAGGGGGGGGGGGGCACATCCACTTGAGACATGCTTGACTCCCTTAGTGATCATCGCCTATCGACAATGGGTCATCCCCGAGTAAACATTGTTGTGGGAGTACTTCACTATCGGTATCGGTCCTTTGAAAGATGATCTTCCTCCCTTCTTCCCCTCTCACTTACTCTCCCTTCTCATTGACACGAATGAGAGATGTGTGTGAGCCGAGGCGCGTCCTCTCGATAGAACGAAGAATGAAAGAAGATCTGGCAATCTGATCCCATCTGACTAACTTCCCACTCCATTCATCCATCGACACCTTTGGCGCAGAAGGGAAGGGTGGCAGAGCTACTGTAAAGAGCCCACTTGAGTGTCAATCTGATCTGTACCATCCATATTCAGCTTAGATGATGGTTCGGAACAGAGAGAGTGCAGGAATCTATAAAACTTATAATTGTTGGAAGATTTTGATAATAAAAATGATGGAAAATCACAAAAATAGGTTGAACGTTTCAGGAGTGTGCACCACTCCTCCCTCCGTCTCTTCCATCAATCGAATCTTACGTACTCGGGCAGCCGAAAGAGCAGCTGAAGAACTCTCCATCATCATCAACGCTCAGAATCTCGCGTCGAGGAATCAGAGGCTACCTGGAATGCCTGGACGGTAGGAGACGTCAATGTTTAATTGCTCACTCCATTTGGACTACCGTAAGACATCAACAAAAAGGATCAAATGCATTTTCCTCTTTGATAGCCAACCTAGTAATAACTAAAACACTTTCTCCCCAAAAGTAAAGCTGCACTTTATTCAGTTTTCAAGGTATCATAAAAATTCTGTGCAGACCCTTCCTACCCAACCTTCCCGGAGCTCCAGGAGCGCCTGGATTCGGCTTCCAACCATTATGGCCGGGTGAGTAACGAATAATTTGGAGATGCTATTATCCCAAATTCAGCGAATTTAGGCCTCTTCATGAATGCTGCTGCTTCTCTCGGAAATGGAGTTCAGTTCCCTCCCGCATTCCCACTTCAACCCTTCCTATCCGCACTTCAGCTGAACATCCAGGTACTCGTTCCCTTCGAAATACTTTACATTTCAATCTCTCTGAAAGTGTTTATTGTGAGTGTTGAAAGCAGGTGATACGAAATCAATGTAGAAACAAGTTGGTTCAGTGAACATTAGATATCTAGGTGCAAATATTGCCAAACTTTCTGAATCTCTCCAATGCTAACACTCTCAAGTGAGTGCAATTAGAAAATTCTCTAGCAGAATGCCGCAGCTGCTTCAGCCCAGACGGCAGCTTCCTCACCTGTCGATGGAGACGCGGCCTCAGTAGAGGATGACTCATCCTCACTCCAGAATAGACGCTGCTCGAGATCGTCCTTCACTGCAGGTATACCCTTATGAATAATATTGTTTCTCGATTTTCCTGATCTCAACCCGGTCCGTCAGAGCTAGAGTACTTCTTGCGAGCCTGTTTCAGCCTACCACTAACCAAATACCTAAATTGAGAAGTGCACTAATCGAATTTGCCAATCCGTTTCTGTCTAGACCTTTGTTAGTGTCTGCTGCCATAGTTTTTTTGCTGATTCGAATTGGGTGCATCGCCCTCATCCCATCTAGAAGCATCCATAAACCATCACTCAACTGCCGATGTCCCTATCTGACGTAAGCCCCTGATGAGATTAGCCCATTGCCGTCACTAGAGGATGACTCATGACGAGCACTCTCGAAAATGTTCTCACCCTCTCTAATTCACGCGTTATCTCGATTTGTCTGACTCGGGAAAGATCAAGAGGAATACGGACTATTACTCAGCCACTCACAAGCCACTTGAACGTGGAATGAGCTGACGAAAGAGACCATATTGAGCACGAGAAAGCACAAGAAACGTATATTTCCTCGAAACAATAAGATCATTACGCATACTGTGATATGAAGTGATCCAGAACAATGATATTCTGTGCCATAAACGTGTCGATTTCAGAGCAACTGGAGATTCTCGAGAAAGCATTCGCTAACGAGGCTTATCCATCTACTGAGGAACGCGTCGAGCTAGTACGAAAGACGCAGCTACCCGAGGCTAGAATTCAGGTATTTTGATCGCTGAGAGCTCTTCTCTCGCTTTTTATTACGAATGTTTCGTTTTTCTACTCCCAATTGCCCGTTGGGCATGATAAGAGCGAGTGAGTGATATGCAGAGCACACACTAGAAGTGACGGATCCGAATCAGAGAACCGGGAAGTGTGAAATCCGTCAAATTCGAGAACCGTCAATTTCCAGGTCTGGTTCTCGAATCGCCGAGCTAAGTGGAGGCGCTCCAATCCCGAGTCTTCCTCGTCTTCAGTTGAACGGGAAGAACCTATAATCCCCATTGTAAGTGGTCCAATCTTGAGCTAACTACCGTACCTTCCTGCTCTCTCCGTTTCCCATGCTCTCTCACCTGCCATCTAGATAGTATGGAGATTTGAGAGAGTGTTTCAAGAGTCTCATCAACACCTCTCCTTTCCAGCGGGCCGATTCAGCCGAGTGTTCACCGATCTCATCGAGCGATAAGGTCGAGGACGATAAAGTGAAGGAGGAGTTAGAGGAGGGAGGAGGACTCTTCCCCTCTACTTCCCCTCTCTCATCCAAGATCCGATTCAAACCTTATGAGTAGTAGTAGCTGCTTCTCCCCTTCCTATTCCGTGTCTCCTTCCACTTCTCCACTATCAGTGAGGCTTATCGTCCTTCTCCTCTCTGAATATCACTTGCTCTCTCTTCCTCTTTCTTTCTCCCCTTCCCCCCTTCCCTCTCCATCTCGATTGATCAGTATCGAGAAAGAGAGAGAGCGACCTAACTCGTTCTCTCTATTAGCGACTACATCTCAATCCCTTCCTCTCACCAGATAGCGTAATCCGTCCTTCTCCATTGCATTGTCTCCTTTCCTCCTGTCGCCTTCCTCTTTCTTCCCCTCCTTTCATCTTCCACTTACCCCTTCCCCTCCTCCAAATCTCATCGCTCTGTCATGACCTTGTTCAGTATTTCCTCCCTCCACTTCATCCCTTTAATGAATGCTCTAGTAGTAGAATGCGTTTGTGAACCCAACCAACAGTGTTTGTTTCCTTGTGTTTCGAGAGAGAAAAGGTATTCCATATATTTTCGCTAATCGACGTATTCGTCAAACAGTTCGACACACACAGTCGGGGGTCGACTCAACCGGAATGAATGCACACAATATCGGTCGTTGATTTACCCCCTCTCATCTTTCCACGTGAACAATTCCCCTTCTTAGATCGATCGCCATTTTGGCAGAACAATGGTTAAAATCGGAGGAATTGCGAGGAAGGAAGAGGGAGAAAGAGAGAGAGAGAGAAGGGGAAGAGAGTGAAGGGATCTTCCAACTGGTTCCACGCCTATCGCCCCTCTCACAGTGACCCGCACACACTCATACACACATTTATTTCTGCCTCTTACGATTGATTTATTGCAAAACATCTTGGCATTGGATTGTATTGCTATAGAAGGGAGAGGCTAGTGCAACAGTGATAGCATTCGATGACACTCTCAGTCTTCTCTCAATATTTGCTCTTAGCACCTATCCCTCTAGACTGAGAATTGCCTTGCGGAACTTCCTCATTCATCTTCTCAGTGGGAAATCACTCGATACGGTCAAGTACTCTCTTCTCTTTTCGGGTCGCGCGATTGTGTTAGCACTGCCTTGAATACTTGCTTTAGGCAGTTTTGTGATTCGTCTTTCCCCAGCAGAAAGGGATGAAGTTGGGTAGCAATTTGAGAGTGTTTCTGGTTGCTTATTATGGGTAAGTATGACTCGATACGCCCACTGATTCTCGGGGTACGATTCCTACACGGGTTTGGGTTGAGGTGACGATTAAGATGTGCACTCTCTTCGTTTGTGTGCTCTCTCGCTGAGAATAGTGGATTTGGTATGAATAATAGGGAAAGCTTCGGTGCGTCATTGAGATTCATCCAATCAAAAGTTCCCATTGTGCACACGTTTCAATCCGATTTCCATGCAATTCTCACTGATAACAGTTTCACTCTCGATTCTTCTCAGTGTGTCCAAGTGTGTTGACAGGAGCTTTATCGAGAGAGAGAAAGGGATCCATTTCGAGCAGTAATCACCTCAAACTTGGGTAATTAATCGCGTCATAGTTCTCGATTTCTCATTCGTGTTTTCAAATTAAAGGACGCAAAGCTATAGAGTGAAAGCTATCACTATCAGAATATTTTTGGCAGTTGTAGGCTCGTGTTTGCGAAAACGGCAATTAAGTTGTCATCTAATCTTCGTATAGCTTTCTGAATGATCTATTCCAATAGCTTTCTGAATGATCTATGACTCGTTGAAGTGATCAAGGGTGGATTCTAGAAAATCAAATGATTTCTGATTATCCTATACTCTCTCACTTCCTATAGCCGCTCATTTGATCATCTGCATCAATAAATCGCCTCTCTATCCCTTGCACTCATCGCCTTTTTATCGCTTTCGCCCAATTTATTACTGCTTTCCATCGAGTGAACCGAGATAAGAATCGAGGGGGAGAGATGCATCGAACATATTGAATCACCTTCCCATCGTCATATTCAATGATTTGCGCCCTTGCGTTCAATAGAATGATCGGTATTCACACTTTTCGCGCTTTTCTCTAGACATTCCCTGAATAGTTCGCGATGTTCTATCAAGTTCTTACGTTTTTTCTCCGAAACAGACAACAAAGCAATTCATATCCAGACGGTAGCATAGATTTCCGCCGATTTCATGCCCATGGCCTCTCCCTCCCCTTCTAGATTGTATCCTCTCCGCTCCTCCCTCTCTTCTTCTCCTTCTTTCCCTACGCCCACTGCTCTCTTAGCTGCCACAACCTCCAATCCCTCCAATCGCAACGACTCTCCTTTTTCGTACGTCCCAACGGGCAATTTGCGCTTCACTCCGATACCCGAAACCGATCATTTTCGCAGCTTCGCGATTCAGTTTCGGCTCACATTTCCAGTTTCGACTTCGATTCAGTCGGTTGCAGGTAATCGAAATCGGGAAATGGGCTCGTGTTGTTCTTCCGCAGCGACCAAGCCGGATAATGTGAGTTTTTTTTATATCAAACATGACTCTCTCCGATTCCCATACTCTCTCGCCTCGTCTCATCTGAGAGAGGGCGAGCAACGGACCATTAGTCTCATTTTATGGCTGTCAGACACCGGAAACGGCCGAGCACTATTAGATGGAAAGGTTGTTTGAAACGTGGGTCAAAACATCCGTACTTTCTTCGGAACCTCGCGTCAAATAAGTTATTTTAGGGCGACAATGGCGATATCAAAGACGACGATCTGAAGGGAATCTTCAAGGAGTTCGATCTGAATGGAGATGGATACATTCAGAAGGTTTGGTGATTAATCACTCTCCTATCAGTGATTGATAAGAAACTGGGATAATTTGTAGCCATTCATTACATTATGTGATGGATGATACCATGAATAATTCAAGGAAAAAGATTGACAATCGATATTTCAGGACGAACTGAAGGCAGTGATGCAGAAGATGGGACAGTCACCGACCGACGAAGAGTTGGAGGCCATGTTCCTCGCTGCAGACAAGGACAATGACGGAAACATCGACTTCACTGGTGAGATGGCTTCCCTAACTCAAGTGGAGTGTTAGGAGGAGCGGAGTCATAGCTTCCTCGACGCCATACAAAAACTAGATGGGGATCACCACAACAGATACAGATAGGATCATCACTCAACAACAATAACAGATTCGAGAGGAGCTTTATGATATATTTTCGCCTTGCAGAGTTCCTGACGATCGCTCATGCCAACCCGCTCTCGCTCTCCCTCAGATCCGTCTTCGATGAGCTCGATGTGGATGGAGATGGACACATTACCAGGTATTGTTTGGCAAACATGAGTATTAGAGTTTTTTCAGAGTCTTGGAGCCAGCACATTTATCCGGAGCCAATTAAAAAGACAATGATGCCATTTCAGATCCGAGCTTCGCACGGCCTTCCAGCGTATGGGTCACGCTCTCTCCGACCAGGACATCAAGGCAATCTACAAGCATGTCGACGTCAACAACGACGGCAAGATCAACTTCCAGGGTACGTTTCGTTTCGAATCTTCTCTTTCAAACGTACCCTCACCGTAATTTGTAAGCTTTTTCGCAAGACTCAGTTAAATTACTAGCGTTTGACAATGTAAATGTCAAATCGTGCGTGCAGGGCACGCATTTGTGAAACATCCTGTACGAAAACCAAATTGTAGTCTGAAATTTGATCGAAAGCGAGACTCAGGGTACGCATTTTCGAAACTTCCTACCAAAACTGACTTCAAATGTCACCACAAGTACTAATTATGATTCTCTGTTTCAGAATTCTGCCAGATGATGACAAAGAAGAAATAATCGACTGCCGATCAATCGCCCAGATATTGCTACTTCACCTCTCCGCTTGCCCTCCATTCTCATCCCGATTTCCCCATTTCCACCCGATTTTAGCAATGCTAAGCCAGTATTCAACACACACAAAACTCCCACAAAAACCATAGTCATTCTGTCTGCAACCCGCCCGTTTTGCCCCGCTCGCTAACAAGGAAGTTCACGAAAAGTCCAAGATTGCTGGATTCTCCCCCTTATTCTTCCCCACTAATTCGATAATCTGAGAAAGGACGCAGCATGGTCCTACACACAGTATATTGCTAAGATTATTATAAGGCCATCTCATAATATTGTTTCGATTATCGTTGCGAGAACCTGATAAAATGCTATGAGAATGGGATTGCTGAGAGAAGGGAAGGAAAGGTGGTAAACAAAATGTGTTGAATGTCTAGTAATGTTTTGCTCGGCCGTCTACACTCGCCATACTTGGCACATGAGAGAATGTGGTTCTTCTTCTATCTGGACAGTTACGTAGTATGGGTGATATCGTCTACAACTATTGATAAGGAGCATCTCCGAGTATTCTTTCATCACGTGTGGAGGTTCCTATCTTGAACGGCGTTCGTGTACTCATTTCGTTTCCGTTTGAGTTTTTTTAGATGTCCATTCGATCAGAAGTCAAAGGAACTGTATTCTGGGTCACTATCGACAAACCGAAGAGGGCTAACGTGCTTTCTATTAAGTTTCGGAAGAACTCGAGCGTGAACATGCATGAAATAAGCTTGTCTAGATCTACTATGAACTTTGCCACGCTTTCGACACTGCTAATGCGAACGAAGATACAATTATCACGGTGGTAACAGGTAAAGAAACTCAACGAAACACGAGTGTTTTCGTGATTCAAGCCCGATTCTGACTCGTGTGACTCATTTCAGGTGTGGGCAATTACTATTCTTGCGGCAACGATTTCTCACCCAAAGAAATGGCAACACAGTGAGTCATTTTGTCTGCATAAATAAGTTCGCAAATCACATTCGGAAAACATCATTGAGTAGGAGATGAATGTCTGAGACTTTTTCTCTGTGCAAACGATACTACAAAGCGGGGTTTGGCAACAAATTGCTGTCACTGCAGCGTTTACGACAGGCCAAAGATAGATGAGAGTGGTCGATGAAGCTCGCAACAACTTCCTTTTCTGTTTATTGCTCGACGTTTAGTTCAAAAACTACAAAGCAAAGGAGTCGAGTGCTCTTAGCTATCGTGCAGGTTTATTTCTAGTAGGTGAACAGGAAAGAAATAAAGTGAAGGGTGAGATGACAGGTGCGATCATGGGCAGTCATTTTTTTAAGGAGAAAGAGAGAAAATTAAATCGAATTTTAAATTGCAGTGATCAAGCGAATCTCCATGTCGAAGCAGGCTAATCGAGGTTCAATAGGAGGATAATTATGCATAGGAAGGTGTGTTGTCTTCTCTCAGCTGCGCCTTCACATGGAGAAACTCAATTGACTACTCAGAGTCGTTTTTTTATTTCCTTATCCCTGTTTATATTAATCAATCGGCTCAAACTCAGAGCTCCAGGTGATAATTAGCCTCGTCAATGGTCCTGTGATGGGAGTTGCGTGCACGACTCTCAGATTGTTTGACTACGTTGTGTGCTCTGATTCGGTAAACTACATATCGCTCTGCTTTTCATATTAATCGAATTTCATCCTTTGATTATTATTTGCAAGTCAGTACACCATTCAGACGTACTTTCTGTGCCCATTCACCACGATCGGTGTTTGCTGTGAGGGAGTTTCGTCAGTGATATTCGGGCACATCTTCGAATGTTTGTTTTTAATACACACTCCCTTCTTCCTTTCTATAGTATGTCTGACATTAAACGAGGTGGAAACATTCATCAAGAGAAAGAGGTGGAAGGATGAGAAGAGATAACTCTCGTCCGAAGTAGTTCCAAACCAGTAATTTCCCATCGCAGACAACGGAGATGCTTCTCTTCAACGAGCCAATGACTGCACAACAAGCCTTACTGAGAGGATATGTATCGAGGATATTCCCGAAGGAAGAGTTCGTTGAAAAGGCAACTAAACTTGTCGAGAAGTACTCCAAGTGGCCGAAACATGTACATGACAATTCTACTCAAGCCAAAGATCGGTTTGAATTCGAAAGATATTCTCAGTATTTAGAGAACGTATCTTGCTTTTGAAAGTATAGTTTCCATTAAATATCATTCAGAGTATGCTTGCTTAGAAAGAACTAAATCGTAGGTTGAAGGGGCGTCGAGAGATGCTCGCTGCGCACAACGAAGAGTAAGACCTTCTGAGGAAGTTGTTCGTCGATGAGCGAACTTTTGATCTTATCGATAGGAAATTTTTAAAAAAGAGACGGAGCTGTGAACTTCTTTGTAAAGTGTTCTCTGTTCGATAAAGTTCAAATATTTTTTATTACCTGCTTGCACATTGATCTGAATTGTGCTTATGCGCAAATATCAACGAATATAATAAATTCAATCAGTTACAATTCTACAAAAAGCCATTATTTCTTCAAATTATATCAGCCCACAAAAATGGACGTGCAATTGAGGTACATTTGAGTCAGTGAAATAATAGTCAGACCAGGCAACATCAACGTGTCAATTTCGTTTCAGAAACAGGGAGAAAGGGCAAGAATCATTAGCCCAAATGTACGTGAATCAATTCAGCTCTCGTTGCAAGTTGCATTGGCACCCTGGGATTCTTATCAAAGTACACTACACTCCACTCTCACTCTTCAATGAGAGTCCCTCATGTGGCCAAATCGGTATATTTATTTGTTTAGTGTGAAGATCAGAGGCACAATGTTCTTGTTCTCTATCCTTCCCAGGGTCTCACCTCTCGAAAGAGGGTCGACGAATAAGGACAGTCTCACTCATTCTAGCTGCTCCTCTGACAGGACCCATTAGGCAATCCTTCTCCCCACTCTCCCCCTAGCACATCCCTCTATTCATCAATCTGTCAATGGATACCGTACATTGAGAGTCACAGAAGGGGCACATTCTCTCAAGAGAGAGGGAAGTTCCCTTGCAGGGTTCACCCTCTCCGCCTGTAGTTTGTCTGGTCCACTCTCTAACCTTGATAAGGCGCGCCACAATCTACCCACTCAGTTCCATAGCGTGTGTTGTTTTTCGACGCGTGCGTACCTTTCTTTAGTACTGATTATCGATTTTCAGGAATGTCGATTCGCACTGAGATCAAAGGCGCCGCCTACTGGATCATCTTCGACAATGCACAGAGGAAGAACGCCATCTCAGCTAAGGTTAGTGCTCCAATCATACTCGCCGATCGATACAGATAACGCTGTCTTGTGTTGAATGGCACATTGTAGTTTGCGATTGATACTTGGGAACGAACTTTGGATAAATAAATATCTATCACAGATGTACGATCAACTGTGCAAGGCGCTCGACGACGCCAACGAGAACGAGGATATCCTGCTGACTGTGATCACTGGTGAGTTAGTTACTGTTTCTCTATTCCCATCAGATATTTGATAAAAATTTGTGAATTTTGAAGAGAAAATCGATAAATATTAGAATTATTCAGGCGACGGCGAGTACTACTCGAGCGGCAACGACTTCTCGCCTGCAGAGACGGCTGGAGTGTAAGCCATACTATTTTTTTTACCCATCTAATGAATCGTTGACAACCGTTTTAGTAAATGATTTGGCAGGCTCTTCTCTAACTAAGCCATTACAGTGATCATTCCGACCTCGACTACGAGGCTGGCTTCTCCCGATTCATGAGGAGAATCATCCGTCACACCAAGGTTCTTTGACTTATCTAAATACAGTACGTCAACAACCCAATATTCTTTGATGCTGGATTTAATCGTATTCAACTTCAGGTGCTGGTCGGTCTCGTCAATGGCCCCGCCATCGGCATCGCAGCCACGACTCTCGGCCTCTTCGACTACCTCGTCTGCTCCGATTCGGCCAGTTCTATTTTCTCTCAAGTGTATTGAACGGTTTTACAGGATGAGTATGCTAAATTGTTTCCATTTTTGATCTGTAATTCTTTTTAGACGTACATCTCCACTCCCTTCCCCATCCTCGGCGTCTGCCCTGAGGGAACCTCGTCGGTCGTGTTCGAGAGGATCATGGGCACTTCCAATGTTCGTTCGCATTATTTAATTTTGATTTTGAAGCATTTCCAATTGTAAGCTTTATGGATCCTCTGCCACCAAATATTTATAATTTTTTACATTTCAGGCGACCGAGATGCTTCTCTTCGGCGAGCCGATGAGTGCTAAGCAGGCTCTTGCTCGTGGATTCGTCTCGCACGTCTTCCCCAAGGCAGAATTCAAGCAGAAGTCGGCTGCTCTGGTCGAGAAGTACGCTAAACTGCCCAAGCACGTGAGTAATTCACTGTTTTATTAAATTGTTTATAAATTCAAAACTGGCATTGGTTGTATGAAGAAATCAACAACTACAGCCCATGCAACTATGCATTTTTTGATGAAGTAGCTGATATTGTCCTCATGAAACGCAACCTAGGTTAATCGTGACCACTGATGAGAAGAGCAGAATAATCAATAGTTGAACCGATTTCTAGAGCGTGCTCGCCTCAAAGGAGCTTATGCGAGGACAGAAATGGCGTCGCGAGATGCTATCCGTCCACAACGAAGAGTACGACCTTCTGAGGAAGTTATTCGTCCACGAGGAAACGATCAACCTCATCATGAATAGATTCATGAAAGCTAAGATGTGAGGGAGACTAAGCTAGTATCGGCAGACCTATTGTGAATTCCATTGCAAAAACTAATGATAAATCTAATATGGAATGCATTAAATACGTCGATCGAAATACCTGATCAAAGTGGAAACTGAAGCTCGGCGATATTTGTAGCTGGGCCTGATTTATTAAAGACCAAGGATCAAAGATCATATCCTTGTACGGCTCAAATGTACACAAACAATAAGGCAACATTGTTTATTCTAAAAGAAAGGCTTCGAACACCAGAGAACGGGGGCTTGTCAAAAGCACAACAGATAGCTGAGAAGAAGCACGATTTCAAAGAGGTACGAAGAGTCAATTGCATGATAACAGTTAGTTTGTATCGCTCATTTCATAGGCTGTACAGTATTCGGATCAATAATAATGACCTAGCGAGCAGAGCTCCAATCTGATCTTGCTATAACAATGCGGGTACCGATAGAGAGATGTTTTGGATGGGGAGAGTCGTCAACAGAAACAGTAGGGCAATACTTCATACATATATATGATACACAGCATGCGCTGCTCAATAAATAATAAGTGATATCTCTGTACAAATAAAGTCGACCGAGACAGGGGAAAGGGGGAAATGAACACTCTAGCTATCTCTTTTACATGTGGTGGGAAAAGGTGGTCGATTATGCAGGTGAGAGTCACCGATGGCTGATCTTGACGAGATGGCGATTAGATTCCGTAAGCCGGATCCTTGGGGATATCATGGATCGGCTGATGCTGCACGGGCACTGGCTGCGCCTGCTGTTGCTGCTGCTGGGCCTGAAGTGAAGGAGGTTACGTCCTTTCAATGCAGTCACGTTTTACAGCCCTCAGTTATTTTAAATTCCTCAGTAAATTTCGTTAAAAAAGGATTTTGATTTAGTAAAATTTCTTTTTTTCTATACGATAACTTGCAGGAATTTTTTAAAAATCCATGAGAATTATACACACTAGTGGTCGGAGAAAATAGAATATCCTAGAGAATTAAATATTGTGAGCCTGAAACGAAGTTGTCCTTACCTGCTGAGGCGGGACGGCTGCGTGGACTTGCTGTTGTTGCTGGACGGGAGGTGCCGGCGGCTGAAAATATCGATCATAATCTCTCTTCCTTTTTCCTGCCTTGAACTCCTTTTCAAATTTACAATACCGAGAAGAGATACTACATCTTACGTAGATAACACAAGCAAAAACAAGGGAAAGGGTGGGTGAGAGACCTTTAATCTCTACCGAGACGAGCCAGAGGGTCTTTAATTTCTACTGAGACGGGCCAGAGGGCTATTATTCTCTAAGGAGACTAGCCAGAGGGAGAGAACGAGAGGTTCTCTCTTTACCATCTATTCGATATTGCATCATCTTCTCACCTGTTGGTGTCCCTGCTGCTGCACTGGCGGAGGCGGATGGTTCTGCTGCTGTTGATGCTGCTCAGGCTGTTGCTGTCCTGCAGGAGGAGGGGGAGCGTCGACCGGCTGATACGCATCCGCGCCCCAGCCTAGAGAGAGGGCGCTATGAGCCAGGGGAGAAGCACGGAGGGAAAACAAGCAGTGATCGATCGTGTTTGTTTGTGTGTGTTTGTTACTTTATTAGCATTGAGTGAAACAGAAAAACCGGATTGTGCAAAATATAGAAGCGATCGATCGCCACTCGTGCGTTAGAAAGCGATAGCGTTAGGAGAGTGGGAAGTGCGACAGGAATGACTACCAGAGGACGACCCGAGAAGGAGATCAGACTCTCGATTCCCAATGCTTGCATCCTTTGTCTGTATGATTCAATAGGAAATTCTGAATGAGTAGAAAGCAATGGGAATTGACAGAGTACTCCAGAGAAGGTAGACGACGACTAACCCATCTGCTGAGCGTACTCTGCTTCGAACTTGCGCAGCTCCTCGTCGGTGTACACCTGCAATATATTTAATTAATATATTTAATTAATTATCATACTTGATTAATTAATTAATGAAGATTGTAAAACATACCTGATTATGGTCGACCTGCTGTCCGTCGGCCTATTAAGTAATGGAATGAGGAGGTCGGAGAAGAATACTAACCTGATTGTGATCGAGCTGCTGTCCGATATCCTCCCATCCGGGGTCCTTGTTAGCGGTTTGGGCCTCGGAATCCTGAAAAATCAACATTTGGTGATAATTTCTTTAAAATGTGTTGGGTTTCACAGAGATTAATTCCTTACTTTCATAAACTCCTCCAGACTGATCATCCTATCTCCATTCTTGTCCATCTGTCTCACAACGTGTTCTCTCATCCTGTTCATCTCCTCGTATTTCTCTCTCGGATCGTCGTCGGGATTAGTCTCGTTGTACATCTTGTCGAGCTCGATCTGAATTGTTTTATTATTAAAAATTAAATCAAGCTTAAAAATAAGATTGATGCGTGAGGCGGAATTACCTGGAAGAGAGCCTCCAGCTCGTCCGTATTCCAGAATCCGTCTCCGTTGAGATCGTGGAGGTTGAAGAAGGTGCGAGGGTCGAAGCTGTCCTTGTCCATCTGAATTTAATTAGTTAATGCTTAATCTTAATTTAAATAAAGATGTAATTAAACATACATTATCGGTCTCCTCCCACACTTCCTCCAGTTGGTCTCTGCTCCCGGGGTGCTTCAACTTCTCGTGCTCGTTGTGTCTCTTCTCCTTCTCTTCGATGTCATGCTTAGCCTGTTCACGTTCTTGAGGTTGCATCTGCAGTTAATCAATAATTAATTTGGCGATTGTCTAAAAGTTAATTAATTTGGCGATTGTCTAAGTTTCATGATTGAAAGTGGTCACACCACTTGCATTACGGTATTAGATCCTTCCCACTGGGCAGTTCCCACATCAATCATTCGTTCATCTTTTCTCCATCTAATCTGTGGCGGTAAATAGAGATATGAATCGACAGCAATTTTCCCAATGGCAGATCTACTTATCGCCTCAGATGTTATCTGGACGATCTCTAATAGCCCCTATTCTCACATTCACACCTAACATGTAAGAATAGGGGCTATTAGAGATCCACGAATTATTTGTAAACCCTTACCTAGAGGATATGAAGTATTCAATTCAAACCAGAACAACTTTTCTCTGCATCGGCTGAAGCCGGAGGCAAGTAAAAGAGCATTCCCTAGAGTGCTGTTCACATTCCTTTCAAGTTGAGCCACCCATCATTCTCGTTTCCCCTAGGACGACGTCATGACGTCACTAAGCCTCGTCAGCATTTCTGCTTCTCTTTATTCAGTGGCAGAAAGATCTCCTCTCTTTTATTTCCGATTCTTTAGCTGCCGACACCCATCACCATTCTTCCATTCTTTAGTCTTTTCTTCTCTACCACTCTCTCAATATCACAAGTTCTCTCGTCAATCAGGAAAAGTGGCTCGATTCTTCTTCTTCTCCAGTGTGCCCACCTGCGCCAGTTTGTGATCTTCCTCAGCCTTCTTCTTCATTTCGTACTCTTTGAATCCGGCAGCACGTTGCCTATCGATCTCCTCCATATCGGCGACTGTCTGAAAAAGAGTAATTGAAGTATTTAAAATATGTAAAACATATTTTATGGAGAATATTGTCTGAATTGATCATATCAAAGGAACGAAGAATGCGATACGAAAAGTGCAAACACTGCGAGAGCGTAATCTGGGTTAATGACATCCAGTGAAAGTATTCCACGTGAAAGTACTGCATTAACTGACTAGTGCAAAATTGAGATGCTAGACAAAATTGATTTTTAAAAAAACGACAAACCTGTTTGATGAGCAGTCGGAGATCTTCCTTGCCAAACTTCTCCCAATTCTGAAGATCGAGATGCTGAGGCATCTTGATGTTGTGAGCACCGCCGTCGGTTTCGATCTGTTAATTAATTTATTTAGTTATTGTTTAATAAATCAACCGATAATCAATATCCGTACCTGTTTGGCCAGTTGCTCCCTCAGTCTCTCCAACTCGGCCACCTTGAGAGTGTGGAGTCTCTGGGCGATCGGATCGGCAACGACGTCGATGTGATCGGCGATCTTGCCTTCCTGAAATATTAATCAACTAAAATAAAAATATAAGTAAAAAATAGTCTATTACGAAAATACTGGTATTTTTTAGGCACGATGAAAACGAAATAAATAAATACCTTGATATCAGCCTCGTGCATCTGTCTCAGCTTCTCGCTGAAGACGGGGTCCGTCTCGAGGATCTTGACCACCTCCTCGAGATACTTCGAGTATGTGAATTCGTACATCTAAAGGGATTTTAATTAATTAACTCGTTATTACCAAATTCGGTTTTCTATGATGAGTTTCACACTAACTAGTAGAATGAGAAGAAGTTGATGTAATTCGATATATTTAAAATAAACAGGATCACTAAATTTCGATGATCTACTAACAGAAGTACTGCGACAGTACGAATAAGCACAGTTACAGAGGAGGAAGCAGGGGAATCATGCTTATACTGACAGGTCGCTGGTTCTGGTCTTGCTGCTGCTGTTGAGGCTGTTCTCCGGCTGGATAGTTGTGTTGAGCGTCGACCTGTAAGGGAACAAGCGGGGGTTCATGCGTGGAGGGAGGAATGCTTGGAATGTGGTTGGAGATGCGGCCAACATCTTCACAGATGACACCAACGACAGAGGGAATTACGAAGCAGGAAAGATAAAAAAATTTTAATTTTATGATTAATGATGTCTGTCTAATTAACGATCAAGCCCAATAATAGAGACTAGTTAAATAATAGTTTCAACTTTGTGTTGCATGAACAGGGTTGAGTGACTGCGAGAGGCTTTAAGCTTTCACGGTCCTCCCTGATTTGTTGTGATAATATTTACTCATCAGTATGTTATAGAAACGTTCTTTAAGTGATCCCCTATCGATCCATGTGAACAACTACAGTAAAAATTGTCTGAATCATTCACAAAAACACAAATAAACTGAAATCAGTTTGCGATTCATAGCCAGAACCGTGGAAAGGGTCGGTCTTAGCTACGGTAGTTCAAGTAGAGCGCGCATATGATTTTCTATGGAAATAATGATTATCGAAAGATTCAACATATTTTTGTTAATATATTTACCATAGATTGATGGGGACTGACTTTCCGAAATTAATTTTGACATACTGGTAAGGAATTGAAAGTTATTAAGGGCCAGAGAGGCCCATATGCGATCATTCGCCTCTCGGAGCCACTTCGAATCACCAAATTACATCTTGGTCACAGTGACTGTTCATTGAAAGTAAAATATAGGTTTGTCCGAAAATCACGGAATTATCTAATAACCTAATGGTAGCTAGTAACTAGTATCCCATTGTGATTATTAACCAATTGTTCATGACTAGCCAGTTACTTTCGAAGCGGTATTACTAACGACGACAACGTTTTCCGTCTTTTAACCTGAAAATGGGCTAGATTATCAGAAAAGAAACTAACCGGTCTATCGGGTGGAGGCGGGGGTGGCGCCTCTCTCCTGGGTGGAGGAGCGACTACAACGACGACCAGAAGGGTCGAGAGGGCGAAGAGAGGTCGCATACCCCTGAAAGAGATGATTATTGATTTATTGGTACTCAGAATATATAAATATCGCGAAAATATATTGAACTGTATGAGTCTGGGTTCGGGTATGGTCGGGACTATCGTGGAAATGAGTTCCGATCGTTGCTCCATTAAAGATGATAATGCAATGTAACTAACTGGATTTAGTAGGTAGTATGGCAATCTAACTTCAGGCAACAACAGTATTATTTCGTATGGTCATTAAATTACGTATTCTGCATGGCCAACGATTGGGCCAAAACAAAGCTATAGCTGTATTCGACTAGCAGAATGCGAAATGAGCGAGGGAAAGGAGTACTAGTGAAAGGAAAGGCGTGGGATGAGAGAGGGAAAGCGATATTGGAGCTCGGAACGAAAGAAGAAGAGAACATGGACCGGTCAAGACAAGTGCAAACTAGTTTGGACTGCGTAAGAATGGGGAATGAGGTGGTGGAAAGGACACCTAAAGTGCCATTTCCAGCTAGGAGATGGAAATGAGCCCTAAAAATATTCCCCCGCTCAATAAAGTAGTCGAAGTGACGATTTTATACACGTGTATCAAGCTAGATGGGGGAATGTGTGCGGGGGAGCGAGGCGAGGGGAGGAAGGGGGCGAGAGGGCGAGAGGAGAGGGAGAGTGTACCGAGAGCAGTTGTCGGCGTGGGACCATTTGAGCGCGCGGTTCAAACGAGGAATTTTGTGGGTGCATTGATCGGCGAGGTCGCGCTAATAAACACGGCTTTTCTCCTTTTTCCTTTTTTTTTAATTTTTATTTTTTGATATTCCCTAGTAGTTTCCTTGACAATATGGAATGGATTCGTTGCTTGGCACGTTACCAAGTAGTGAGACTATCGCCCACAGAGAGAGGGTTCTTTTGAATAGAAGGCAGGAATCGATGCGGGAGGCCTTCTCTCCTTCTCATTTATCCTTCTCACTCGTGACTTCCATTTCAGAGCCTCTGCCCTTCTCTCTTCTCATACCTTCATTGGACCTGTCAGCGGGGGGCTGTTGTCTCTCCTCTCGAGTACACACTCATCTCTCTTCCTCATTTGATTGAGAGACCTGGTGACCTAGGAAGGGAAGAGAGAGAGGGAAGAGATGGGTTATCTCGAGGTTCCCTTCCATCTGCCATCCCTACTCGCTCGCTCCCTTACCAAAACCAGCTCAAACAGTTTTCCCTCCTCCCGTTCAGTTTTTGCCAATCTCGATCAATCTCGACTCGAACGCGCACTCACTCTTCGATGTTTCTGCCATAGCGTATATTTCGATTATTTTGTTTCGATTTTGCCTACTCTCCGTTTGGTCTAAAATAGTAATCAAGAGACTGTTCACGGAGCCCCTGGTTGTCGCAAAACTCTCGTGTAGTCATCGATTATGGAGAACATCGTCGAGATGCCCCACGAGAGACGAGAACGACCAGTGCAGATCATCGATGAAGTGATTGTTTATTTATTTAAATATGTATTAATAAATTAAACAAATACTACCAACCTCGATAGTGGTACGGTGGGTACGGTAGCTGTGGATTGGTACGAGGTGATGGTCCTCTTGTTGGGGTATGGTAGGTAAGATCGAGAGTGGGATACGGTTAATATCGATTGATACAAGATTCATGGTTGGGGATATCGATCGGCTCAACAGAATGGGAATGACGACGGCGCTTGGGTAAGTGTGAGGAGAGGTTCATCGGAGCTTTTAGGAATTTGTTAAGTCGACTGTTTTATTGAGAAGACGAGAGGATATGGAAGAATGCTAGGTATTCGATATGGAAGAATGCTTGGTACACATTGCATTTGGAAATATACGAAATTTAATTGTAATTGCGAATCTGACTGTAAATGATTTTTGTTGAGAAATAGAAGGGATGGCGATTTGCGAAACGTCGCTTTTACACTACTTTCTTTGTTGTGTTTTGATAATATTGAGTAGGAAGTTCATTGGGCAATCATATCACCTCGTCTTGCAGCACTCTCCCCATCCGACGGTACTCAAGTTCATCCCGAGTAATGCGGAAGAGTCGTGTAAGGTCTTCGACGCGAGAAGGAACGAGCTGAATTTCGAGGTGAGGAACTGCTTTCTTTTAGCATCGATGAGACTAAAAAGGTGGCAGTGATGGATGGGAAATATCGTTATTGAGAGAACTGATAGTCGTAAAAGAGAAACTGAAAAGGGAAAGAGAAAAATGTAATGAAGTTCTTGCGTTTCCGATACGCAGGCTCAGTCGGTTTGAAACGAAACTACAATTCAATTTTGAAACTAGTCATACTTTAGATGACTGTTGTGCTCGACAAGGGAGTCACCTACAACCCGACGAAAGGATACTGTTTTCAGGTAGTTACTCTTAGTTAGTATTTCAATAGTTATCATCACCGCGTCATTAACCATCAATGAGAGGCAGATCCTTGAAGATAATAATAAGTTCTTATCAGATCCGGATCTGTCTTACTCCTCTCCATGACTCGCCTAACTGCCATCTCGAACTTGGATATCAAGATTTCCCACGAATCGAACACTGGAAGCTGACTTACTGCATATCGAGAAACGATAATCGTGACATCGAAATGGATTCACTCAGATCCAGCTCGAAGGAACCAGTGTTTCATGAGCCTCTTTAGTGAGTATTTTTATTGACAGTATGACAATATGTGGACTGGAATGTTGGATTGAAATGGATCACCGATTAGGAAAGTGTGCTCACACTACAGTCCGATAGGTTTCTTTTGTACTACCCTGATTAAATCGATAATATTTAATAAGGAACTCTCATTGACATTCGCATATATCACGCATTTCGAATAAATACGTGAAAAAGGGGTACCAGATCAATGCTATTAGAAGTTTTCAGTATCGGCTCTCTCACTCCCCGGGTGACATCGAACATCGTCATCGATGATCTCCACTTCGACGTGGATACACTCAGGAGACAGGGAGCAAATGGAATACCGCAAGTGAGCAACGACTCAGAACTCAATGAGAGGAGACGAACAGTCGGTTGTGATGACTAGTGCTGACGAACGAAATACTCTAAAAACTTCCCTAGCAGTTAAGTTTCTTGTTACTAGTTACCAGACAATTCTTCTTATTCTTTGCCTATATTCATTTTAAACAGTCACTGTGACCAAGGTGACCATAGGTGACTTGAAGTAGTTCCGAGAGGCGAATGAACGCATTTAAGCCTCTCTGGCTCTTAATTATTTTAAATATTTCACCAGTACGTCAAAATCAATTTCAGCAAGTCATTCCCCATCGATTCATGTTTAATATTTAACCAAAAATTCAGTGAACCTTAAGTAAATCATTATTTGTTTAGGGAATCATTTGCGTGCTCGACTTAAACTACCGTAGCTAAGACCGACCCTTTCCACGGCTCTGGCTATGAATCGCAAACTGATTTCAGTTTATTTGTACTTTTGTGAACGATTCGTGCTATTTTTACAGTCGTTGTTCACATGGATCGATAGGTGATCACTTGCTGAACGCTACTATAACATAGTAATGAGTAAATATCGCCACTGCGAGTCAGGGAGGCACGTGGAACACTTTGAGTCAACCCGAGCTGCTCATACCTGTTCATGTAACACAAACGGGATGTTGCTTGATCAGGTGGAACTACTAAAACTATTTTGCTTAGTCTATATTATTTGGCTTAAAGGGTTAGGAATCCAAACTCGGCTATAGTGTTGCAACTGATTATATTGTATGAAAGGAGATTGAAGACTTGAGTGACGACGAATTTCATCCCTAAGGATGTTATTTACTGCTATAGTTCGTGAGAAAGCAAGAAGGATGTGAAATAGCTTCAAGAGATATCGAGCTTCTCTCGTTTTCTCATCTTCTATCGATTTCCACTCTCATTACTAGCGACCATATCTATTTAAATACACATAAACATACAAATCATACATTCACGAATAGAAGACGAATGATTTGTACTCTTGCAGAGTTTTCTTGTGACGGTTCGACTCATCGCTTGTGCCGACAACAGAGCTCGCACCGTGAAAGCCTTCGAGTCCGAGCACTTCATCTTCAAGGTTTGATGCAGGGACATGATGATTGCACTACCATCCACTTTCTTAAATAAAAGATGTGTGTGAATTAGCTAAATTAATCATAAAACTATAAACGCTATTTGATAAAAGATAACGAGAATAGAATATCTTCGGTTGATCTTTGATCTTTCAGGAGCCGAGATGTCGTCTCGTCTACGTGACTCCCCACAGTCGGCCATCAAATCGCCAATCCAACGTGCAGATCTTGCCTGATGTCAGTCAAATGTATTTCTTCTTTTACAAAAACGTGCGAAGTGCTGCTAAAATATGTTGTTGTACAAACTGAAGATGACTTTGCAGACCGCTCGACTGCTTCCCTTCACTCTAGAGAGAGGCTCCTCACACGAGCAGTTGTACGATGCCAACTTCCATCAGCTGAAACGATATGAAGTATGCACGATTCCATCTTTTGAGTGTAAATAAGTTATCGGCACGACCTTCAGATGTCAGTTGACGTCTGCAATGGTATCAGGTACTCCGACGACGATCAATGCTTCGTTTCGTCGAGAACCCGTCTATTTAAGGTAATGCACCCAATTATAGTACTTAGCTACAGAAGTAAATTATAACGACATCGATTGTGTAAAATCAGGATATGTTCACGAACGCTAGACATCGAATTTGTTGCGGTAGTTTTACCTATATGATAGTAATCTCTACTGTTCCCCCTTTGCAGATAACCGTTCGCGTCAAGAACAATAATGGTTCGGATACGGAGTTCTTGATGAGAGGAGGCCAGCTCACTCGGATCGGAGTATGCCAGCTGTGGTGCAAGGCCATCAAGGATGATGTGAGCATTTATCGTGTACAAAAACAATTGTCCGACATAAGGTTCTTCAAAAATATGTAGAGAAACAGGTCAATTCCAGAATTCTAAAAAAGAAGTCGCCCTCAAGATCAGAACTCGCACCGCACCCTTCCCGATTCTCAATGCGAGACCCATGAAGTGAGGTGCCATTGTGATTCTTGATCAATTGGGAGAAAACCTTCACATTTCTTATCTTTTCAATTGAAAGAACATCAAATAACATAGCAAAGTTTAGAATGGAAGAACCTCTTCCACTCCGTTCCGTCCATACGTCGGTGGCGAGCCGATTGTTTTTCGACAAGAACACAGAGAATCACGAGCACATCAACGGACTGCCGAACCCGAACCAGGTAATCTATGGACATATTCTACCAGAAAGAAGCTTGGTGTTGCACTTTGCTAGCGCCATTTCCTGTCAGAATGACGTCCGCTCCTATCAATTCAAGAAGAATCTTGATATATTGCAGACCTTCTTCCGACTGCACGTCTTCCTTCGAGTCTACACAGAAGCGCGTCGAGACGAAGTCGCCCTTCTATCCTATCTGTCCGACCGAATAAAGGTCATCGATTAGCTTCAGATCAAGGTCGTCGATCCATCCTTCCCCTTCTCCTCTCTCCTATTCCCCCACTCTTTCCCTTCTTTCTTTCCTCGATTTTATACTAGCTATCAGCATAATAGGGAAATTGAATAGATCTGAGAATTATATATTATAGTATCGAACCGTGCCAAGTATCGAACCTCCCGCGTGCTTTTCCAATAACACTGAGTAGCCATTCTAATTATAGTCATAATTTAGTATCGTGAAGCGCATCATCAATCCAAGAAGGGATTTCCCATTCCGAGTGGATCAATTAGGAACATTCCGATTTCCTTTCACTTCATTCCCGAGATTCAGTAGTATCATAGATCGGTCATCACTCGCTTGCTCTATCAAAAGTATTCAACCTACAAATCCGAGTGCTTCGATCATGTTATCATGTCTGCCATATTTGCCAACTATCATATAATGTTTATTTGAGAATAAAGTATGAACCGTTGAAACCATGCTTGAACCAACTCGTCGAGTACTGGAGAAATTTACAAGATGAATCAGATTCCGGCAGGAACTCTTGTTTTTTCGACTGCATTCACAGCCATTTCTCAGTTTTTTTCATTTCAGATTTAACCCAGAAATGAGTAAAAAGCATTTTCTGATATGTAAAACAATTTAGTCCCATGTGCCTCCCGACTCAACAACTGTTTGACTTCTCAAAAAGTTACACAGAGAATCAAGCGCAGGCAATGCTTCCAAATAATATTTTAAAATATTCTTGTTCAGAGATTCTTCCGTGTCAACATTGCCGCTGATATTTCTGGAAATAATATCACGCAGTCAGCCATCTCAGAAAAAAACAGTTGATCATTGATTAGTTTACCGATAAGATTCCACTTTTCGCTTGCATCACTATCAGAGTGCTTCCCATTCTACGCCAAAGTTCGAATATTTGTTTTCGAATATTTATCTCAATGAATATTTTTTCCAAAAATTACACTTTATTTTGATCTCACTATCCTTAGCTGTAAACTTTCAGAGCTCACACGGAATTGTTTTCATTTACTTCTCCGGTTTCTCCAAATTGATCCGTTTTATTCGCCATTATCTACTTATACAGCAAAATAGGTCTCATGAGATCATATCTTTCTACCATATAATTACATTTATGAATTTACTTTTGCAACCGTTCGTTACCCAAGAAGTTATCTGACTCAGACTAGCAATTGTAAAAAAATTGCAAAGAATTTGATTTGATACTTCGGTGTAAAAACTCACCTGGAACGATAAAGTCTCTGAGTCTCACCCAGAGCCCCCCTGAGAATGCCTTGGATTGTCCCGAAAGTGCCCCTACCCCTACCTCGCTCGCTACCCCTACCTCGCTACCGAGCGTAGCCAGCGGGTAAGATATCTTGACGAAAATGGTCAGATGTCTGATTCGCTATCGAGCGTAGCCAGCGGGTAAGATATCTTGACGAAAATGGTCAGATGTCTGATTCGCTATCGAGCGTAGCCAGGAGGTACGCTCTCTCTTTCTCTCCTCATATTGATTATGGATCAGATCGAGAGGGGGAGGGGCGAAGGAGGAGAGATTGAATACGTGCAGGTCTCTTATTGGTCCATTCGCGCCCTCTCTCTCTCTCTCTCTCTGATTGGGAAAAGCGCGCGTAACACTACATCTTCTTATTCTTTCTCTATAACCCCAAAAAAACTTGCTCTTCAATCTCGCTCTCACTTTGTTTGTATTGATTTTTATTAATTCTGTGTGTGTTGATTTGTATTAATAAACCATATTTCAGTTTTTTTCACCAACAAAATGGCAGCACTCAATCACGTTACGCAGAACTCCCTCCTTCCAGTGAGTGTTTTTCCGTAATTTAAAACGTTCTCAACAGCATTGAATGATGTTATTCGAATAATAAGTCGAGATAGAGAATAGCTGTCACTCGTCTATTGCAATTATTGATACTGTATCAGCACTGTAAGCCTAGCTTCTTGAGATACACAACTAGTTTAATTCAGTGTTTGTAAATTAGAAAATATGCCATTTTCTGTATAGAACGTTACTTTCTTATAAATAGCTTTGAGTTGATTCTAACTCTAATAAATCTCTTATCTAATCAATTCACTTCGCAGACTCTCACGCGTCGTTGCTTGAATTTCACCCAGCTCAAGAAGAAATCGTTCGTCCAAATTTACGACGACCAACAGAATGAGACGACGATTGATGTGAGCCATAGGAGTTATTGGATTTAAAATTAATCTGAAAAGTAGCCATCGATCTCCACTTTAGAATGTAGAACTTGAATTTACAAGAAGAAACGAAAAAAACGAGTTCCTCTCGATATACCCGAGAGAACAGTTGCTAAAACAAGTCTAACTTCAGGTGGCAGTGCGCACCGAAGCTGGATTTTACTACTCTGACGATACCAAGTGCATGGTCAACTTGCATTCCCAGCTCTTTGAAGTTCGTTTTGATTTATGCGTTTGATCATTCTGTTCGAGCAATGCCAGTAAATCATGAGAGAATGAGAAGCCACCAGTATGGTCACGACTTAGCTCTTTCATTGCTCACTTAACTCTTTCTAGTTTGAATGAATTGCAGATACACACCACCATCAACAGCCCTAATAAGCACGCTACGCATCTTCGTTTGAATCGCGGAGAATTGTTGAAGATTGATCATTTGAAGTACTCTATGGAGACTCTTATTGGAGGCAAACGGATTTACGTCAAACAGCTTGCGCCTAAAGGGAAAGCTGATACGTTCCTGCCCATCAAGTGAGTGCCCACTTTTTTCAATCATATTAGGTGGAGGTTTCTGTGTCATAACAGAGATTGGCAATTTTGAGAGTTCATATATGATTTTGAGATCTATCAGCAAAATGTTGTGGAAAGTAAATATTGATTTGTGAGACATGCATTGAGATGGAGATAGGAGATGAGGCGAGGAGGGTCCACTTAGTCCGTTCTCAGTACATGACCCCGTGTTAGTGCCTCTTCCCTCTCACTAGAAATCATCGGCCCCTTTTCCAGTCGGGCAGGGCCTCTGGGCCTATGGATAATATGAGTATTCTAAATCGTGTTGACACTTTTTTGTCAGGGAAAGGGGAACTGAGGGGAAAAAAGGCACGTTACGATTATAGATCAGTGCAATACAGCAACCATTCTTTGTGATGAAAAATGAAAATATGCGAGTGATACGCATCGAAAGCTGAATTTTTCCGAGACTATCAAATTATTTAAGGATGAAGATGTTCCCACGTGGAGGGCATGCAAACTTTCCAAAATACGTCATCCCAAATCGCCTCTTCTTCGTATTCCCGAAGGAGTTCAGAAATCAGAACGTAATGACGTTGTTTCATTATTAATTATATTCGCTTGAAAAAGTAGATTTTGTATTTATTCACTGCATTAATCATTCTTTTCAGAATCTGGTAGAACTGGAGATTACCGTATTCGCTGTCACTACTACCGAGAAAGTTGTTCCACTGCAAAGATTCCGATCGGAAGAGGTTCTCGCAATGGTGAGATAAAATTCAATTTTTTTGTATTTTCTTATCAATCATCGCTTAGGAGTATTTCTTTATTATTTTAATTTTTTCAAATTTTTTTAATGATATAAAAGTCTTGGATCGTGGTGGTTTACTGGCATATATGTAATGATGACAAGAGTGACATAGTATTTGACACTGGATCGTATTGTTGTAATATTCAGCAAACATTAATGTTCTCTCTTCGATCGGACCCTCTTCTCATTCATGCTGACAATATTCTTGCAGAAACCGGGCGAGATTCCCGCCGATTCTGATGATGCATATCCCCAGATCGAGCAAGACCCCGCCATTAAGCCCCTTCCAAAGAGAGGGAAGATCGAGGATATTGATGCTGCTGCTGAGCCCCTTCCAAAGAGAATCAAAATCGAAGATATCGATGAAGCAGCCATTCCCCAGATCGAGCAAGATCGGCCTAAAAGATCCCGTCGAGCAACCTCTCGTTTCAACATCATTTGTGTAAAAGGCAAGAAATACTAGTAATCTGCCTAGGACGAGTCCCACCCCACGACCCCGACCCACACCACTCCAATTTATTGATTTATTACGGTAGCTTAATCCATGTTGCAATTTTCAGCATTTTAAGTTCTCCCACTTATGTGCTCGCCTTTTCTGTGTTTATGTGCTGTTATCGAGACAGATTCTCGAATAGTTCACATCGTTGTTCTGATTTAGCGATGGTATTGGTCGATAAAGACGATGTAATCTTTTCCATTCTGTACGTCACCACCTTCTTGAGAATAGGTTGATAGACTTATTACGTTTGATTACGCTCCCCTGAATACGGTAGTCGCGTGCTCTCGTCGTCTGTACTCTCTCCATTCCTTCTCTCTCTCTCTATTTGTCACCCTGACTGGCAGGTAGAGGTTTGAATCGGAGAGAGAGGACTACGGTCGTCCAAACTAGTGTCGCTTCGGGTCATACTTTCACTTGAACTAGACGAATACTTTCACCTGAAATAGATTAAGACCATGCGATTAGAATAATTCTCAAATATAGGGTTTGTGAGGAGCTGAAATACCATTTCGAGATAAAATGCTGTGACAAGAATTATTTAAACAATCCGACTCTCACTACGCATCAATGAGAGCGCGAGACTCAAACTTCTGTAATAAATGTGGACGGTCGTGATTTACTTTGACTATACACGCGTTTGCTGTTTCATCACAGTCTTTCGTTCTTTTCCCCTCATTTCTCACTCTTTTCAGGAACTGTCATGTCTTTCAACCCGCTTATTTTCGCAACAATACTCTTCTTCTCCTGTCATCGTTGACTATGATGCCGTTTATACAGACTCACTCCCTTACCATTTCTCTGTTATTGGCGATTATAGCCTTTCAGTGTGTCTGACATTCTACCAAGCTTTTCTCATGTGTCAATTAAATATCAAGAATCAATAACCAAGTCTAGAGGTACATAATCATCTTCTTCTGACTAGTCATCGTTTTCTTTTCCTCATCCACCTTTCAGTCATCTCTCCATTTACTGTTTAAATGAGAGCTAATAGTCAATGAATAGGATTTGGAGAGGAGTGGGGAGGGAACGATCACTCGACTTGGCTTCCTTCTTTTCTTTCTCTTTTTCCTTCTCTCAGTCATGCCCGGTCATTGCCATTTCGTCTCTTCGTAAACTTGTGCTCACAGTCTAAATTTCAAACTCCGTCAGCAGTTCCTCTTTACTTTTATTACAATAATGTAAAAGATGTCCACGTCATATTCACTACTGTCATGATATTATTTCTTGTTCCCCTCCAAATATCTCTCTCTTCCCTCTTTCTGATGTTTACTACTCTCAGAACTGTCTTCGGAAGAGAGTAGTGAGTCAGAGAGGGGAAGGGGAAGGGTCGTCCCTTTGTTCTCCCCACCTCCCATCTCTTCACTTCTCTCTTCTCACCCTTCCATCTTCTTCCTTTCACACTTCCTCACGTTGATTTCGCCATATTTTCCATTTCGCTTGATTCAAATGTATTGCAATTATTATAAATATTCAATTTAGTTTGATCAATCTATACTTGGTCACTCGTCTAAATGCAGTGGAACAACATCAACAACATCAATAATGGAAACATTCATGTGAGTATTTTTATATTCTCTCAAGTCATTCACTGGTGAAGTATGTTATCTGGAGAAGTTAACATTTATGAAAGGTTCATTAGTAGTATTTCTTCGATATAATTGTTGCACACAACTGCCGAAAATCGCAGGATCGATCGCCGAACCACCATCTCAACGACGACACTAGGGATGATCTTTATTGCTTGGCTGGTTTACAAGGACTACAATTCTTCTTTGTGTTATTTTCTCGTTTTCGCAATAAAGAAAATAAAGTCCGATTTGCTCTTTCAACAAACCATCGAGGTATTGTTCGATAACGAAACTGGACTGAGACCATTGTGTTAGACGGAGTATTCGATCCAGTCGAAAGGGAATAATCACCAAAGTTGCCCTTCCATTTCCTGTTTCCTCCACTCCTGTCACTGTTTACATCTCAGCTAACGGTCATTGAAGGACGGGATGAGTCAGAAAGGATTGAACAGAAGGGATACCTCATTTTCACTTATTTACTTCCTTTCTACACTCGCTCATTCTCAGACGCTTTTCCTCCAAACCTCCTCTTGATCAAATTCTACTTACACTCATCCATGGTCTTCTTTCTCAGCTACATACAGTATGGAGCACATTCGATCTCCTCCTTCAATCCTGTTTGCTCATGGGTCAGTTTCGACAAGAGAAAAGGAATGTAGATATGAGAAATGATGGAGCATCAACAGGCGATCACTCCACTTCTCTTCTCAACTCTCCTTTCTAGTTCTCATCTCTGTCATTCAATATCACTGTCCTACCGGTCAACCTTCTTTCTCTAGCTACTATGCACACTGATCTTCCTCTCTGTTGGTTACTTCCCTCTGCCGATTTTTATACGGAGTCCTCTCTCTTGTCTCGGTTCCGCCAATTTTATGCTATACACTAGCCGTTGCCCGTATGGGTTTCTACGTTTCCTGTTCATATGTGCATTTTCAGTTTTCTTCAATAATACACGTGAATAATTCTAATGCAGATGACCGAATCGCGTAACTGCGACTTAAGTGCCGAAATAGAGAAGTAGAAATGACAATGGCAGAGCTTTCCATCTTCAAGATTGGGAAAGTAATTTACTAATAGTCGACTAGCTCCCTTCTTAAGCGAGCTGAAGCGAAATTCCACATTTATGGAATTGTTAATGGTAATAAAACGATATCGTAGGATTTAACATAATAAAGATGAAATTTGCTCGAAGTAGTTTGCTATTTACACCTACTCGGAAAAAATACTCGAATAATTGAAATGAATACACAAAGAAATCAATTGGCATTTGTTGTGAATACCTTGCTTCTAGATTGAGGTTTGAGCATAGATAATAATCCTTTTTTGTCGATCCTCTGTACCCCTTGGAATCTCTGTCTTACCTTTTGTTACCCCGCTCTTGTTGATTCAGTCTCACTAATCGTGCGCCTCTCCATCTGTGGTGATGCAGTGAGTCTAAAAAGAGAAAGAGGAAAAGGAGAGAGACGGTTCGAGGGGTGTCGCGCACAAGAGTGAATGCGTCAACAAGACAGACTGTTTCTGTTCATGAGTTCCCATCGTTTTGCCTCAATTTTTCTCTAAGTTATTGATTTTATCATGTAAAAAAGATTCGCACAAGAGAAAAAGAGAGAAAGTGCAAAATGTCCCCGATAAACGACTTTCAAATAACGGAGTGATATGCTATTTACCGGTTCTCCTTTTTCGGATAAAAAATAGTACCCTCAATTTAAACCAAACTGTATATTAACCGCTTCGTAATCAGATTCACTAACCACATCTTTCAGTCCTGAACAATCGGAAATCGCACCTCGCGAAATCGTCAAATGTCTGCGAACTGGAGTAATTTTATTTACATTTGTTAGCTTTAAGAAGAGTCACACTAAATTTCGATCGAATCTATTGACTACAGTCTTTTTTCCGACCTCAACGATAAGAGATCTGGTATTAGGATTTTAATGAATTTCTATGTTAGAAGTGACAAATGGAAGTTCGCACTTGAAGTTCTCGAGGATTCGAAAGATTCGATACTGTCAAATACAAATGTAAGTTGAATAGAAATAGTATTACACCATTTCAACGTTTCTTCTTATTGTTAGTTTTTTATGTCCATCAAACGAGTAAATGCTGTATAATTATGTTTTAGATCTGTACTACAATCGGAGACTTGGAGAACTTCAATGCTCTTGCTAACAGCGTGAAAACCATAATCATTGGCGGGTCAGGTCCTTCTACAATGGATTCTTTGCATATGCTTCTTGCATTTGCTTGTACCCGATTCAAACATTTGCACTGAGATCACTCCACAATCTTCTTAATCTTCTTTTCTCATGTACAGAATATGATTGTTCCCTTCGAATATGATCATGTCCTTGGTCCACTTCTGAGTATAACTTCTGAGTACACGTCTGAGTGCTGCGTATTTGGAAACGATCGACATATGTCGTAGAAGAGTATGCAGAGGAGGAATGAGTACAGGTGATAGTTCGCTCAACGTTAAAATATTTTTCCCGTTCACTCTTCGCGACGCGTTATAAGTTGTGCGATAACGCATTCCTCTCACTTATTTTCCCTGTTGTATTGGCAAGTAAATATAGTATATATTTATTGCACATTTATTGTTTTCTGGCGAATAACCTTGTAATTTAACGGTCCAAAGCATTTGTTGTTCTTCTACATTTCACATTACACTTTAACGATATCGTCCACGTATTCACAGCCTTTCGTCCAGTATTGAGATGATCCATGCCGGCATCAAAGTTTCCTACAAACAGCTTAATGGACGTATTAGGATCCTGTCAATGAAATTTCTATCTATTTATTCGCAAATGAGAAATAAATAATCATATGATTCATTTGAGTCCAAGTTGCTGAAGTTCATACCTGGATTCTGTTGCCGATGTTGTTGTTCTTCTTCAAAAAAATTTCATTGACTTCAACTCGTCATGCGAAACGGTGTAGACGTTTCAGACTGCAATGATAATACAAATCAGCAGCTTCAAAACATCGACCGAAAACAATACAAGAAAAAAGTACTGAAAAATCGGAAATGAGTATAAAGAAATATTCAGGAGAGCCTCTCCCATCTCCATGCTTTGTGATAATGGAAGAGCGTAAAGGAGGTTGAGTAACGGAGAAAGACGGGCGAAAGTAAAATTAAATGGCCTAAATAGTACGATGGACAATTGAATGTTCTCTTTCTATTCTTTCCTTCTCTCTTTTGTCTCTCCTACTATCTTCCTAATCTCGTACACATTTGGCGAAAAGAAATTGGCGTATAACGAGTGAGTACGGGAGTACGACGTGCATAAAGGAAAGTGTATGTAATTACTTTTTCATTACTCTTGTGCTATGTTACTTCGCAGGTCGTTCGCAAAGAAATGCAAAAAGAAGATTAAAAAATAGTTTCATTGAAGCAAGAAATGAAAGAAGGGATAAGTTACGTGCAGAAAAGTTGAGTGACCTGCTTAGGATGTGCACTCGGAATGTAGGACAATCACAGAGGGACGGGAGATTAAGTGACGTGTCACTGATTAGCATCAATGAGAGTTGTAAAGGGGGCGAGAAGAGATAACTAAGAGAGAAATAATGAGCGAGTGTTTCTAAACACTCCACAATCCCTGGCCTACTCATTTTCCTTGCTGATGAATTTCATCGGATTCTAGCAAATACGATATAATGTGCGACTGAATTCGTAAGACCGTAAAGAAGTTACGCTTTATCATACAATATGAAAGATCTTACGAATTTGAGATATGAAGTGAAATTAATCAGAGTATTTGGACATATTCAAGTCTTGAAGGAAGCTCTTATTGTTCCTGTAATAGCGGGACGTTAGAATACAATGATAAATGAGACGGAAATGAATGTGATCACAACGAGTGAACGGTCAACTGTTTAGAGAACCTCTTGAATAGTGACAGTTGATGACAATTCCACACCAGATATGAAAAAAAATCAAAGCTTATACAGTATGGAAATTCGTTGATAAAAAGCTAGAAGACTTTAAGTAGTTATTCTTAGTATGAACAGTAGGTGAGGGCGAAAAGACATGAATGAAAGAAAAGATCTCAGAGAAGTTGAGACAGAGACAATAATACAAATTCACAGAGAAAAAAAATGATCAGCCCATAGGAGTAGGAAGTGGTTTGTATTTCCGTTATATTATGATAGGGAAATCGATGGATGTGTTTAGAGAAATCTAGAAAAGTTGGCCAAGGTAGGAGAGAATTTGACAGGGATGGAAATGAAGACGGTTGAAGGAAATTCGCCTGGAAATTATTTACCAAATACTATTACAGTTATTCATCTGCCTACGAATTGATGGGCTCCCATAGCTTATTTGGTAGCTTCTTTCCCAATCCGGTGTGAGTTATTCAGAATCATCGTTGGAAGGAATCAATCCCAGCATCTTTAGAGTTCGTTGCTGGTCTCGATACTCCTGTCGCTGCCATTCTGCAGTTTCTGCAGTGCGTTGCTCCTGGGATTATTAATCTCTATTAGTCTCGACTGAAGCTTAAAATAAGTCAAACCGATGAATTGTTGTCCATGAGGCCCCTGTTCTCAGTGATGAGAACTGTCGCAGAGACAGAGACGGTAGGTGGAGGAGTAACAGCAACACCTGAATGAAAAATGTGCTCGTATACCAATACTCAAAATATTCACGTGTGTGCGCAGTAGCCTTGTGTTGCGCCACTTTTCGGATATTCTGGAAGAATCGACCACATTTATCACATGGCAGCGATGGCACTATAGGCGCAGTTGACTTGGCTGAGACAGGTGCAGTATACTCATCGTCCGACGATTCACGGTAGGAGCGCCGTGGACAATTGCGTTTCGGACGCTGAAATGAATTAACGATGGAGTGACTCACTTTTTTTTACAATCAATGACTTGCTCTACAGAGTTACTAACAAATCTAACCTCATTCACCCCATAGGAAAGTGGGCGGTGATTCTCCAAACGATTCACCCGACGAAATTTAGAGGAAGGTGATGTTTTAGGAGAAGATGGTGGAATTACCTGAATAATAGTATTTAAATACATGGTTAAACTGTGTTAGAAATCGGAAAAGGCATTAAGTAGGCGCAAACTTTCATCAGTCATGAGAAGTCGTATGATGATGGAGGCTGAAGCACGCCTCTCTGAGGATGGGGCGAACCATTATTTAGGAAAGAAGTTGATGCGCTGGCATCCTGCAATGATGAAATAACTACTCTAGCTAACTCAAAATTTTAACTTCTAACTTCATGTGAAGTCAATTCTCGAACCGGTTCAGGTCATCAACTTCTATGGAGTCAGCGATTTAACATTCTAACCTACCTCACTCGGTACACAGAAAGTAGGTTGTTCGCTCTCCTCAGAATTAGCTCTACGACGTTTGGGAGCAAACGAATCGGTTGGTTGAGGGGAAGATGACGACATAATCTGAACCATGAATATGTTATCCATCTAGAAATGAAGAAACTATTCTAACAAACATAGAAACAGCGTAGGTGGTCTTAAAGACACTGACGGAACTGTCATATTGGGAGATACCGGAAGGTACATCTACTCGAGAAACGTTTGGAGGTATTTTCGAATGTTACCATCCCTGTTAGACAACAATTCCTAAACTCATGAAATTATTACGAACCAGTGTTTTTGAAGGTACTTTCCACGGGAGAAGATGGAAAGTTTTCACCAATGTCGCAAATAATTTCATTGTTTCACCCGAAGATCATTCACGCGAATTGAAAAGCAACATGTCAAACCAAGCTAACAGTCGCAGTCAGAAACACCAAACTAGTTATTACGAAGAGAGGAAATAAACCTGAAGACTGAGAATAAACTCTTGAGAGGCAGATACAAAATCTGGAAACGAAAACCACACCACTTTTGTCGCCTCCCGACTTCTCCCGATGAAATGCAAGTAGTAAAATCCGTAAAATTTATCAGTGTCTCTGACTCACCCTCATTACTGTTAGTTCCTAATTTTTTTAAATACTCCATCTACTTCTATTAAGTTTTAAACAATTCTTTTTGTACCGGTGTCTTCATTCGAACTCGCACAAAAAACATATATAAGTATGTATATAGGTTCGACTGTACAAATTGAGATACGAAATATGGGGAACTAGAAACCTATGATGTGCACAAAGTAAGATCGAGAAGGAAGCTCAAAGAGAATACGCTCTCACACTCACACTTCCACTATACGAATGATGAATGTGAGGTGCTCTTGAGGTATTAGCTAGGTATGTTATTAAGGAATGAAAAAGACGTAAATCTCCGTTTTTTCACTCTCTCTTCTGGTAGTAGCGCGTGATAGGACAGGGGTAGAGTCTCGTGCCTACTCCATTGAGATACTCCTTATGGGGCTCCTATCTATGGAGACTGGAGAGTCTTGAATTTTAAGAGGCGACGAGATCCGATCAAATCTTTGAGTTGCTGTGGAAATAGTTAGAGGAAAATGACAGGAATGAGCAAAAATTGCATGGTCAACTCACTTATCTTCTTCTGTAGGGTCTGCTCTGAGCTACAGAGAAGCGAGGGACGAGAGATCGAAAGTGTCGAATGATGTCACCGTTATCCAGTTTGGCTCGGGTATTGAGAAAGCTTCTTTCGCTACTCTTCTTTCACTCAACGAACTTCACGACTGTGAATGGATGAAATTACCAAATGCTTATTATCAGGATGCCAAAATCATTCAGGCACTGAGATGAACACTTGCTTTCAATAAAACAGAGTTTGGAAGGAAACGCTACTGGTCCCTAGAACAACTCAATCGTCAAATAAAACGAATGTGATCTCAATGGGGATCAGTGACAGGAAGATCGACGGGAGATTTATGCACGATTGGCGACAGCGACTCTCTCTCTCTCTCTCTCTGATAGGGTCTCCAAGTACGTGCAACCGGAGAAGAAATAATATAGAAATCCATTTGTAAATAGGTAGTGCAATAGGGAGAAGAGCGGGTGAAGATATTATTAGTGAGGACAGTTTGATCGAGGCATGTCGAAATGAATGAGAATAACTCACAAAAATGTGGATATCGACAGGAATGTCAATTCATTGTAGAAAATGTCTGAAGCACGTAGGCAGGAGGAGGAAGTGAAAGGATTACTTTTAAAAAATGATCGGGAAAGAAGAGAACATGCTAGGAAAGGTTGGGAAGGGAGAAAGATGCTGGGAGAGATGGAATTGAAGACGGTTGAAGCAGATTCAACTGGAAATTATTCATCTGAACGAATAACAAAGAACGTTTCATCAATCGATTTGCCTACCGCTTGTTGGATTCCCACAGTGGAGTTGGTTGCAAGTTGCCCAAGTAGCTGAGATTTGGGCTGAATCAGGGTTCCAGGCTGCTGGACTCGATGCTCCTGGAGCTAGCCTTGGTGCAGGTAAAAGAGGTTACCTTAGAGTACCTCTGGAGCGGTTGAGTCGAGGATAGTTCCATGCTCAGGGAGCAGACCGAGAGAAGCTGCGGCAAACG
This sequence comes from Pristionchus japonicus, assembly GCA_900490845.1. Classification (NCBI taxonomy): domain Eukaryota; kingdom Metazoa; phylum Nematoda; class Chromadorea; order Rhabditida; family Neodiplogasteridae; genus Pristionchus; species Pristionchus japonicus. The sequence goes on from LS515354.1 coordinate 219,196, forward strand.
ACTGACGAGTAGCTGATGTATTGAGCAGTAGTTTATCCGATATTCTGCTTCCAGTCGTTTGCTGATCCCCGTGGGAAGGAACCAATCCAAGCATCTGTTGAGTTTGTTTGCGAACGTGTGAATTAATTAAAATTAAACCGATGAGATATTGTCCATGAGGCCACTTTTCTCAGTAATGAGAGCTGTTGCAGAGACCGAGATGGTACGAGGAGGAGCAAGAACCTCAAAGTAATCGAGTTTCTCCTCTCCGTTTCAACTGCCTTCCGTGAAATGAATAATTGGAAAATACCGTCGTCGCGGGCACATTGCGTGTCGGGACGGCGGAAGATGGCGTGGCAGGAATCGAGAAGGATACCTGAAGATTCTATATTCAGAAAATATCTTATCACGACCTGGAAGATAATGTTTCTCAGAATGAACTCACCACAGAAGAGGCAAAATCTGCGGGATGCACTGCTTTGATGTGTTGCACCAGCGCTTTATATCTCTTCAGACGAGCATTGCAGAATTGGCAGAAGAAGTCTGAACAAAACAATTATCTTTATAAATTTCTTACTTTACTCACGGGAGTGCACACAGGTCTTGTGGATGGACAGTCCATGAATGTTCTTGAAAGAACGATCGCATTGATCGCAGGGAAGAGCTGATGTTGCAGTGGATTTGACTGAGACAGGAGGAGGAGGATACTCATCTTCATCTGCCGACGATTCTGCATAGTTCCGTCGGGAACAGGGGCGTTTTGAACGCTGAAACGTTTCAATCATATTATTTCTTCTAACTCCACCTAGTCCTATAATGATAACAATTCTAACCTCACTCGGACCATAAAAAGTGAGCGGCTGGTCCTCTAGTACATCGGTTCTGAAACGTTTGGGAAGAGGCGAACTGATTATTGGTGGAGATGAGATCTGATATAGAAATGTTAATAAGACACTTTGAGACAGGACTCTATTTGTGTACCTGAGTAGACGCCGAAGGCCCCGTCGAAGACGATTCTGGCTCGTCGTTACCATCGGAATGAAGTTGGGCAAGAGTAAGTTGGGACGAGGTTGACAAACCGCATTGCGGCACTGCATTGAAGGAGGAGACGGAATGAGAGGAAGGAAGGAACGAGAGAGAGGGACGTGCAACCTATAGTAAATAAAAAAAAACTACCGCAAAAAAACTACTGCAGAACAAAGCAGAATTTTTGTAATAAATAACGCTAATAATGATACACAGACCTCAGACAAGTGTCCAACCGGACTGGAAATGGTCTGCTCCAGATCACCCCTTTCAATCGGTTCCTCCTAGAAAAGGCGTTTACTTAGTAAAATACAGTTGCACACAATTTCCGTTTTCCAAAAAATAATAACACACCTTTATTCGGACTGCCAAAACCTGAATCGGTGCTTCAGACGAATGAGATTCTTGATCGCTCAATTTCTTGATGCTTTGGGTAATCACATCGCATAGACCGTAAACGAGAGTTCGAAGAGGATTCCTGAAAGTACAAAGCCTCACTATTTCCTTAATGAACAGCACATCATACATTTTAGAATCCAATTCTTGGGCGTCTTTCCGACAGTGATCCAATGCACGAAGAAAAAATATTAAATTCTAAAAGAACTCATATTATGCATATCAGATTAGGACATAAGGTATGTCAATGCGAACTCACTCTATCGTCTTTGTTGGCACCGATCGTCCCGACAACGTGCAAAACGTCAAGGGCGTGATTAAAGACATGCCCAATTCGATCGCCTTTACATAGCTCGTTTGCCTGAATATTATGTATATTCACGGTCCTAATTATTCTCATGATCTTTCCATTCACGCATAAAAAAATGAGTGCAACCAGAATCAAAATATGGGCGAAAAGGTGATAAACTATAACTAACCTTCTCCTTCAAGCCCTCAACCAACCCCTCAAAGTTGTCTGAGTTTGAGGACATTCCAGATATAAAGAGATATTGATATAAGTGACGGTAATGGAGTCTCTACAATTTAGATATGAAATATGGGGGAACTAGATACCTGTCCGATGCGCAAAGTACGATTCGGATCGAGAAGGAAGCTCGTTGGAAGAAGAGAAAGTGTATACTCTCACACTCACACTTCAGCTATACTATTGGTGAAAGTAAGAGACGCCTGAGGTATTAGCTAGTTGTGTTATTAAAGAATGAAAGAGACGTAAATCTCCGCTTTTCGTGCACTCTCTAACTCGTGATAGCGCGTGATTGGATAGGATAAGAGACTCGTGCCTACTTCTCTGAGATAATCCTTATGGAGCTCTCAGTGATATCTATGTACAATGGAAATATTCTCTTACATTTGAAGGGATGAGTGGAACCGCGCCAATCTTTGAGTTGCAGTAGAGATAAGTAGAGGGAGTTGGGCAAGGTTCGCCAGCCTTAAAACTCACGGTCATCGAATCTTCTTCTCTAGGATATGTTTTGAGTGACCGAGACACAGGGGACGAGAGATCCGAATTAGTCGAGTCGAGTGGAATCACCGTTATCCAGCTTGGCAGGCCAAGTCTCGGGTTTTAAGAAAACATTTTTCCCTTTCCGATTCACGAAAGAAAATGGGTAGATATATAATTACTAAACTTTTATAAGGGCACCAAAGTCCCGCAGCCTGCACAGTGTCCTATAGAAAGTAGCAAAACACCAGAGGAGATCTGACGACTGCTTTAGATCAAATCTCGGACATTGTGCGAATCCCGGTTCTTTCGCTAGTCGCGAGCGGTTGACTCTCAGTCGCCTCTCTCGCCCGTCGTTTCCCGAGCGTCCCATCGCTAGAAGCCCGGCCCGCAAGCGATGGTACTTGGCCTGTCCCCCTTCTGGATGCTGTTTACGATTGGAACACTCAACTGCCTAACCATATCCTCAACGTCTCGTCAAATGGAACTGGAGAAGGCACTGGAAGAGATCAAGTGTGATGTGCTGGCCCTCACGGAGACGCGAATAAGGGACGTAGGTTGTTTCGACCTGATCCATTCCAACCGTACTCTCTACCACTCTGGCTCAACTGAGTCCAAGTATGGAGTTGGGTTCCTTATTTCGCCGTCCCTATCGAAAACAGCAAAATTCACTCCCATAAGTGACCGAATTGCATCTATCCACTTGCAAGAACTCAATCTTTGGCTTCTGGTCTTATATGCCCCAACATCGGCTCACCCTGACACAGAATATGAACAGTTGTTAGAAGATGCGGAAATGTTGATTCGAACGAGACCTCAAGGTTCAGTACCTGTAGTACTGGGAGATATGAACGCCAAACTTTCCCGAGTGCCAGGGTCCGAGCACATAATCGGTCCCTATTCCTACGGGCGAATGAACGGCAGGGGTGAACTAGTTGCGGAGTTTTTAAATCGATGCAACTTGATCGCCTCTAATACTTTTTTCCAAGTCCGCAAGAATCGCCTTTGGACATGGCGCTCTCCCAATGGACGAGACAAGACGCAAATTGATTTCATTTTCCCCCACCGGTCAATGAAGGTCGTTAACTCCCGGGTCGTATCTAAACTCCCTTTTGGATCTGACCACCGGATGGTTCGTCTTACCTTCATCAAAAAATCGAGCGGAAAAAAGATAAAGACAAAGAAATTACCATCTATCCTTGATCGAAATCAATTCAAATTCAACGCTCGCCTCATTGCGGATACTGTTCCACATTCAACAAATCCTACTGAAGCTTACAACAACGCAAGGGGATTCATCGAAACAATAAGAACGAACTGCTTGAAACCGCTACAACCTCCTTCACGTCTCTCTCCTGCAACGATCGCCCTACTCCATCGGCGCAATGCACTCCGGTCTGATCCTAACAGGAGGCTGGATTACGTGACAGTATGCAAGAATGCAAGAATATCCATGGAGAACGATATAAGAAAGTACAAAGAGGCAACCCTATTCGCGGCCATCGAGCAAGGAAGGAACCTGAGGAAAGCTA
>LS515354.1:225799-300721 GCA_900490845.1 Pristionchus japonicus
GCCCTGACAACATGGCTCCCTTACCAACACACTCGCAGCACTGGCCATCCCCGCTCCCGTTGGAGAGACGAACTAACTCGACTAATCGGAAAGGACTGGTGGTCGATTTCTCCAAATGAATACAGCACCCGAAGAAATCAGCACGCCCTATAACACCCTAAGACGGCTTGATTCTGATAAATATTCTGATTCTGATTCTTCTGATTCTGAGTATGAACAAACAATTTGTTCCCTATTGTATTGTTTCCGTTATCTTGATAGATTGATCCTCCCACTGATCACATATTCCAAACTTGCGCACTCAACTGCAAACAACGTTCTCCCTCGTCAGTCTTAGTTCTAAACAATCAGATCTGCCGCTCATAGAGAGAAAAGGTAACACATGCTGATATTTCTCGCATGAACACCTCTCTTGTTGACAGTAGTCAGTCGTCTCTTCTGTTTATTCCTCTCTTCCTTCTCTCCTCCTCTCTTTCTCTCGATTTGTTTTCCGTTTCGCCTTCTCTTCTATTGATCGACTGGCGCGCAATCCTCCTAGTGTCAATTATTTCTTTCTCCATCTTTCTCCTTCCATGTGCATAGCAACATCGCATCTTTCCTTTTCATCCGCCGATCAATTCTCATTTCACAATCAGTTTCGGAAACCCTTGAGAGGTTGCTTGTCCAATGATTTCGCGGTTTTGATGTTTATTCGTTATTTCTGTTTCAAAATTCACCCAAAAGGCAAACATGGTGCTTCTTGGGCGTCTACGCAGGACTTCCTTTTTTCTTATAATCTCCTACTTTCTAGTCCAGCGTATAGTTTCGGTGGGGATTCATTCTTTCATCTTCTCACTAGAAACAAGCAAAATCGACTGACTATATGTTTTTACCGATGCATGCTTCTTCTGCGACTATGAATGGCTTCGCAAAGATTGGTCTCATCCTCTCATCGGATAAGAGAAAACGGGAAATGAAGTGATTCTTGTTTTGCCACGCTACGTCCTTCCTGTGCTCGCCTCAGTCTTTCCAATCTCGTGATTCCACGCGTTGAGCTTTCTCCAATTTCTCATTCCATTTCATCAACTTTCTCTCTTTCCTAAGAGCTAATTTGCAGAGTTGTTCAACTTGGAACTCTTCAAATATATATCCCCATCACTCTCTCCTTTCATTTCTTCAATGGTGAGCGATTATACTTTCATTATTTCATTTGAGATCTATTCTAATCGATAATCTTTCATTCAAGACGAAGAGGAAGTCAAACGAGCCGGCAGGATCTCCCAATAAGCAAGTTCCCAGTCCGGATCCAACTCCAGTTGAAGAAGGTTTGTGTACTGTTAGAGAACTCCATATCTTTGTAAGGTATCTTGAATGAACTAGCTGTTGAGATAATGTGTGTATTCTATGAAGTACATCTCAATAAGTTGTCATCGATCAAATGACGAATGCTATCGAGTTCGCATGATCACAATTTAGAACGTTTTAACAATGAGCAGATGAATTCAAGTATTTCCAGAGTGGTGGTCGAACAGTACTGGAAGCAACTCCTGTCCAAGGTGTCATGACATCATCCATGGATCCCGAGTGGATCACTACAAGAAAGTATGTGATAGTATAGGGAAATCTAGACTGATTGTTCTCAATTATAAACCATTCGAAGAGTCAAACAGCTAGAGCTTTTCAGAAACATTACGAACAGTTCTATCGTAGCGAAGAAATGAAGACCTCAATCCCTTGCTTGGAACTTTGGCTATGCCAGCACCTGGGAGAGAGAGAAGGTCAGTCGCGCCACTGTTCTATTTCATTTCTCAAAGATCAAATTCTTTAACAAACAAATTGCTTGAAGGCAGTCGAGGTTGCATTTTCGAAGGATGTCAAGAGAAGAAACTCTGGTTCAAATCCAGAATCCAGCTACTGCATCACTTGTCCAAAGTTAGTGAACATCTCTAGTATCAAACTTTTCAACATCCATTAAAGCCTTCTAATCAGGGTAAATAAGCGTCAAAGTGTCTAAATAGACTAATTCAGGTGCACTACCTCTACTTCCCTCCCGTGATTAAGGGAGGATACGACTGTGTAAGCGCGTGGCCTAGATCGAAGGTTGAGGATCACGAAGTCGATGCATACCTTGTGAGTGGGGAAAGTACAATGCTTAGACATAAACATATAATTTATCAGACAATGGGTCTGCAGAACGGCACCTTTGGGGAAGGGGTAGGGAACTTCGTACCCAAATTGTATTTGGATCAAGGGATGGAATCTTCCTGTCAATTGATGGTCGCATTTGGCCGAGCTCGGTTGAGGCGTGAATTATTTGATCTAGCTGCCGAATTCCCTATAATACTTAACGTAGTAAGAGCAAACTCAAGAGGCAGATTTCTTGAACGGGAGCCTTTCTTAACGGAAGATCACTCGAGACGATGGGAAATCGTCGTTCGTCCTTCTCTTGAAGTGTCTCTCACCAAGTGGGCGATACTCATGAGGTTGCCCAAGCTGATGAGCAAAGATCCTCCTCACTAGTGTGAAAGAGAGCGGGGTGAGAGTCAACTGTGACGACCGCGAGAGGATGTTGAATGGGCATGAATAACGCATCTCTAAGCATAATCATATATAGCGAATATCAGTTAAATAGCAAAGAAATTTACGAAACTTGAGCGGCTCATGGCTGTTGCGTGATTTCCATGCATAATTTGCCCATTTCAGAAGTCTGAGAAGAAGAAGTCTCACAACTAAAGTTTCACCTCAGCTTCATCAGCGGAGTTGTTTTCCTTCTCCACTTGTCAGTCTCTTGAAAGCCCAGGTGTGCTCCGCACATTGATCTCTTTTTCGTCCCTATTTTGCTAAAACTCGTTTCGTAATGCATACATCCATATAATCCAGTCCGATGACGTGTTAAATTGAGTTGTTCTTTAATATGACGAATGGTCTCAATTTGTAGTCAATCATTTAACTGTTTCCCCTTCTCTCACGTTTGGCTAACCGATACGTACGACATAAATTGATTGTTTGAATATTTACATTTCATTTCATGTAGTGTGACACGAGAGTGCGAATATCAGGATCAGGGGAGCATCGCAACAGTGCAATGGGACGATCAGAACGGCAACAGATCTGATGGAAACGCAACTGGTTGCGGGAAGAGCATGAAAGACAATTGTTGACTATGTTCAAAGTACATGTAATCGTAATGTGGATCAAGTAACGAAAGAAGAGGAATGTATGCATATTGCTTAGAAAGAGCTGTATTAGGCTAGTTCAGGATCGATCTCAACTTTCGTCGTGCTTTCTTGATTGATTGGGGTACATCACGGAGAGTTTTTCCCGTGGAAAGGAACAGGAATGATTCTACATCGTTGACTCGGTGGTCGAATTCGATATCGAACAGGCTGCTGACCGCCATTAGAGACAACATAGCGACTCTTAGTCCTCCTTCGACGGGTATTACCCTGAAACAGAATTGATGGCGTTACTTGAAGTGTTCTTGAATATCATATCATAATTTTGTCAAGCACTAAGTCTAAGACAAAGAGGAAACTGCATACAAAATGTGTACCTGTGGTCGAAGTACACAAAGTACTGCGAGGTGTCGGGTTCGCAGGAAAAGACAATCGAGTGCTCATCCTCCTCTATCAGATGGTCGAGAGGAAGCACGTCGGAGGGCAACTGGAATATTAGAGAGTTGGAGGAGTATAGAAAGGACGGATGGAGTGTACTAAATTTTAATTAAATACTCGAAACTCCTTTTCGTCCTCCTTTTACGCAGAGAAAACCGAGAATCCTTTTACATTGCATTGTTTATTAAATAGAGCTAGACTGCGTCTGGCAGCTATTGGCTGGGATGGAAATAGAAACAAATGATGAACTTACGACCATATGCTTGTACATTCCTTCCACTCTCTCAAGCTGCACATTTCTCTTATATCTGTTTAAGTACGCGACGAGATACAGGAGCCTTCTCAGATCGTCATCACCTGCAACAGAAAAATTTGTCTAAAGTGTAAAGCGACTGTCTTATTGAACAACATATCGATCAATGGGCACTAGGAGATGAGCTTACTGTCTCAAAAAGCGACGCTTACCGTTGTTCTGTAGCATCTTCTCGACTGATTGTATCTCTTCTTTTTTGAGCAAATCCTTAATATTTTCGAGCTTCTCCCAAAATTTATCGTTCTTCATTATCAATGCTTCCTTGCTCTTCCCTAGTGTGAAGGCAAAATCAGCCAAGATCTGAATATCTCTGCATGAAATTGGCCCCAATAATTCAACTGACAATGTCGGTGTTGCGGCCTACATGTGGATAGATCTCGAAGAGATCTTCATTCATTGATTTGTAGAGATTGAATCTCTTTTCTCTGAAATGTTCAGTTTCCATAAGCAGTACCGAGGTAGTGTACCTTGTCTTCGTTAGTTCGCATTCTGATGCGTTCGTCTTCTCAGTTGCTTCTGCGAACTCCTCACCGCCATCCATTACTTTTCAAATGACTGATTATTTTTTTCAAGGAGCTTTTAAAACCTTTCTCGTGATCCGTGGACATCTTTGTAATGCTTTCCATGAAATTCTCTTGAAATTCTTCTCCCAAATCCTTATCGATCCCGAGTCCCATAAACTCATCTCCTTCGAATTCTCCCAATTCAACCTCCTCGTTGCCATCAATTGGAATCTTCGGGTCTTCTTCGCCTCCTTCAACTGACAAATCTAATTTTTCGCAAAGTGTTTATTAATTTCAGACTGACCCGTCGACTGATTGATGATGAAGTGAGGATCAGAACTTAATACTTCAACAGCGTCCTTCCAGTCTTCATCCGTGTAAATTCGTTCTTTTCCACCTGGAATAGTAACAGATCAATTAAAATAAATAAGGAGAAGCTACTAACCATTTTTATTATTCTCTTTCTCGCCTGATTCAAGGTGAGACAGACCATATATCTCTGAAATGAAATGATGACAACTTTCTTTCCAATTTCCTTTCAAAGCAGCATTCTTACAATGATGTACTAATATGCTACTGAAAAAATGTGACAGAACTCACCTGAATATTTTTGAAAGTCTTCTCCAATATTCCACAGATCGAGTCCTGATAAGTCATCTACAATGGACAGATCCGTTGGCTGAGACTCGGCAGGTCCTTCTCCATTACGCCGCGTGAATCCATCAGCAGCAGTTTGGTCGAGAGGAGTCATGGGAAGGGGAGTGGTCTGATGAGTGGCTTGCAATTGTTGCTGCCCGAAGGATGGGTGCACTTGATGAAACGACAATTTCGTCAGTGGGCGTCTGACAGTGGCCGATCCGATCATGGAAGGGTGCGAGTATGGAGTATTGCGCACACGATGTGGCTGGCGTGACTGAAGATGGTGTGGCCTCTGCTCTCGTGGTAGCAACTGGCGTAGAGGAGCTGCGGCTTGCCTCTCAACCGGCTGGACCACCCGCACATCCTGCGGTCCGTGGTTTGACGGAACCGGGAGGTAGCCGTTGAACGTGAGAGAATTGCCGAGCGAATCTACAGCCACAGGGAAAGGAGGCAGGAAGGAGCTGGGCAGGGGTCTCTGCTGTAGCTGCTGGATTGACGGCCACTGAGGCTGTAGTTGCGGCACTTGAATGCTCGAATGCAAAGACCGATCATAGGAAGGCGCAGGGACAGGCACAGATCCCATCAGAGTTCCCATTCCGTCCAATGTCCAAATCGAATGGAATCTAGACGCTAGCAGCTGCGGGGAATAATGAAGTGGATCCTGTTGAGGAAGAGTTGAACGGTGATCAATCCAATCCATTCTCAGCGGATGCTGCTGAAAATAATTAAGATGAGTGAAACTATTGTATAATTTCCTTCATAGAAATGCCGGTGTTTCCCGAATTGGAATGATCGAATACTACGGATCTGCTATTAGTAATGGGTAAATCGTCTGTATGCAATGATGTCTTGCCAAAGAAACATAATGTAAAAACTTCTAGGATAGACTACTCTATAATTCTATGAGAAGTAACAGAGGACAGTCTCACCTGGTCTCCCCTCGGCAGCGCCGGTCTGGACGCAGCTGAAAGCGTGGAGTCGACTGGAATCGCGTTGCAGAGATGTCGTGTCGACTGCATAGCCTCGTTGAGTTGAATGTCCTCAGATTCGAGCTGCAACACACACTTTTACACTTTCGTGAAACGCATCAAAGATTAATTTTCCAGTATAAGTTTCAAGTTGCAGTATTAATTTAAAGTCCATTCGTCGTCAATCAGAGGTTTTCATCTATTCTCAAAGAAGTTAATTTCTCTTCACCATGTGCTCAATTGTTCAATCAATTTACAAAAAAAGTGATGGCTTGGCCGACTTTGAATACTTTATTTTAGAGAAATAATGATGTTCTGGGAACTAGTATCGATCCCAATCATTTTGCATTGGCTTCTCTATACAAATTTGAACAACAGGTTAACTTTCCATGACCAACCATCGATTGCAAAATAGTAATTCCAGTTTTTTAAAGTTCTAAAAGTGCTAATTTTCAATGTTTTCTTGATTTACTCGAAAAGTTGAAGATCAAAACTTTTGAAATCTTGGATTTATGCATAACTTTTGAACGCTCTATCGAATGATATGCGGCATATGGCCGGAATCGCTAATTTTTCTTATCAAAGTACATTTTTTAGTTCGTTAATCCGACACCCCGGCAGTCTAACCACGAAATACGATCTCTTTGACCATTTTGAGCTATTGTTCACCCCCTCATACACTCTTAACCCGAAAACTTTAATGGTACATCACCCTAGCAATGCGCGCAAGGTATATGAGGATTAATTGGCAATCTAGTATGGAAAAAAGCGTCAACAAATGATAACATACCATCAGTCGAGCGGAGGACATCAGAAAGTAGTTGTTGAAAGAAGTAAGAGCCGTAATAAATCAGAAGGAAGAACAATATAACAATTGTTTTGGCGATTTTTCGAGTATAGAAGGGGCTAAAAGTTACTGTATCCCTACTTATACGGAAAGGGTCTTCGTTGTGAGAGTCTCTAGCATTCAAGGCGCGATCAGGTCATCCGGCTGGCAGGTTGAATGGGTCAGTCTCAGAGCCGTGACCTGACGAGACCGAGAGACCTCTTTCGACTGTGTGACTGCCTGTGTATTCATTGAACAGCGTTTCGTTTCATCCTTGGTTTTGATCATGAGATTAAGAAATCGATAAGGAAATGCAAAGAAACTATGAATGATCGGGACTGAAAGCACATCTTAGACTGATGGACTAGTGTAGCTCATGCTGGTGGTAGAAAGAGGGTGGCCTACTATCGAGAGTCGAGAATGTCATCAGATGTGATCTGAACTGATTGTGAAGGGCGATAATGAGTGAACACTATGGAGAGCACTGTGAACCGATAATAAACTTCGTCAAGTCACTTCGAGAGAATTAACTTCCGCATTTGCTCAACACGAACGGTTACCATCGATCACAACGGATCATTGCTGTAGCCAGCATTGCTCTGAAGCATATCAAAAGAGAGAAAGAACAAGAAAACAAAATGTACAAGAAAGTCAATCAATATATCACTTCTTGTCAATAGCGCTTTATTAATACTCATTATGCCTCAAATGCTCCTTTATCGAAATCGCACGGCATTTTCTCATGGATGGTCACGATGTAGTGGTCGAGCGAAGCACATTGTGATATGGATCAAAGATCACGGGATAGGATGGAGAAGAAATGGATAGGAACGCCTTAACCTGATCTGCTTGACTTGAAAGGTGGTTTATATATCTTATCTGCGGAGTGACGAGGTAAGGTGGGTGGAGAAGCGAGACAAGGGAAGGAAAGGTAAGGGGGAGATAGCCATGGATGGCGAAGATTCACTTGTTCTTCTTATTTACCGTCTCCTTCGAGAGATTGAATGGGACAGGCCCGTTCATCGCACTGCACGCCTCCATTCAAAATCTGTCATCTGACTATCTCTATGATGCATAATCTATCTTTCATTAGGTAGATCGAGACAAATTCGGACTGTTTCTGTTCCCTATTTCGCCCACCATGGATAATAAATAACAACGGTTCTTCTCTCCAACTGTTCATTACCCAGCTCTCCCAACACATACTAAGATTAGTAACTCTCTACAGATAATGTGAAGAAGGATACAAGATGCAACTATTGACTAAGGGAGAAACGTGATAGAAACAAATCCACGTAGTCGCAAATACACAAAGCAAGAGTAGGGAGAAGAGTAAGACTACGCGTACTATTACGAGTCGATTGTTAGTGTGGAAGAACAAGATAAGGTGAGTGTGGTTAATTTAAATGTGTGATCTAGCTTCAGTTGTCATTGGAATGAACAAGTAGTCGAGAAAAGCTAAAAAACTATCGTATTTATTCAACCTGTCTATTCAATTAACATAAGAAAACATTCGTTTAGAGAACGTTTAACATCTAACCATAAGGTGATCAATAGAACTAGTGAGATGCTGTTTCTTCATGGGGCTCCATGAACTTTCGGCTTCTCGAAGTCAATTGTGTAAGGATACTTGACAGGCAAGTCGTAGCCTTCGAATGCGGCATTGAAGATGTCATACTTGCGCTGATCGAACGGAATGAAGTGACTGCTCCTTCTCTCGATCTGAATGGTTTCTATTTCAGTGAGACCGGACACTGAATCACTGAATTTCGCTCTCAAAAAGAAAGTACGTCTCATCCCATCAGCCAGATTACGCAAGAAGCAGATACTTCAAGGAAACAATAACATAGCCTGGCATACCTGCATTGGCTGCTCGATATCCTTGCCTTTGCCTTCCTGCATCTCCTTCCTCATGGTCGTCTCTTCTCGATCGTTTCCCTGTTATGGTCACACTCAATTATTCCCCTTATTCATCAGGTTGTTTGCATATCGGAAGCGAAAGAGATGTGTTGATCGAGTGATTCAAATTGACAAAACGAAATGTCACGCATACTCATGATTAAGTTACACCCCTTGTATTCGGGAAGTTAGAAAGCTAGTCAGTACCTGTTCTCTCTCCTTCTCGACATCAGCATTCTTGACCTTCTGATCGTGATCCTTCTCCATCTTCGCTTCCTGAAAGGATTACACCATTTATTAAGGCTAAATTCCTCCTTCACCATTTCCTCTGCCTCCGGATCCACTTTATCATTCGGGAAGTTCTCCTTCTTGTCTGATCCATCTGCTTCCTCCATTTTTGCAGAGACTGTCTGCAAAGTAGTCTGAAATTAAATCGCTTGAGCAGTAATATCTTTGCATTTATCACACCTCAGTTGTCTCGAATAAGTGAAACAATAATTTACTTGGAAACTTGCCTTGACATCGAGCTCATTGATAGTATCATTGCTTGCATCGATGTTGACTGAGAGTTCCTGCAGTTGTTTTGTGCTGTTCGTGTGCAAATCTTGTTGTTCGTGATCAGAGACGAGGATCACTAGTTCGAGAATCACGGTTCAGATACTCAGTTTCAAGGCAACTGGAGCATTATTACACTGAGGAGTGAAAGGGAAACTGAACTCGCCTCAGTGGTCGTCACGATTTCTTCCTTGGCATCGGAGACTGGAGTCGCCTGAAAAGTATTATTTTTTACTATCACAATTTTGAATTCAAAACCATAAAAAGTCAAGCAGCTTGAAGTAAAAATGTAGCTATTTGAGCGCGTTAGATGGAGTTAATATGTTTATGATTTATTTGATCATTGAGGAATGAATTCTACGATATTTAAAAAGGAAAAGAATTCAATATGTAGTCATCATTGTTGGGAAGAGATTAGAAATCACAACGGATTAGAATTAATCACCAGAAATCACCTGTGTAGTCCAGTGGAACAGGTTGAATATTTCATAGGTCCTCTCTTTGATGGGTATGAAGTGATTGTGCACGCGCTGGATCTGAAGAGTAACAAATAAGTTTCAGTTATGTACTGAAAATACTGCAGATAGAACAAGAAGATGATCAAATTTTTAACAGGAAGCCTATTCTAACCTGCATGGGTTGCTCGTCCTCGCTGTTCTTCTTGCTCTTCATCGCTTCCTCCCACCATTTGCCCTACAAAGTCCAAGACCTATTCAAAGTCGAAAGATCTTCCCATTTGCAGCAAGAATGAGCAACATACACTGACCTTCTTCTCCTCTTCCCTCTTCTTCTCGACTGCAGTCACCAATTTCTTCTCTACGAGATCCTCATTTGCAGTCGCGGTGACGTCGCTCTCCTTGACTGCACTGACGATTCCCTGCAAACTAACTGGTTTCCATCTAGTACGCACTAATAGGTTCTCATGGAGATCGCGCACGCTGTTAGCAAGGCGTCAACTCATATTTACCGCAGCATACGCAGTCATAGCCAGATGGACCGGTGAGAGGCGACTGGGATTGACCTGTGATGATCTTGTCATGGCTGGATAACAAATTAGCCCCGTTTCGAGTATTTCTTTTTTCTTCTTTTTTTTCGCCGTTTAGGGGCCATTGCGTCTCTCAATTCCCAAACGACTTGGAAGTTAACTTCGAGAACTTTGCCAGAGGTTCTTGAGGGACTCGGCGATTGCACGATAGTGTTGAATAGTGCAGTTGTTTGATGTTTCAACTTTGATTTCAGTCAGTCGGGCGAGTTTCACTATTACACTACGCATCAGCTGAGAAAATGAGAGTGAACTCACCTCGGATTTCGTAACTTTCACGGAAATATCAGGGATAGGAGCTTCCTAAACAGATATTGATTGAAAATATATGGTGATATTGGAATGTAATCGGTTAAAAGCATCAGATCGACAATGCTACAAAGTGCATCGAGCCAACCAACCTCATTGGTCACATTGTCAGAAACCGGGTCGGGGCTGAAGTTGACAACTCCCTATAATGTACTTGCTACTCGTGCAGTTCTCAGTGAATATTTGACCACATGAGCTCATCGAAATTAGATTGATTCAAACCTGATTGATCGCAATACACGTGAGGATAGTGACAGCAACGAGCTGCAAATGTAGATGTAAATTCGAAAAAACATCAGTCTGTCTATTAAGATGAAATAGGCACTCACGGAGCAGCAAATGCTCGAAAAGAGCATTGCCTTTGATGGACGCTGCCTCATTAGTAGTTTTAGGAGAGTGGAACAAGAGGAGAGGAGAGATTTACGATCAGGAAGATGGGTACAACTGAATACAAACTGGCAGCTGCTAGCGGCTTTCAAACTCTGGGCTCGCTCAAAGTTCTCCGATGTCAGGCTTTACTTCTCCACACACACACGTTATATGCACGTAGCATTGATTGCGACCTCCTTCTCGAGCATCCCATCCTTTGTTGAAACCGTTTACTTCCCAGCATAACCTCTCATCCAATTGTTCAAATTCAGCGATCACCATTCAACCCTCCCTTCTGAACCTAGTGCTTCATTTATTTCTTCGATCAATTTTCGAGCCGCATCTTGCGAGTTTTTAACTTCACTTACTTCCTCACTATGCCTTTATGCCACTCTGTGCTACCAATCTTAGGTAAAGCCTCGTCGGCATTTCTCGTTTATTACCCTCCAGGGTTGACGACGACCGAATCTTTCTTAACATTCGCTGGCATGGTTTGACAGGAGACTAAGCATATGAGTGACTTTATTGTGCATACGGAATGCAGCACTGCGCAGAGATCGGTTGGAATGGTTATTATTCGACAGGATGAGGATTTTAATTACATTTTGAAATCGATTGTTCGATCGTCCTTCTTCGAGGCCGCGTGGCAGTTGTTCTCGACTTCTACTCTTCTGCTCTCTATTCTTCTATTTTGCTCATCGCTATCTATCTCAGTTCCTGCTGTGGTGTAATCATGACTGAGTTGCTGCGAGAAGAGAAGCAAGGAATCCGTCCACTACATTGGGAGAAAAACACTCTCGTTGCACTGCTTCCCGGATTTGGACTAAGAGTCACTAGAACTGTGTCTTTGTTTGGAACTTTTGAATCTTTCTGTAGATATCGCAGAAGAAAGCAGAGGAATCGCGTTGAATGAGGGAGTGATCCCGATCTTTGAACCCATAATACAATTTAATCATTTTTAACCAAGAGTCATCATTCTGTCGCCACTGTTCTCGTCAGAACTCCCAATATTACGAAGTTGAGGGGACTCTGTGGATGCCATGCAAATTACTCAAACGAATGAACTGAAGACGTGCTTCTTTTATGTGTGCGATCGTATCGCATTTTTCTACATCTACAATAGTAATGAGTATGTATGAATTCAACGGCGTAACGGCCAGTGGAAGGAGACATTGCACGAAGAGATGCGATCTCTGAAAAGCCTGTTTTGTAGCACGAAAGGATACAGATCGCGCGTTCGCTTTTCTAAAATCTAAAGACCCTTGTTTTTCGAGTTTGAAAGCTCCTAGTACAATTATCGTGAGGGTATCAAAACACCAACCGCCAATAGACTATCAGGTCGCTAACTGCAGCCTGGGGTCGAACCCCCAGCCAATGGAACCCTAACGAAGAAACTAACCTTTGCGACATCACGGCTTCCCTTAAGCCAGAATCAGAATAGACGCATTTGGAGGGCTCACGACATTCAATATGCAAAGTTGACGAGAGGAGAGGATAGGGAGCCGCTAATGAGAGTCGGCAATGAGAGACATCAGCCTTCCGTACACTAGACTAGACAATCAGGGTTTCTGTTCCTAGAGAAAATAATTCACGATCAATGGGAAACACGGACAGATTCGTTTTTAAAGAATCACCACTGAAAGGAAAGCTGTGACAGTAGAGGCATACGGTATCTCACGACCGGAAATTTCGGGAATCGCGAACGACCAAGAGCATCGTATACCAAATTGTGTTACCGAAACTGGGCATGTACAGTCACACGAACTACCGTAGTCCGGTAATAGCAAACCGTTTTTTCAAGGGGTGAGATATTCATTTGATCCTTGGTTGATTGTTTCTAAAAACTGGGGTAGTTCGGGCACAGTACATGTCCGGTTACGGTCACACAATTTGACATTGATACTTTTGGTAGACCTCAGACCATTTTTCTTCGGTGAAAAAGCAGTTCCCGATTCTCGACGATTACGGTAGTGAAATAGCGTATGTCTCTACTGACAAAAGTTATACAATTATACAATATTGATCCAAACCGAGTTATGAGGCATTTGGCGGATGGCGTTTTTACACCCCCCCCCCTCAATTATCAGATCCCTCCAAACTGATAAATGCGATACCATGAGCATGATGTGGAGGCGGTTCTCACTGGGCCTCCTGGATCTGCTCCTCCTTTCCCTCCTCTCCCTCCTTGATCTGCTCGCGCGCCTGAGAGGATTCAAGGTTAGAAAACGTGATTATCATTCGTTTTGAAAGTCCGGCAATGTCATCTTAGTACTGTGTTAAAGAAACTTCGCTTAGAGGCTTTGAGATTTTCGCTTACCGAGAAGTTGCTTTACTTATACACATGCACCTGTGCTATCAACTCTCAAACTGCCTTTCTAATATAAGCACACTGGTCAAATGTAAATAAGTTCATTCTCGCATGATCACTAATGAGCTGTCCCAATGTGTCATCAAGAACACTGGCCACAAAATGGAAACATGCAACGCATTAGCAAAAAAATATCAGGAGATATCGAGCTCACCACTGCTATCGAGCTATACTATCCCCAGAACAATTTGTTCGAACTCGAACCTAACTGTAATTGTGAACATGTCTGTCTACGTTCTCCAGTGAAATCCTAATAACAGTCATAGACGATAATTGATTCAGATCAGATAGTTACCGTAACCCTGATTCGCGAATCAAATAAATGCCGAGTAGTTTGGATCTATCTACTTGTTTCCAGCTTGTAGGCTCACACAATTTTTTTAACCTAAGATGAAAGAATGAACTCGCCTCAGAGAGCATTCCGGACAGATACTTCAGCAGAGAGTCGATGAGAGGGCTGGCCTGCGGCTTGGTCTGTAATTTATTCGTCAGATGTAACGGTCAATAGCGGCGAACTAAAGAAGAAACATAAACTTACCTGAGCGGTATGAAAGAGGGCGTCGGTGGAGGAGGGGGAGGTAGGAGCAGAGTTGATGAGCAGCTTGTTCTCGGGCTGCAAAGTACGATTTACTTTTATACGACTGTGATCTCTCAAACGTAATATTCGCAATCAAGAACGTAAAATAGATGATTCATCAAAATGATGCGACAAACTAAGACCCCTATATGCGCAATGAGGAACAATACTTACCTTCTTGTCAGCATCCTGTCCGCGGTCTTTGCGGAAGAAGAAGAGCATCTGTAATTATCATAATTAATATTTGCATGATCATTGAAACAGTTTCATTGAACCGTAATACTGGGATACTGAAAGTACCAGGAAAATATTTTGGATCTGTGACGAAAAGCAACGGTCAGGGAAAAGATGCAGAGGGTTAACTAATCGATGGGGAGATACGAGAGAGGCGAGACCATCATGTATCTGATCTACCAACATAAGAGTGAAGGAAAGGGAGTGGGAAAATAAATACTCAAAAATAAATACAACATACTTTCTGGTACCAGGGGATCTTGCTCATGTCCTCCTCCAGATGGGCGTTCTCCTTGACTTCCGCCTCCTGCTGCTTCAGCTTGTCGTATTCGACGATCGCCCCCTGCAATGTACTGGGTTTCGGCTATATTGACCGCGCTATCAACAGATAAGATGACTGAGCACCCACTCCGACAGTGTACATGGCGGCGACGAGGCCAGCGGTGACGGGGCGCTCAGCCAGAGCCGCATTCTCCTGCAAAACAACCACAGTGTGCGTTAAAAATATTGACAATACATTACTATTCATTCATCAAATGAATGCTGAGTACCTGTCATCTCAAACAAAATCGTCAATATTGCCTTAGAAGAATGCAATGAATTATTTACAAGATCAGATAAATCTCTCTTTTCACGGCCTCTATAAGGACCAAAGTATGACTCATTTCTCTCTCTAGCCTGGATCTAGGTCTGCTCTCCTCTCTATTCCTCGACTATCCGGACGACTGCAAACTAAAATCATGAGGCGCTGTTTTCATATCACTGTTTCGTTACCCCGTGTTCATTTCTGGGTCCGAGAAGGAGGATAACTTGCCTCGTTGGACTGCTCCGATAGGTTGGCAAGGATCGTAGTGAGGGCCGCCTCTCTCGCGGGTTGTCCGGCCATGAAGATCGAAGAAGCCTGTGAATGACTTGTGTACTAAGCGGAAGAAGGTAGCAAAAAAGAAACTAGTTCCTAAACTGAGAAAAGTAACGAAGATAGACTCACCATCAACAGTGGGAGGGTGAGACCAGAGCTCACTGCTGGAGGAGGCACGGTGGTGAACACCTGAACAATTTTGTTTCATATCAAGACGCACGCCAGAGAAATAAGTGAAAGCTTGAGATAATTTTACCTTGCCTTCGACCGCCTCCTGCAGAAGGAGCGGAGAGTTCTCTACCAGTGCTCCGTCTTCCTGCAGTGCATCCGGCGTAAATAATAAAATACAACAACAAGAAACATGTTAAAATGCAACCAGTACCTGTAGATACAGTACCGCTCCGCCAGTCATCACGGTTACAAGTATCGCCTGCAACAGTTCAATTGAAGTAATCGGTTAATTTGTGTTAATAAATCAACTCCAAACTTAAAAAGAGTTAGTTCATTCTCAAATGTCTTACCGGAACGAGAACTGCAAGCGTGGCCACCATGGCTGCAATGTTCAAGAATAAATGTATGAAGCACAAACAATGAAAAAAATTCAAATCATTGCTTTCCTCCCTATTTAATTGCATGGAAAAGGGACAGTCATTCAAGCGCCAGATACCGTAAGCTCACAAAGGGGTACTAGGGATAAGCTTAGTGAAGGATAGGATGAACGATTACGATAAGAGTCGAGGGGAATAGGGAGCAGCTTGGAAGCTCGACTACCTATCTAACTAAAGATCGCTCTAACTGAAAGGACTCCTTGCTCATCCCGCTTATATCCTCCAGGAGTCAGGCCGTGCCTCTCCCCACTATCAGCCTACGCACGGATGTATTCTCGGAATCGAGGTGATAGATAAGAACGATGGAAGAGAGTTGAGGAAGTGAAAGAAAAGAGCACAAAAAGTTGAAGGGGACTCAGAGCGGACGGGGTCGGCAACTGTTCACTGCCTCTCAAATCTTCTCTCGATACTCCTCTTTCAAGTAATTCGATGGTCAGACATGAAAATCTCTCTCCTAAGTATCTCATCTTTCAATCAATTTGCAATCGAAATCAAAATGAACCGATGAGTGATCTTTCTCTCATTTTCTCCAATAAGCTTGCTTTCTCGGCGCTGAGAGAAAGCATTCGGGAAGAGTAAGATAGATAGTGAGATTTTACTCATTCGAATTCGATCAGGAGAACTACGATCCCTTGAGATGATGCAATAATAAAAAGAATATTCAACAGATGATCGGTGGTTTCCAAAAGGCGACAATCGTTGATCTCTGTCTGCCACAACAATCTTTGGGGGCTGTTGATCCGACGAGGCAGTATCTAATCGACTCAGCTGATTCTCAAGTGCGCACTTAACGGTATGCACTGCTGTCCACATAGTTCAGAAGGCAATAAATAGTAGTGGAGAAAGCGTATTGAAGCACTCTCAAATGTCCAACTTCTGAATCCATTCTCGTCATTCCGAGTACATCTTTCACAGTGTGTCCTAACCTTAGCTGCATTGTCTCGCATGTTCTGGGTAGTTCCAGGTTTCCTGTCAGGGCCAGAAAGATCAGCCCTCAACTATTGGGAAGTCAATGGAGAAGGCGCCTGTCGATCTTCAGGCACCTCCTTCAGTCCTGATCGCTGCTTCAGTGTAAAGGATGAGTGGAATCTCTCTCTCTCTCTCTCTCTCTCTCTCTCTCTCTCTCTCTCTCTCTCTCTCTCTCTCCTCCCTCTCCATCTCTCTAGCTCTCCTCCTTTCTCTCGATATTTCACTGACTACAGTATCTCTATTTCCGATTGCCTATTTGCATCGATAGATTCGTCAGAGAGTGGAAATTGAGAGATAAACAGGAAAACATTCATCTCTAGGTTTTTAGGCAAACTCGGTTGGCCGATGTATCACCGAATTGACTCCGCTACTTATCGACTCGAAGAATTCCAGGATTAACTCGTGTCGTATATACGAAAGACTATTGCAGTGAATCCTGTCAGTTTTCCAGAAAATTACGGACCGTCTATACTTTCCTAACGGCTTCTCATCTCGAGAAGGAGTTTCGAAATAAAATTGGAGCCTTCATTATGTGCAATATCTTGTCTCTGAGGCAAAACAATGAATCAATGAGAGAACAAGTGCGGGATTTCCCTCATTGCTCATCGATGAAAGTACCTATGGTTCCTCGTACGGTACAATATTCTCGAAAACTTATTCAAGATATGAAACGCTCGTTGGTTTGCAAACGATGGTCGTCGCAGAACTAATTTTGTCATAACTGTATCTGGCCTTTAGAAGAGTCAGAAACAGGTCTACGCATCTCACTCCTCTTGCGAATGTAGACCAAACTGTATGCACAGCTGTTGAGAAAAATTGAGTAGTGAGTTGAAGTAGTAGTTGATAAAGATTGCTTATTGAATCTCTTTCAATTGCACCCCTTCCTAAACCATTCTTTCTTACCATTCTTTTCGAATGCAACTCAATTCCTTCTTATTCTTCCATATTCTTAGCTGTGGTGTCTTGCTTCCGCGTTTTCTGTCACTGGGATCAGACCCGTCAACTGCTGCGAAGTGGATGAAGGGGTTTGCCTCGTCCACTCGTGATTGTGTAAAGCGTAACGGGGAGTGAGAGGGGATCTTCTCTCTCTCTCTCTCTCTCTCTCTCTCTCTCTCTCTCTCTCTCTCTCTCTCTCTCTCTCTCTCTCTCTCTCTCTCTCATCCCATGACTTCTCAACTCGAGGAGAAGAAGCCAAGACGATGGAGTCAACCTATTTTCCTCGAGGCCAGGGAGAGAAGGGCCACTAGTGTAACAGGGGGATCAATTGAAGAGAAGTAGGAAGACGCCTCGAGCTATTTCCGTTTTTCTCTTGAGGGATAGGGAAATAACAAATCAGAAAGGCTATAGGAAATCACTAACAACTACCAAAGATCCTTACTGAACCCCAGCCTATCGAAACTCCACCTACAGTGTAATACGACCTCTAGTCAGTTTCTGAGAGTAATGAGACAGTCCGGAGTCGAATCGGAATCTAATTACTCACGTCATCCTTCCCATTTCCTCCTGTTGGTAGTTGAAGGTTGTGCACATTGTGGAGATGGTGTGCAGAGGGAGAAGTCGCGAGACGATCGAGAGATGGCCATCGTTCTAAAAAAAATAACACAATTATTCATGGAAAGGCGTGAATGATACAGTGCATATTGAGAGAACCGATCTCGAATTTGTAATTACTTCCCATCAGGTGCATAACATGAGGAGGACATCTGGTTTGAAAGAGACAAAGAAAATCAACCTCACAACGACTAAAACAACCCAGAAAGGCCCAAAATTCATTCAATTGCATTAATCCTAATACAGATTGAGAGACAATTGTGCGAAGAGACCTCCCTATGATACTTAATTGAATCGAATCGGTAGTAGGAGAACGATGACAAACTCATTAATCACAGGGAAGGTCTCTCGCATTGACAACTCGACGACCAGGATATTCGACCCTTTTTGATGGGTCATACGAAACACGACTTCTCAAAGAGACAGAGAAATAGCGGATGCAACTTTCTCTCGTGAGGTGATGAGTAAGATTGTGTGAGAGGCAGATGTTGCGACTTTCCCTCCTCTTCTCTCTCTCTCTACTCTACGACTCGATATCAGCTGTTGACTGGTTGGACAACAGCAGCAAAGACTCAATCTCGTCATTAATCACACTCTCTGTCTCCTTCTCTCTGATCAGAAATTGATCATGTGAATGTGAGAGAGTAAATGCGAGAACAAAGCTGCATCCGCACAAAATAGATACACGTTCAAATTCGAAGACTTCAAATCGTTTTCCTTCGTTTTTTTTTCGTTTTCCTTCGATATTTCGAGACCCAAAAATAAACGAAGAAAAGCGGTGGAGAAGGCACACTCTGTTGAAGATTTCGAAAGAACGCTCTTGTTACATTTCGATGGAGATCAAATATCTCTCAACGAGGCCAATAAATTATGGCATACGTTCATCTTCACCACCTCAATGCAGATGAATCTCACGTCGAAATTTCCCATTGAACTGCTGATTCTTTTCGTGATCCTACTAGTCAACATCTCCTCAGTGAAAGTGACAACACCGTTTGCCTCTCCCGAATTCCTGTCGTATCTGGATGAACCATAGGATCGATCTACGAACGGAGAATCTTCCTCCGTTTCTTCTCACCAACTTCTCTTCTCGTCTCGAGTCCGATCTCTTGTCGACGAAAGGACCAATTAGGTGGCTCGGGCCTCCCATCTTCAGTGGTCATCTCTTCTCGGCTTACATAATAGCTTTCCAGAAACCTCGCTGGTGTTCATGTTTTCACTCGTATCCAGTCAATAAATGATAAATAACAATAAATAACATTCGCTAGTTATCATTCAGCTCCTCTCCATCGAAATTTCGCAACTTTTCGTTATCCGGCGATGGTAGGCGTTACGTTTGGTCGAAACATGGTTGAACCGGGTCCATAAATTCTAAAAAAATATTTCCCCCGATTTTGGCTAGCATTCAATCGGTGATGATCGCTTCATCAGATAAAATAAAGAATGACGGAGTTTGAAGTTGATGTACGAAGAAGACATGTGTTGATATTGAGAAAACTTGATTAAAAAAATTGTAGCAATGGATAAATCGTGTGTATTTCCCTGTCAAATGTTCCCGCTTTGAAACCTTTTGTTAAAACCCTTTCAATTGTTCCTGATAATCGAATCAAAAAGTCGCTGAGTGGATTATTCGTTTCTATTCCTAGGAGCTTCCGTGTCATCATCCCTTCATATCATTCAATGCAGAGTGTATGGATGCGACAACAGTAAGTGAAAGAGCTAAACGTTTGGATCTGATTACATGAGGTTTCATTTGAATGATACAGCAACGTTTAGCTGTTTTGAAGACAAATTAATTCATTCATTTTCCTCGTATTCCCAAATCAATGCATGGATTGGGTGACCCGATCTGTCATCACTTAAGATACGGCCAAATATTTCTTGTCTGAAGTTGTATGGCCACAAGAGGAAGCGTATTACTTTTCCTCAAATCTCGCCTGAGTACGAGAACATGTAAAACTTTCCAACACAGTGTCTCACTGATTTGGAAAATATTGAGGGAAGATACACTGCCTCACTCTCATCACCATTTTGTCTTTTCACCGTTTTACATGTTCTCGTACTCATTTCTAGACGACAGAGCCCGGAAAGGACAAGGGAGAAACGATGCAAGCACTTCAAAGCGAAATAA
Source organism: Pristionchus japonicus (assembly GCA_900490845.1). Taxonomy (NCBI): domain Eukaryota; kingdom Metazoa; phylum Nematoda; class Chromadorea; order Rhabditida; family Neodiplogasteridae; genus Pristionchus; species Pristionchus japonicus. Next base: position 246,113 of record LS515354.1, read on the forward strand.
AACCATAGTCTATCAGAACGGTGTCAAGCTGGAAAGAAATATCATTACGCGCCAATGGTTTTATTGCGTTAAAAAGATGATTAAGATGATAGATCAGATTCCTTTGCTCACAGCACTAAGGGGACTGTAACAGAATGACAAGAAGACGAATTGGAGTACCGGAGAATCCTTCTCCTACCATAAAAATGTCTCACTCACGAGACCTTGTTTACGCCATGGTAGAAGAGAAAGAGGTGAGCAGAAAGGGAATATGGAAAGGGTCGAGTGTCATCCCTTCTCCCCCTCCTTCCCTCCTCCTTCTCCTTCTTCTCCCTCTTCCACTCGGGTCACTCCCTCTCTCATTTACCATTATACAAAGACTCGCCAATGCTTACTTCCTTTCCCTCCAACCGATTGATCTACCATTCCACAGCCGACTCGATCGATCCAAAGAATTATTCCATTTCTTTTCTCTCTTCTGTGCTTTTCGCGCCGTTGTTTTCTTCCGCTCACATCTAGTTACCTCTAGAATTCGCTCTATTTCTCTTAATAATACTCCAACTCAGAATGTCCGGTCTACATCCTGACTTCCAATTCGATTCTACGGAATTCTGACTCAAGAACTCTGAGAAAAAATGGCTGCACAATCAGACGACCAAACAGATTGAGATGCTCGTTTCTGCTCAAAATGCCTGTAGTCAGTTTCTTATCAATATTTCATTTTCGTCCTTCCACTCATCGAGATGAAAGATCCTCTTTCCTGACTCTTCGTCCACAACGGAGGGGATATGTTCCTTCCTTGCTTCCATCCGATGAGGAGAATGGGATTTAGTCATCATTCAATCCTTTCTCAATTCGCTTCTTTGCAGATGAAAACAACGAACATGAATAGTTCTTCCATGATTGAGACGAGTTATCTCACACTAAACGAAGTGATTAAGCTGCTCTAGAGACTCATCCGCTACTCTTCCCTTGTATTGCTGTGTTTTTGCCCATAGTCTAATAAAAATGAATGATATCCCTGTGAATTGAAGCTATTCAGGGGTATTGTCACTGTGAAAAGAGAGTGATGTGATCTCGGGTTGATCACTGAGGGGTCTTGAAGGATAAGTGTGCAATTGGAAAGGAAACATTCGAAACAGAAGGAAGAATTGGAGCTATAGGCTATTATTGCTTCCTTCTCCAACTCATACTCTCATCTGGCACTTGTTTTCTCGAGACTGTCCGAGAAAGGAGGGAAGAAGGGAAGTGAAGGGAGATAGTTTTTGCTGTGAGTGCTGCCACTGCCACGGAAGAAAGAGTTGGTATCTCGAGTGAAGGAAGAAGGGAGGAGAAGAGAGGGGAGATGGGTCACCACATGTGTCTCTTCTTTTCTAAGGTTCCATTTGTAGCTTACAGTGAGTGTCAACTCTATTTTCCCTCAAATCTCACATCTGGCACTCGATACTTGATTCACTTCCCACTGTCCGAAGAAGAATAAAGAGCCGAGGAAGGGAGGAGAGGAGGTCACCACGTGTGACGCTCCCTTCTCCGCTTCTCCTTCTTTTTGAAAGTCAGTACAGACTCTCCGTTTCCCTTATTGTTCACGGCAATTACATTATTTTCAATTAATATTCTCTGTTAAGCAATCTGACTGGTATTTCTCGAGTGTTTACCTTTCTTCTGCTCCTAGTTATACTGTTATCAATCCAACACACGCTATTCTGATATCAATCCAACACACGAATAACCCCTTCTCTCCCACTGGTCAACTGGGAAGGAGGGAAGAAGAGGGTGAAGGGAAAGAGAACTCGAGAGTTCTATTTACAATGCCTTTATGTTTAGTGAGTCTTCGGTGGCACGAAATTTCGATTTGGTGTCTGTCCAACTCTTCTTTATCACTCGACCCCGCTCTTCTTCCATCATGATGACCACTCCCCTTTTCTCTTTTCCCTTTTCTCCTTTCGCGCTGTAGTCACTACCCATGCATATCTTCCCCTCAATCTATTCTCGTTAATCCACTCCTCTTTCCTCGACTTCATCCTTTCGACTAATTTCCTGTTCACTCAATAGGTCACAAGTTGGAGAGAAGTGCGTAGGAAGGACTCTTCTCCTTCTATTCTCTCGTATTCTCTACTCACTCCTTTCAATCAATCCTTTCCTCCTGTGCGTACGAACAAACCTCTCTCTCTAGATAGACACACCACTACTTTGTTCACGCTCTAACATGTTCTCGGTCTATCAATCCTTCGTTTGTGAGATTCGATATTCCTGATCGCTGTAATCGCTTCCGATTCTCACTTTTCGAGTGTTGTGTCTCTGATTAATGGGCAAATTCGATTCCAGTTTGCCTGTCCTACTCACAGGCGCTCTTTCTTCAAATTAATGGGAAGGAAAACCAAGAACAATATTGATGATGAGGTAATTTTTGATCCCTCTGCAGATTTTGTAGTAGCTTTTGAACTTGAAGCGAAAGTAAATCACCTCGCTTTTCACATCATAAAGCTATCTCTTCTCCTATTTCCCCATTCCACTCATTGTCCATTGCAGTTGATCAATGAGAGCGATGAGAAGAAAACAGACTGATGGAGGAGACTTCTTTGACTCTGACGACGTGGTCCGAAGAGAAGAGAAGTAGTTGTTATCCCCATGGATGGCCCACTCTCTCAGCTCCATTGCAATGGTCAATGAGTAATGCCACTTTCCTAGTTTCAACCTACTCTAGGAATGTAGTGACTACAGATCAGTCAAGCATGCGAAAAGAAGATCTAAATTGCAAATGTTTTATAATTGTGAAAAGATAAAACAGCTTTAAATTGATTTTTCTGTCTCTCGATCTTCACCACAAAAACATTTCTTGAACGATTTTGGGAAATTGACACATGAATCTTAAAGATGATAATGGCACATGGGATGGAAGGGTGATCATTTTCGACGATGACAGCAGAGAAAATCGACTGATTATGGTGCGATTGGTACGAACTGGCAGTATTCTCTTCATAACATCTCAGCATTTGCACAAATAGAATGCTTCCTCGTTGTTTCTCATTTCCACTGGCTGCTTGCCTGCAATCATAGCGAAGTAAAGACTACTATCTTTGCCGACCTTTTCTCATCAGATAGAGTAGGGGAGAGTGCGTTGCCAAGGGAATGCGCGTTGTCATCGGCCTATTCCATGTATGAACTGAGAGGAAAGAGAAAGAGTCTATAGCACATCCCTAACGCCTTTTTTTCTTCTTTCCTGTGTCTGGCTATTGTGGCGCCTCTTTACCTTGGTTTATGCTAACAGCACTTCTTTTCAGGTTGAGAACTCGTGGAATAAGTACAGGAGAAGAAGAAGAAAATGAAGAAGAAGGTAGTGGATCTGGGAGTTGGCAAGGGCAGCAAAGATGACCGAATACGGGTATGTTTCTTTTGGAACTTTTCTTCACTCATCTGTCTGCTTTTCACACCTTCCAATGGAAACCAGTTGTCGTTTTTTTTTGCTTCTTTTTCTGTGATTCTCGTATACAGATTATACTTTGAGAAAATCGTAGCATGTGGATGGAAGATAGGAAGGAATCAGGGAAGACGATTAGTGTCTTTATCATTTCGAGATAACAGCCAGGATTACACTTCAATCATGAGAACTCCTTTAACGATACCCATTGACAATTTTTTTCAGAACCCGACTCATGCGGAGATTCACCAGATTCTCCTCGGACATAGTCCATTCTCATCCTCCAGTAAGGCAACTTCTGCGACTGGAACGGAACATTCTGATGGGCAAGTAAGTATCGTTACTGAACTTGACACCAAATAGAGACATGATTTCGGAAACGATTGACGATCGAGTCTATGGAATTCAGATCGAATGATGTAATGCGCTAACTACTATCAAAGGGTGCTTTGTATCCCAAATCCAAGCCTTCTATCAGCAAATTCATAGTGAATATGCACGAAACGAATGATTTTAGGCTCAGCCTAGGAACGAGTCTTCTTCCAATGTGGCTGTCTCTCACAGCACTGACTCCTCTCTTCCCCCTCCTCCAACTCAGCCTCAGGTAATTCTAAATGAACCGTTCAACATTCAACTCGTCTTTGACAACAATGTGCAAAGAACAAATATTATAGGGAGAGCAGATTCCGTCGGATCAGATGGACCGCAGCGAGCAATCCGCTCGCAGTTCTCCACCTATCTACAAATCCGGTGTAGTACCCGGTACTCTTCCTCTGCGCAAAGTAAGCATTTCTTATCAATAAGTACGGTTATAGGTAAGAAATCGGCTTGGATGTTTCGATGATCTTTTCCACTTCCTTTTCTTATAATAATGAAAAAAATTGAAACGATGCCTATACGCTGCCGATAGGATTACGGCAATGGTTGCACAATTTCTTTCCCTCTTTGAGGGTCGACTCAAGGGGGACAATACCAATACCAATATGCAGCCAACATATCGCATCGACTCGAGGCTACCGTAGTCCGAAATCGAGCGAATTTCAGGATAACTGGATCATAGTCGATGGGCAGGTTACTCCAGAGGAAACCGCGGCCGATTTGGGTTAGTACCTTTTAATTTTAGAAACTTGTTAAAAAAAAAGATTCTTTGAGCATGGCGTGACTTCTGCAGAGACGAGACGAAATCGTCTGTATGTCCTCTCTGTCTTCTGGATATTGGAGACAGGGAACTACACTATCGACAGGTAATGTATGCCCATACTTAAGATCACTGATTTGGAGTAAATTACCTCAGATTCAGCTCAAACGGAATAACGATGACAGAATTCTTCTTGCAGTGGCACTACGACAAGCTCTACTACAGGACTCAATCGATGGATAGCGATGGAAACGCGCAGAGATGGCTGAGGGTGAATCTCGGTCTAGAGCAGCAACCCATACCAGGTGTGGTAATACTGCAAAATACAGTTATAGAATGCATTGGCCCTTCTTTTATAGACTGCATCCTTCTTGAACTGATCACTGAAATGACTTCGAATTTGATTACGAACGGAGTGAAAAGACGAGACGATGGAATTTTTTCGTCTTTATCAGATTGGAGAGCTTGTATCTGCTGTCTTCAAGCTCGCCGTCATCTTCATTCAATCATCGATGCGAGATTCAAATCAAGAATCGAACTGCTCATGCACATCAAAGAGGTATTTGATTCTCTTCAATGTACTAAAGCTATTTTTATTGCATTAAGAAGCTCATCATATTCCTATTTTCAGAAACACAACCGCCACTTCACCCGAATGCAGAAAGACTTCTCGAGTATCCCCAGAAGAGATGGTTTTGTGGATGAGCCAGTGGAAAGAGAGCTTCTGGTTAGAAAATTAAAAATTTAGAAAATAAATTCTGGAAAGAGAGCTTCTGGTTAAAACTAACCTTAATTAATTTTCTGAGCTGTGCCCTGGCAGACAGGATATTTTTAGCCATTGTAAAACTCGAAAATTCTGGAAAGAGAGCTGGAAAGTGAACGCAATCGGAAGAATCTAACAAACTGTTTGAATACTAATCTTACAGAACTGGCGTGACTCCTCGTTGGCCCCAGACTACGGTACGAACAATCCATACTCATTGGATATTCAACCAGCAGAAAAGAGACGGATCATGAAACCGCTCCTGGATTCGAATCTTGTTGGGGAAGATGACGAAGGTAAGGTCGAGTCTCATACATTTGATTCTGCGGTTGAACATGTCACAACGATAAGCACAAACAAAAACGTATCGAGTCGATCGTACCTCTCCCAGACCATCTCCCCTGTTTTAGATATTTTCCTGATTTTTTCCAAAATAGCATAGATCCTTGCAGATGGGCCGAGAGTTCTCCGACCAGTGAAGCAAGAGATGATCGATGAGAACGAACAGATGGACCAGGAAGAGAGAAGTGAGTAGTATGAGGAGATCGCCTTTCAACTTGACAATTCAAATCCATTCCCGCTATACTTACTAACGTATATTTAGCGAGAATGAAGCCGAATTTACCCATTCATATAGCGCACTTCGGATAGGAAAATAGGCCAGTGGGAGCCAATGAGGGATAACGTACAGAAGAGAATACAAGACGAAAGCTGAGTGACGATCAGGGAGATTTCAATTAGGATGGAGAAAGTACGTAGGATAGGAGAGAGTATAGCGAAGAGATGGTTTGATTGACGATAAGGATTGGAGAGAGAAGAGAGAAGGGAGAAGAGAAGGGAGATAGTTAGGAAAGGATACTGACGGTAAGAAGGAAGAGGCGAGGGGAGTGACCTACTCATCCCACTCTGTGCTACTTGAGAGGAGGAAGAAGATGGAGACAGAGGGAGGAACAGACCCATCTCTCACCCATTGAGACTCAAATTTCATGAATTGGGGATAATTCAGTTTATCTCTCGCTATCGCTCGTATCACATCTTCATTCCACTCTCTCAATCAAACAATACAGGAAAGGGAATGATTCGTACCTTCGATTGATAACAAGCAAAGTGATGAGTGCTGGGAGACTGATCATTGCAACTAGGCGGAGGAGTGTAAATACAACTAAAAAGTGCATCGAATAGAATAGAATTTCCACAAAACTCTTACGAAAAATTGCAAAAAAGAGCGATAACTCTTGCAGATAATTCTGCGGACCAGCCAACAAATGGGGATAATAATGATGAGGAAACGGAGAGCAGCCGAGATAGAGTAAAGAAGGATAGAGCCAAGACACCGAACGGAGTCGAGGAGAAGAGTGACAGAGGTGATCCTTATTGTCACAATCTAAGCTAACATTTTACTAGATTTTAACACATTTCAGAAGAAAAATCATGTCAAAACGAAATTCCTTGTAGATTCAGATGAGACGATGGAAGTGACAACGAGAGGAAGAGCACTGATGCAAAAGGAATCTCCACATTCGAGACAACTGAGGAAGAGGGTCTGTTTCACAGACAATATGATTTCGAAGGAAGAATTTCAGCTGAATCGGTACTACCTATACTCTGCTGGAATGGCTCTTGAGGTACGGTTTCTGTGTCGCAATTCATAAACAAGTATCTCACAACAGGATGGAGTTTGGCTCAGAGATGACGGTGCGAAGAAATTCTCTAAGTGGATGGAGGACTGGGAGAGGAAGACGAGCAAAGGAATGGACGGACCACCGATATCCAAGACCGGCAAGCTAATTTTGAGGCGAAATTAATAATTAGGTGTTTGGAATTATCTCTCATTATTCAAAACTTCTTCAGGTGAACTGCACTCTAGCATTCAACGGAGAAGCAAGAGAATCAGAAATGGTGCGTGTTTTGTAGTGGTTCGTCCGGTATTTGGGAAATGAGAGTAGCTCGAGGCATGTCACACGACTGTCTCTCTTTTATTATCTATTGACCTCAAAATGGAAAGATGCTCTGAAACAGTATGATAAATATACTTCGCAGGTGCTTAAGCGTAGTAATGTATAAGCCAGACAGTGCGAGTGAACATCAGAGGTCATTTCAGCAACCAGTACTTCCTCAACGGCACCAAAGCGACGTCGTTCTTCCCAGGAATCAGACAATGCACGAGACGTGAGAATGAAGGTGAGCGTTCGAAAACAGACCAGACAATCAAGAGATCTTTGAAAACAAATTGCCTTGATTTTTAAAAATATGTTTCACGAATTTAACATCAACATTCCGATTATTTAATTTCAGGTCATCAAGGAGTTCCCTGACTTCGCTTGTGCACTGCAAGTATGTTTCACTCTTGCGATGTGTTTTATTTGCGTCTATTGTCTCTATTTTCTTGATTCTCTCTGCGAAGCTTGGTTAACCAAGTTAATCTTCAGGATCCGGTCTGGCTGACAGATGAGGCAGCTAAGATGTTCGAAGATGAAATGAAGTACTGGAAGAGTGCGAAAGGAAGAAAGGATAAGGCAGCAACTATGATCGGAAAGCGATTCTAAGCCTACATTCCTACCTTTTGTGCAGTGTTTCAAATCTGATCACCTAGCGAACTTTCTCGGTTCTACTCCTTATCCTCTCATTGATACAGCCTATCTCTTCTCTCATCGCGTTCCATGACTGTTCATCCAAATCTTTCTCTCTCACTATTTCATCATCCCTCCCTTCTCCTTTGATCTATCTTAAAACTCCTCTTTGGTTCCATTCTATGACTTCAACAAGTGCGTAGTTCTATTTTTTCCGAGGCTAGTACTATCCCCACTCAAGTGATCGTAAAGACCGAATCCACTTTTAGTGTGGCGATTGGGTACGGTTTCCTCGACCCTATTATTATATTCTGATTTCACTCTGCTAGGAATTTCATACTGCCCTCTAACATCTCCCTCTACTTATTCTATATATGCAACCTTGCTTCAAATTCGCAAGTCTAACTCTCTAGTGTACTTCTACTTCGCAGATATTTTTGTTGATATTGATATTATTGATTTGAATAAACTAGCATGCAATAAACATATTCACGAAATCAGAGCCAATCAATGTACTTTTGCATCGAATTGATTGATGCCTTAGACTCTAGCTTCATGGCTACAATTCATAACAGATTGGCGTATGAAATATGTAGTGAGTCTAGTCGACCTGGTCGATCGGGAATGAATTAGTCACGGAAATATCGAGTGTTTCAGTACTATGATAGTTGGGGAATCAGAGGGGGAATAATCAACTGGCGAAACGAGGAATTCATGATGTAGTTGTCCGTTGATCGTCGTTGACCGTCAGAGAACGTAGGAATGTAGATTCTCGAGGTTGAAGTTGATCTTCTGAAAGTTTATTAGCTAAATCAATTTGAAAACACGAAGATAACTAGTGGCGTAGTCTCTATATCTCAGAAATGTCGAAACTGATGACATGCTTCGTCGTGAAACACATTTCGAACGTTTGCATTACTCTTCAAATATGCTAAACATGGTCCTAATAAGTTACGACCCTAAGTACTAGAGTAAAATGATATTAACCTTTAATCCTCGTTCAGAATCAGCAGCAAGATGGAAATAGGTCAAACAGTTAACGACACGCATGAATCCATTGATGTCGTCAGTGATACCTGTAGAAGCGATACTCAACTACAATCACAATAAATATTAGTGAGATTGAAGTCGGCCCAAGATTATGAATGGAAAAGCAGTGTATAAGATGCTTGCAGCTAAAGCTTCAAAAAGATCGATAATTCAAAGCAACCATTGCTAGTCATTGATTCTGAATTGTTTAGGAAAAGTAACTAACTCAATCTCGATTGTCGTGTCTCCCCAACACGATGGATTAGTAGAATAACGTTGAACTGGCGTCAATTGGGATTCATTAAATCGTACTTCTCTTCGTTGGATGCATAAAGAAAGAATCGAAGCGACTCTGCAAGGAACAAAATTATTACCAAACAATGTAGATTATTTCCGTGGGATTAGAGAACATTACTCAAGCCATGTCACCTATTCTAAGTGAATTCCACAATAATTATCATAAAGAAATGCAAAATAGCTGGAGACTTTTGTTTGAGCTACTATGATTACGACCACAAATGATCATTTTAGTTATTCTAAGCAAAAACGACTTACTTTATACTCCTTCTTGCTCTCAACGACGCCATTATTTCAGAACAGCGTAGTGAAGTGAATGGAAGATGGACAAGTTCCTTGTGATGTGATACCTGAAGAGATACTCGGAGTGAACAGGAAACATTGAGCACGTTTAAACTTTAACTGTCAATCAACAAATGTTTGCTGTGAAACAAGGGCGTCTCTATAAAACTCGATTTTGAGGCGATTTGAATACTTTTTGAGAAATATTCACAGTGGTTGGCTGCGTGGGTATGATTCTTCACGGATGACAACAACGACAGAGGGAATTACGAAGCATGAAGGACCAAAATAAATATTCAATTTTTCTGTTTAATGATGCCTGTCAAATAAAGCCTAATAATACTGAGAAGTGAAATAATAGTTTCAGAACTCTGACTAAACAAGCCACAATCCGTTTGTGCAACCTGCATATGTAGGAGTGAGTCGGATTGACTCAAAGTGTTCCACGGGCCTCCCTGACTCGCAGTGACGACATTTACTAATCAGCATGTTATAGTAACGTTCAGCAACTGATCATCCATCGATTCATTTAAAACATTACATTAAAAATGGTCAGGATCATTCGCAAAAGCTCACGAAAAGCCGCAAAAGCGCAATCAATACTGATTTCAGTTTGCGATTCATAGCCAGAGCCGTCGAAAAGGACGACCTTAGCTACGGTAGTTCAAGTAGAGCGCGTAAATGATTCGCTATGAAAATAATGATTATCTAAAGATTCAAGGATTATTTGATAAAATATTAAACATGTATCGATGGGAAATGACTTACTGAAATTGATTTATTCATACTGGTTAGAATTAAAGTTAATTTAGGATCAGAGAGGCCCATTTGAGCTCATTCGCCTCTCGGAGCCACTTCGAATCAATAATGTTAACCTTGGAAACAGTGATTCTTTCTTGAAAATTGAATATAGGTTTGTGTAAGTTCACGGAATTATCTAATAACCTAATGGTAACTAGCAGCAAGTATACCATTGTGGCTAGTAACCAGTGGTCATGACTAGCCTATTCAGTATTACTAACAACGACAAGGTTTTCCCGGCTTTCAACACGAAAATGAGCAAGATTATCATAAATAGAACTGACAGGTCTATCGGGAGGCGGCGGGGGTGGCACATCTCTCCTTGGTGGAGGAGCGACTACCGAAACTACCAGGAGGGTCGAGAGGGCGAAGAGATTTGGGCATGGTATCCTCGACCCTATTATTATATTCTTATTGCAACCAACTAGGATCGATGGATTTTCGTGGTTGTAGTTGCAGCTTCTGAAAGCTGGATAGCTAAATCAATCTGGAAGCACCAAGAAATCCTGTGTCGAAGTTTGAATATCTCAGAAATGTCGAAACAATTTTTAGTTGTGTCATTTCGGTCATTTACATTATTCTTCAAATATCCTAAACGTGACTACTTGCCTAACAAGCGACGCCTACAAGTTTTAGAGTATAATGATACTAACCTTGAATCCTTTATCAGAATTTGCAGCAAGATGGAAGGTCCAACACAGCAAGATCCAACACCTGAATCCATTGATGCCGGCCTCGGTACCTATAGAAGCGATACTCAATTACAATCACATTAAATTCTTCCTGCATCAATATCACTTTTGAATGGAAAACCAGTGTATAAGAGATTTGCGACTCGCTCCTCAAAACAATCGAATTTCAAAATATCCAGTAGCCATTGCTTCTGGAAAGCTTGGGAAACGTTTCCGAGGTGCTTGCACCTCATATTTAATTTATTTTGTTATAAATATGGATTAAAATAGTATTTGAAATGAAAACTAACTCAATCTCCATCGCCGTTTCACTTCATCCCGGTGAATAAGTAGAATGTCGAACTAGCGTCTATTAGGATTCTTTAAATCGTCCTTCTCTTCGTTAGTTGCATTCGGAATTATTCGAAGCGACACTGCAATGTACACAATTAATGCCAAACAATCAAGAATAAATTCGTGGAATTAGAGAACATTATTCAAGCGTAGTCCATGTGAGTTCCACTGTGAATATCATCAAGAAATGCAAAAGAGCTTGAGAGAGATGTTTGACCTACTAAGAATCTAACCATGCACGTCTATAATAACTGATCAAATCGAAAACTGCTTACTTTATGCTATTTCTTGCCCGCAACGATGCCGTTAATACAGATCAGCATAGTTGCGTAAATCGAAGATTGACAAGTTTCGTGTGCTGTGAGACCTGAAGAGATACTCGGATTGAGTAGGAAACATTCAACAATTTAAAATATTGGCAAGTAATCAACAAATGCTGGCAGAGAAAGATGGGCTACTCAACAAGAAGCGAATTTGAGTCGATTCGAATACTTTTTGTTTAATATTCACAGTCATTGGCTGCGTGAGTGAGCTTTTGCTCGATTCTTATGGAAGATGTGAAATATAGTTGCCCTTAAAATGGTAATTTTGCTCGAAAAGTCGAAAACCCAATGCTTTGACTACTGACGAAGAAGGGAGAAATAGTGTGGAAAAGTGAGAGAGCGCTTTCCGCGTGGGACCCGAGGCCCAATATCTCTGAGGTGTCACAAAAGCGGACTAGTGTGATCTCTTCTTCTCGAATACTGTAGTTGCTGTCTAATGTTTTCCTATTGTTTACCTTGGCAAAAATAGTCGAAAAGAAATGCGAAAATAGCGAGACGACGGGTTACAACAGAGGGATATAACAACGGCTTCCTTGTTTTTGCCAGGAACAAACATGAATTCTGCATTCTTTTTTCACTGTTGCTGCCTTCGAATGCCTTCGAAATCACCTTGTTCAATGTGACAAGGGAAGGCCGAAATATTGAGTGGAGGCCGCTCTGCCTGGCACAACAAACACACAAACTACTCCCCCTCTTTTCCCCCTCTCTGCTACTGTTCTGGAACCTCTCTCTTTGGAGGTCAATCCCCACCCTGTCATATGGTTCATCTCTCTCTTCTCTCCAAGGCATCTGCTCCCCACTCATTCGATCTCTCTCTCTCTTCCTCCGATCGTTTTTTGTCCCTTCTCCTCTCTCGTTCGGCTTCATCTGTGATCAATCGAATGGCTTCGCCGCCTTTCTCGCAAGAGTGCACCGACTCTCATTAACCTCCCAAACCACCCTTTCATCTCATTCCTAACCCCGAGAGTAGAATGCAAATCACTGCAATTAGTCGTCCTCGGTGTTCACCTCTGCCCTTCCATCTGCTTGATCCATCCATTCCTTCCCTCTCTGTCCCCTCCTATTGACCAGGGAAGGGAACGGTCACAAGATCTTTCGGGAGAGAGGGAAGGGAGGGTGAATGGGTGAGGTGGGAGGAGGGAACAACTGGGGGAGAGAGAGAGTGGAGATATGCCACCCCTTGACCCCTGCCTGTGCAACGAGAGTGAGTGTGGGTTGTGTATCGAGATCGATCGATGGACTCAGGTACCGCTTCCTCCTTCTTCTCCGTCCTTCCCTTCCTTCCCTTCCTACCCCTTTTGGTCCTGCGCGCGCCCCTGTAAGAGAATAGGACCGTGTGAATCATGGTCTCTCTTCCTCTTTTCTTCTTCCTTCCATTCCATTTCCCTTCTTTCTTTCTGAATTGGATGTTCCTCTGTCTCTCTGTTTAGAGTGAGTGTTGCGAAAGTACACGTTCTCTGTCGATTTGTCCATGTTTACTCAATGAGTCGATATTTTGAGCGAGTGTGAGAGGGGAGTTGTGACCCTCTCGAATACTTTTTTCATCTTTTTCTTGCATCTTCTTATCAAACTTTCGACCCGTCACGGTATTTCTTGTGTGTGACGACTGACTGACTGTGTATTTGCACTTCTTTCGTCTCCCATACGGTTTCTTCTCCGCTTTTTCTTCTCCTTCCCCTCCCCCGTCGTCTCAAATGCACTTTCGAGAACCTCCTCTTCCCCTGTGACACCGAATCCGCTTCCTCTAGCTACTTTTCCTCAACTTCAACTACTTCCGATAGGCATTGGATCTCGCTTCGCACTTACTCGAAAGGGATTCAGACTACGGTAGGCCCTTAGGGGGCTGCGACCTCCCTTCACTTCGAGATATCTCGCATTTCATCATAGAAAGGCGACAAATTGGCTCGAGTGAGGCCCTTTTCTGTCGCTTGTTTGGCTTCTCTCAGAGTGGAACTGCGATGGTTTCGGCTCGTGCCACTCGAGTGAACTTCCCCTTCTACTCTCCTTCAATGCACTTTTATTTCGCGTTTGCCCATGCTGATTCATCTTCGTTCCTCTCTTTGTGTTGCCACATTCCTCTAGTGAAAGTTGCGCATCCCTACCGTTCTCAGCACTTCCATTCCCTCTCTTTCAGGATATTTCACTCTTCACAGATCCTAATCCATCTCCTTCTCCTTCTCCAATCTAGTTTCTCGAACTCTTCTCCTTCATGGCCTTGACTATGCCCTCTGTACCTTCCACTGCCCTCCCTTTCTCCCCTCCCCCTTCTTCGCTTTTTTACCTGTACTCATCAACGCGTCAAGGCTCATTCGATCGTTTTATTGAGGGGAGGAGAGGGGCGATTAAGAGTGCTATTCCATTCCTTCAGACCTCACACCGGGGCACCAACCTCTCCTCTCCCTATCTCCACTCTGATCATATTCTGTCACTCGCTGTTTATCCATCTCTCTCTCTCTCTGCTCGCCTAGCTGTTGATACAATTGTGCGAGTGTCACACTCGGTTCCAAACGACTCGGCAGTTTAGGCCAAGTTGGTGAGAAGGAAGGGATAGCAGCAGTTGTATTCTATCTCTCTCCCTTTCTTCTACCTCGTAACAGTCCCATCCATTTTTCATGCGCAGAGCAGGGGAGAGAGCGTGTAGAATCGAGAGAGTGGACGGTTATACAGTCTGCCTTCTGCTGCTTTCTTCTTCTTCCCTCTTACTTTTGGCGCCGTTTCTTCTTCTTTCTCTCGGCGGAAATGGAGGCAAAAAAGAAGAAAGAGATAGAAGGGAGAGAGAGAGAGAGAGTGGTCAGCAGTCTCACGAGACTCGAGGAGGGGACTGCCACCTCCTACCGCCATTCACTCGAGTTGTGAGAGTTCATTGTCCACGAGGGAAGGAAGGCTCCTTCACACCTTTCCTCCAAGTGTTCTTTCTTCCTATCAGTGACCCCATGTGTTTGATCAACCTGATCATTCACCTTCTCGCCGCCTTGACCCTCTCCCTCGTCATATTTTGACACTTCGCCTGTTTTCGAAATTGCCCCCACCTTCGCGTTGATCAGTATTGCTCTTGAAGAAGGAAGGAACGTCTTGGTTCCTTCTCGATTATCGATTCGCTCGATTGGTCAGTTATTCACCTGGAAGGAAGGACAACCACCTTGACACTGCGCTTTTTGCTTCTCCTTCCCAGTAGTCGCCTCTTCTTTGATACAACACCTTCGATCTGACCTACTTATTCCCTCCTTTGAACTCTCGCAGTCACCGATAGGCACTACTTGTTCACTCCCCTCGCCGCTTTTAGATCAGTGCAAGAAGGGCGAATTCTTTCTCTCTGATCTACTCCTTTATTGTCAACAAGATGAATATTTCAATGTGAGGCAGTGCCACCCTGTTGTTCACTAGATTTGCACTTGTCTCTTCACTAATTGGCCTCCCTCAGGCGACCTCCCCTTTCTTTTCCAGAAGAAAGTCTCGAATTCAACACTAGATTCCCCTCAGAGGGAGGCTAATTCATACTCATTCCAAGTTTCTATCCTGACCTCTGTATGAAGTCACTCTGATCGCGCAAATATTATTGTAACTGACCCTTGTTTTCTCCTATTCGCGACCTAATTAGCTCATACTTGAGCTAGTCTCTGTTCTTTGGATTCCAAAACTGCCTCTGTCTGTCAAATCTCGGGCAGTTTATTGTTCGCTAGTAGGTCGATCAATCGATCAATCATTCTGAGTAATCCTTCGCTGAATATGATCCTCTGGGTTACGGTACTTTCTCCATCCATACTTTAGGTCTTCGGGAAGTTCTCATAGCTGATCATTTCTAATGCAGTGCTTCCTTCTCGGTCATGCTTTCATCATAATTCGCATATCTTCTCGCATCTCGAATATTACTGCTCAGCTTCTTCCCCACTGCTTGTTTATCATTCCACAATCCACTCTTCTTCTTCTCTCTCCTTCTTTCCGTTCCTCCTTCTTTTCGCCTTCTTCTTTCTTCTACTGCTGCTCATCGTATTTTTACTAGGCAGGGTCACTCTCCTAACTCTTTCTTCTCCCCCAGCATCCCCTCCCTCTCTCCTTCTCTCTGCATTGTGCAATCATCTTTCACGCACAAACTGACTGCTACTACTACTCGCGACAATAACCTCCTCTCTCTTGGTTCCGACTGATCTCGCTCTCCTCAATCTGCACAGTCTCTCGTCCAATCAGGCGAGAGAGTGTGTGAATTGGAGAGAGTGGGCCATTATTCGTCTCTCGATGGAGAAAGAGATGGCAATTTGGCTAAGCTGATTCATCATCTACGCAGCCATTTTTCCATTTCCTTCTTCTGTCGTTCAGGTCTCCATCCCATTCTCATCCTTCTCTCTTCCATTCCCAATTCATTCATTTTGTTCTCCTCCCGGCGGTCATCCCCATCCTTCTCAATTCCACCTCTCCATTCCACCATCCAGATGCCTACCGTAGTCTGCCACATTCCATCTGGGATACGGTAGTTTGACTCGAGTACTTGGGGGAAAGGAGAACGCACGTGGTATCAGACCTCCTCTCTCTCTCACCTCTCCTCCCCCTCTTCTCCCATCTCAATTCGCCCTTCGCCCCTGCCGTTTTTTGCCACAATCCAAGTACAATTTCGTCCTTCGTCTTTCTCCATTCAGTGGCGTTCGAATGAATGGAATGAAGAAAGGCGCTCTACCTTCCATTCCTACCTCACATTGCATTTCGAATCACTCCTCTTCATGCTGGATTTCACACATTTTCCCCTGTGAAACTCAAATAATACCCAAAAATCACGAAAAATGGATTCGATGATGCAACATTGCCTCACGCATCTTCTTCTATCTGCTTACTCGGTTCTTCCCGCTTCTCTCTAGGGAATCGTCCCCATCAGTTGTTATCTGCTTCTCTCTTCTTCCGATTGCACTCTCAACCCACTCTCAAGATGTTCCATAACTCGTTCAGAAACCGTCTTTCGCCTCTCTTTGTTCATCTGCGTCATTCTCTTACTGTAGCACTTCGTTGCATCTCGTGTTTCGAATATTGTCTCGTTCGTAATCTTGCTCATTCACAGTTCGATGTTTATATAAACAGGTTAATTGTTTATATTTGCAGAGTCAAGACCAACCACAGAGCAGCTACTCCTTACTTCCCCAATCATAGGCTATGAAGCCGCCTCGCAACCATCCCATGCGAATGCCTCTAGGCGGAGAGGTGAGATTTGATCTTTGATCTATCTTCAGTTCACCTACTCTCTCTATTTCCCTCTAAAAATGTGGAATGGAGAATACTGTGTAGTACTCTTTCATCATTCTGTTTCAAATGTTCGAAAATGCCCTACCGTAGACACATTAAAATGTTTCATCATTCTGGCGGAGTTTCGAAAACGTTCCTGAGATTACTGTAGGTGTTTGAAATCTCAGAGGAACTTCAGATTAGATCAGTTACTAGATCAGTGAGTTCGATCAGACAGTCCATATCGAAACTAGAGTGTAGTTCCGCTTTGACGGACTATTCATCACGAGTACTTCCCCGCTCAAAAGGGCAAACAAAGACGGTTTCGTAGAACTTCATGGTCAAATTGAACGTGATTCGACCTAGAACTTAATATGGCATATACTAGGCCTAAAGGGAAGCGGAAAGGGAAAGAGGAAATGAAATTCTAGATTTGAAACTCGTCAAATCAGGTGCATTTGCAGGAGCCCGGCCCATCTCACGCAGGAGACGAAATCGGCCCTGAACAGATGAGGGAGATTCAAGAGGCTGTCCAGGCTATTCCGCCCCTCTGTAAGTATCGATTCGAGTACGGTAGAATGTCTAGGCTTACGGTAACTCCTCGAAATCTGGGAGATTCACCAAACTTTCGCGATTTTTCATCGATTCTCAGGTCCCCAGGACTTGAGAATTGAGACTGGGTTGTTTCATCCTCTCTAGATCCCCCACACATCTGTCCATCTGTCTGTCCTTGCTTCGTACTTGGGGGCCTCTCTCTCTCTCTCCTCCCTCCTCTCGGGCTTCCCTCCTCCCCTTCCCTTTCTCGATTGCCCTATCCCCCCTTGCACTCTGCCTCTGCCCATAATCAGCCTCCGGTCTTTCTCCCTCCTCTTCTCTGCTCTTTCATTCTCACAGTTGCGAACCAACCGGGTCTCTTTCTCTCGTCCTTTGCCTATCCCAAACCGCTTCCCCCTTCTCTGTTGCGCGATTTCCCTCTGTCTGTCTGGTGTCTCTCCATTTCCCGTTATCTCTCGTCCGATCTCCTCTCAAGGATGGCGCTCGAATCCTGAACCGGTTTGACCGTCCTCTGCCCTCTTGGCAACATGGGCGCATGTTTCGAAACTTCTAAGTTCCGAGGGGGGAGAAGGGGGAGAAGGGAGAGGGGGAGGGATGGCAGTACCCCGTCGTGCCAGCCTTGCCTCCACCCCTTTTTTTCACTTGCTTTGCTGTCTCTCTTTTACTCCTTCTCTCTCTCTCCTCTTCTTTCTCGAGCGTCGGTCGGCGAGAAGAAGAGTAGCCGTGCCGACCCGAGCCGCCCGTCTCGAGACTCTCCCTCCTTCCCCCACACTTTCGCCCTGCCATGCAGCCGAGAGAGTGGGCAGAGAGTGAGAGTCTCCTCTTCTTCTCCTCAGCTGCAACTCGAGGCCCAGATTGCAACATCACACACTAGAGAGAGAGAGGGGGAGAAACACAACACAATGAGCCTTCCTCCGCCCTTCGCCAGAACTTCTTGTGACTGGAAACTTCGGATTCAGGAGGATGAGGGACCGGAACCGGGAAATGGGAGAGGTTACGGTAGCAGCTGGGTTAGGACCACTCTTGAATGACGCCATCTTGATCTGATCTGTGAGGAGTAAACAGTGTGTGATCTATGATCGGTCTACCTACAGTAGTCTCTCTCTCTCTCGATTCGAACCCTCTGATCGGTTCACTCGCTCGTCATGGGGTTTTCTAATGCGCCCTCTGACCTCCCCTCTCCTTCTCGGGGCGATTTACGCCGTTCCCGCGTATCCTTCTCAGTCGAATTGTTTGAATCTCTCAATTTCGACTACTCCTTCGCTTCTCTTACCAAAGAAAGAGTGTGGAGAGACGAATATCGGACAAGGTCAGCCGTGTCTCTCGGCTGTTCAGCCTTGTCCCCTGTTCAGCTAGTTATAAAGACGGGGGAGCGAATGATGGAGAGGGGATCGAAATATAGGTTGAGATCCAATGGCGATTATGGTTGGATTTGACCAGTGAGAGAGAGAGGAAGAGGATAGCCCATTGTGGTCTGCCAGGCCAATCCTATTATTAGTCCACCCAGAGAGGGAGATGGAGAGTCGAGAGCAGAGGTTGACTCAACATAAACTGGCGGTTCTTTGAACTGCTTGCCAATGTCAACTTCCCTCCGTTCTGTGCTTATCGCAAGTTGCATCGGCAAGTGAAAGGACACGGTTTGGTTTAGACGAAAGCGAAATGACGAAAGAGTTGCCCTTTGGAAGGGACCTGTGGAAATAAGTAGTCCTTCTAAGATTCAAGTCACGAAGAAGATCCCTCGATCCCCCAATCACTCTCTTATATTTCACCCTCCCGGATCAATCATTCTTCCTCCTCTCTCCTGGCACACACTCACAAGGCGTATTGAGAAAGAGGCAGAGGGAGGAAGAGAGAGAGCGAGAGGAGTGGGTAGAGTGACCGACGAGATAGGGGGAGGAGAGGGAGAGTCCTCCTTCCTTCCCCCTACACACTCACACACTGGGCACTGGCTGGTACGCGGCGAGAGGAGAGAAGGGGGTAGAAGGGGGGAAGAGGAGGGGAAGGAAGGGAAGAAAGCGAAGAACGGCCCTCTCTTTCTATACTAGCCTCAAGGCCTCAGGCCCTCATTTCATCCCCCTATGAACTGAACTGTGAATGGCACAGGAATGATCGGGAATCGCTCGAAACTCGATTGAGAGCTCCTCTGCTTTGCTCTTCTCTCTCTGATTGTCCTTATCTTGATCTCTATCGCTCCTTCTCTCCCCTTCTCTCCGCCTATTCACAATTGCCTTGGAACTGTCGTTCGCGGTGAAAAACGATCTTTGGCGATCGCCCTTTGATGGAAACGAATCATTGCTTTCAGACGCAGACGACCCGACGTTCCGAGATCCCCTCGGAGACTACTGCGACGGATCAAGCTTCAACATCGTGCAATTCCTAGCTGACGACGATAAAGAAGAAGACGAGAATGAGTCAGTTTACGCTAATGTTTTGTTCCATCAACACGAAAAATTAAGAACAATGAAGAAAATTTTACGCTATAGTTTATGAGAAATTCGCGATACAAGAGCGAAAATCATCGCGCATGTTTACTCGGCAGTTTTTATCAAACAGTTGATAGCTGATAGTAAGAGAAACGACGAGCATTACGCGCGATAGTAGTGACTGTTATCACTAGAAAAGGGAGAGCGAAAGGAACCGCTAACAACCGCGCAGTTTCACCAAAATTCGCCCTAATAAGGGCGATTTGTTATCACTAAAAAGCGCGGGAATACTTGCGTAGGCTGCATAATATTCGCTGTGGTGTCAACGCGTGCTTTCCGTCATAAACAAAATCTGACTCTCTCAATTCTCCCTTATCTCTCACCTTTTCCAACCTGAAAGTGCTTAGGCATCATCTCCTTATCATCGATTCCTCCCTCCTTTTCCCCTCTCTTTTCTCCGTCATTACTTTTCTTCCTCCTTCCTTTCTTCATCGTAATGTCCACTGGAAGCGCTCCTTATTCGCCCTTGAGCGATGTAAATTCGAAGATGACTCCGCCAAAGTAAGTATTCTTCACTGCAAAATCCTTCCTTTATCCTACTTTTACATTTTGAAGCATTTTATCGAGTTGTATCTACATTTGATGTTAAATTACTGCATTCTAGGTGTAGTATTACTAAAGACAGATGCTTAAACAGTTGCCAATTATCGATTTTTTTCGTGCCCGGGACTACCGTAGTTGTGTACCAAGTTGGTGTTAGATGCAGTGGAACAGAAAGGTCTTCTTCTCTTTGGTCAGCATTGCCCTTTGCATCTCCCTCAAATTGCCCTCGCTGTGTCCTCTTAGCATCTCTCTCTGCACTCTCTCCTCTCTCCCTTCTCTCTCTTCCCTCCCACTTGTCTGGTCTCTCCTCTATTTGCCTGATCTCTTGTATCTCGATATAGAAGATCCCCTTCTTCCCTCGCGAAACTCCACAAACATTTCGTCTCTCTCTCTCTCTTTCCTTCCCTCCTTTCCATTCAACGCGTTCTCAACTCCTCTTACTCTCTTTCCTACTCGCGAAAGAGGCAACATCTCTGTGGAGGACGGCCAAATGACTTACTTGTAAGGTCCTTTTCATTCTAATTCGGGCTTGAATGTTGTCTGCATGCTTGTTTATACCGATACCATGCGACGCTAGAAGTAGCCATTGGCTTGTTTACACGTGGTTTGGATCCATTTCCTTGTTGACCAAATCGATAGTGTTGACGCGGTTCTCCCCTTTCTTCCATCTAGGTTCCAAATCTAGAGTGGTGCATTGATTCCCTAGACGCGGCGTGCATCGTCACCCGTACCATTGCGTGTCCTCTGAGTGAGAAGAGTGGCAAGTGAGAGAAGAAGTAGAGAGAAAAAGAGAGAGATAGGGGGCTTACAATCGCGAATCGAGCCGATTGTGATGCATAATCGTTGCGAATTCGAGCCAATTTCCCTCTCTTGGCCTCGAAGTGCCGCTCCGCTGATTCCTTCTCGGAACATCGACATGATTGGGTGCAATTTCCGCCCTCGCTCTGACCAGTCGCTACACTTTTGAGAAAAATATACAGCGAGATGTTGGGTAGATTGGGGCTAATATTGAAAGATGCGGGGGAAACAACAGCTGATCGATTTTCCAAGTAACTGGAAAAAGAATATTGCTGGTAGTGTGGTGTAGAGAGTGATGATTAATAAACTAATTAATTAAAATATTAATTAAGCAAATTGCAGCACTCCAACAGTGAGTCCGCAAGGCGCCGGTGGTCAGCGAGAGCACAATCAGCTCCAGAATCAGCACAATCCGCATCAAGACGACGATATGGTCGGCATGAACGACCAGATGATGCAGCAGCAGCAGCAGCGACATCATCACCAGCACCCTCATCAGCAGCAGATGCAGCAGGGCAACAACAACCGTAGCCACGTCCAGGTGGCAGTGGACAGCCATCTGTCCGGCGGAGGAAGGAACCAACTTCCGGTGAGGAGATTGCCTTTATAATTGACTCGGATACATTAACTCCGCAGATCTTTTGCAATTGCCTAGAATCAATTTACACCATTGATCATCCTACAGAGATTGCACGGAAAACGTGCCCACTCTTTGCATAAACACATGCTTCTTGCTCCAGTCAATTACGTAAACTGTAGCTTGCTCGAGGGTGGTCAATCAAAGTACATTCCTCAGGGATCTTCCCGTCTTCCCGACTCTCCTCCCATCACTGACGTCAGTGCGGGCAGTAGTGGATCTCCTTCCTCCTCCAACTCTGCCGGATCTCCCTACTCCCCGGACAACTACGGTAACTATAACGGTGAGGAATCACAGTGATTTCTTGATTCCTTTACCCTCCGATCCCTTAGCTAACTGGCCGAACCTAAGTTAGTCCCTGTGCATTCTCCTTCATCATTTCGACCCTCACTTCTCTCTACTCATTCCAACTCCCCCTCCCCTTCTTCTACAACATTCGACCTTCACTAGTAATCGACGCCCTTTTGGGTAGAGAGGAAAACTGCGGCATGCGTATCGATCAATCGACCTCCTTCTTCCATAGTCTTTACCCCATCCTTCTCCCTGACCCTCACCCCCTGTCCTCAATTCAGTTGTTTTTCTCATCTCTACGTTTCACCCTGCGGCTCTCAACTGTTACTCCTTGGGGTTAAAGTAGTTGGGAAGAAGAGAAAGAGAAGAAGAACAGTCGCGTCCTTGACCCTACTAACTCGCAACGAGACACTATGAAGAAAGGGGAAGCAGTCCATCTCTCTCCTCTCTCTGTTCCTTTCAATCCAACGCTCTCGCTAGCGTTTTTGCGTTGGGTTTCGACCGATCGCCAGCTCTGTTTGCACACCTGACAAAACCGTCTGAGAATCTCTCACCCACCCTCCACCATCCACCCAGTCTCTATCCTACTTCCTTGACTAGAGTCACCAACCAAACTCTGACAATACCCAGTACCGTATCCGCCTCGGCTCAGTCACAATTGTAGTCTGCTACAATTCAAAAGAAAAAGTTAGATACCATCGAGTGGTTGTCGTCATTTGTTGCTTCCCCCAGTCACCGTCCCATTTACTTGACCCCTCACCCCAATTACTCGAATTGATTTACATTCTACTCTACTTAGTCATCACTTAATCCTCGGCCTTTGCGCATCAAATTCAACTAGCATTTTGAATCAACTTTGTTGTTTAACACCCTTAAAAAAATCAATAATCAGCCCTCATTCAGCCCTCAACAACGGCAACAACGGCGGTCTGATCCTGGGAGTGAACGATCTCGCAGCCGCCGGAGCTCAGGACGTAGGCATGCTCGACGCACTCATGATGCCCCAGACGGGCATCCCCGCCAACGGACGACACCAGCAACAGGTACGGTAGTCAGTTCACGATCGGTGAATACGGATACGGTAGTCTACTGTACCTAATCAATATCCTCAGCAGATGCAGCAGGGCGCGTACATGCACTCCCCTTACGCCACTCAGCCGAATCAGATGTCTCCTCCCGAGATGGCCATGGGCAACGTCAGCCAGGCACAGTACGCTCAGCAGGTACGGTAGTCGGGTTACGGTGTCGATTGATTGCTACGGAAAGTTAGGATTACGGTAGTCAAGAACGGTATTAATTTATTGATTATTCCAGATGGCGTCCAACGGTGGCTACGGCATGGACATGTACGGCGACATCATCGGGATGGAGCAGGCGAATATGGGAAGAGTGAGTGGAGGACCGACGAGGAAGAGGGCGAGGAACGACAATCAGCAGCAGGTCAGGATTCTTGTCTCTAAATCCCCGAGTAGACCATCTCCGACCATCTGTCGCTGTAATCACTGATGATTTCACACGCCAATTATTGATCCATCCCGCCCTCGTTCGAAGCAGTTCATCCCATTCCCTTTCTGACTACTCACTCTGTGTTAGACCAGGATTGCTTCTTTATATATTTTTCTGATCTTTGATCTCTGCAGGAGCTGAAGGGCATCGCGAAGGAGCAGCAGCACGTGTACGATATGTCTCGTGTCAAGCCAGACCCGACGATGATGACGTATCCTCAGTCCCAGTCTCGGTTCATGCCTCCGACGACGCCAGGTATGCAAGGTAGAGTGGAATAACCCCCTTGCTCCGGCACTACTAACCTTCAAATTTCGATTATGGGCATCATATTCTATCCAATATTTGATATTAAATTGATCATTCTAGGCATCATCATGGCTTCTTCTCCGATCGGCGGCGACTCATTCATCGATGAGAACTTCAGAGGAGTGGACGGGGTTTGTCAAATTAAATCGATTCTCAGCCTACAAAACGGGGCGTTACAGTATCCCTCCTCCCAGTGCCCGCAAATCATCCGCTTCAACAAGTACCACGAGGACCAGTGGGAGAGACTCTACGACGACCAGAACCAGGAGCTGCACTTCGCTGTTAGTTATCCATTACTTTCTTCAATTTTTTGTGATGCGGTTATCTCAAATCGATACATCCAACTTACTCTTCCCTCGAATATGTTTCATCGCCTTCCCACACACATCGGAAATTACTTCTAGGGAGAGATGGAAAGAGTGCATCAGAATGTAATAACCCTCATTCAGATGCACGTTGTGGCTGACAAGGGCTTCAACTACTCGTCCAAGGACGGAGTATTCGTCAACCAGAAGAAGAACCACTTCCAAGTGAGTTTTAGTCCTTGTCTTAGCCTTAAGCCTACCTTACCTTAGCCTTATCCTTAACCTTTCTAGGTCTCGGTGAACATCGAGGCTTGTGACGACAATCCGCCTGCGTACGTTCTCTTCGGAGACGAGCTGAAGCCGATCGCCAAGATGCAGTTGGCCTTCTGTGGAGTGAAGTCTGAGATGACGTCGAGTGAGATCGAGATCAAGCAGAGTCAGAACGACCGCAAACCGGGAGTCCACAAACCCGTCGAGTACGTTTTTTCTTCAATCTTCATTTTGAATTAAGCTAGGCTGAGGAATCGATTATTGGGTAGAATGTAGTGTACACTTCCGTCATTGAGGATACTTTTTAATTTGTATTGATGCACATGGTGCAATGTTGGTAAATAGGATCTCGAGTTTCGAAACTGCTTCCTCCTCTCTCTCTCTCTGGGGTCACTTCTTCCCTCCGCCTTGTGCCACTCTTGAGTGCATAGCTGAGTAGTGAGAGAGCGTGGGAGAGGGAGAGAGGGTGAGGGGGCGAAAGGAGACGAGAGGGGGATGGAAGTAGGGAGGGAAGGAGGGGAAGAGGGCAGCACCCGCCTCCACTGCCTGGCACCGTTGCGTTGAGGAATTCAGAAGGCAACGGCAACAGAGAAGAGAAGGGAGGGGAAAACAAGGCACAATGTTGAATGAGGGAAGGGGGAAATGGGACAGGAATAGAGTAATGAATACATGGGAAACTTACCACTAACTATGCTGTACAAATGCGACTGAATAAAATAATAAGTAGACGAGGAATATATTTTTCCAGACTCGATCTGATTCCTCCTCGTCAAGTGACCAAGGTCACCGTCCCGAGACTGCACTTCTCCGAGACGACGCTGAACAACCAGAGAAAGAACAACAAGCCGAATCCGGATCAGGTAAACATCATTCTTATGAGACTTCGAGAAGGAAAAAATTGAAAAGTGCTAGACAGAGAATAACTAAAACCAATTGCAGAAGTACTTCCTCCTTCTCGTTCGTCTGATGGCCGTGGACACGGATGGAATGTCCCATCTCGTACTTGCCTACGCATCCGACAGAGTCATCGTCAGGGTGAGTTCATACATCCTTTCCATCTCCCTTTCAGATCCTTCTATGAGTTACTGAAGTAATTATTTGATGCCTGATGGAAATTTCAACAATCAACAATAGTTTATCGCTCAATATTTGCTGGGTCGGTTCTCGGGTCCATACACTGGTAGATGCTCCTCGGTCGGATATCCAGTCTCCTTCATCTTCTTCTTCTCTTCCTTAGTCCTTCTGGGCGGAGGTGGGGCAGACTCATCAAAGGTGTACGTGTCCCGATTGAATCTCTCCACCCACCACGGCTGCAGCTTCACTCCTCCCTGCTCCACTTCCTTGTCCCACACCTAGAATGGATACCGTAATAGATTACCGTAACCATACCGTACCTCGAACTCGGGAAGATCTGCCGGACTTGGCACTCGAACCATCTGAGTCTGATTAGGCTGCACCGGAGGAACAATAATCTCAGGAGGATCGAGTTTGTCATCAGTAGTTCCGATCCAGAGTGGAATCGTGTGCTTGTGCTCGTGCCCGTCCTGGCCCTTCGGAAAGACGACCAGAGCGTAACTGAATGAGATGAATCGATAACTGAGTCTATTTGGATACTGTACCTCAACACTAACACGTTCCAATAGGAAATCTCGATGCTTGGCTGGATATAGTTTGGAATCTGTAGCGCCCACTCAGTTGTCGGCCATAGATTTCTGTCCTCGGGGCTTTCTAGTTGAGTGATAATGCGTTCATGGAGGTAGCTATCATCGAGTTTGAGCCCAGGTTGTCTCAGTCTCCTCCTTTGAACGAGATGGAAACGAACTCTGGCGAAATCGCCCGTGACCTAGATAGAGAAGAGGTAGGTTCAAGGAGAAGAGTTGATTAGCTAACAAGTTAGTACCTTTGCGAAGATCCACTTTCCGCGTTGGAAGTTTCTCTGACGCATCTTCACACCCCATGCACCCATCTCTTCATCGTACGGAGGAGTGAACTCCTTCTTGGCCCAAGTATCGACGTAGCGATCAACGAACACCTAAAAGGCTCAGATCAATGATCAAATATCAGAATATGACTTACTTCTCGTTCATACTGCACTGCATTGGCTTCCCAACTGGTGAAGGTGACCTTGCACAGATATCGGATGTCATCGTCGAGAGATGGAGCAAGAATGTTAGTGTCGTATTGAGTGTCGGCGAACGGGAGAGCGACCTGGGATTCACCAGATTCATTGAAAAGAAACCTTACTCATACCTTGATAACGTGCTGTCCTGGACTCAGAGCTGTCGCTTCATTGGTGTTGATGATGGCCTTGTATCGGAGGAATTCGTACCAGTGATTGGCAGCTCGGCACTCTCCAGAGAATAGCAGACGAAGGCCATGCATCGATCTGGCGACGTGGGAGTTGACGAGAAGATGGACCTCAAAATCGATTTTTGCTTTCTGAATTAGGATAAGAGTACCTCAGCATAGGCATTATGTAGTTGTCCATCTGCCCTGGTTGCAACGGCGAGATTCTCCACTTCAATGGAGAAGTCATTCCTCTTCTGGGCATCTCTATCTGGGTGCTCCTCCACTTCTCCATCGGTATCATCATCATCAGCCGAGTCGTCATCGACATCGATTGCTCGTTGGAACAACTCCGCCTTGTTGGCAGGCTTCTTCTTCAGTGGACGAGGCTCGATGAAGTCACTCGTGACGATGACTGGCAGAGTAAAATCAGTAAACTCCTTGTGTCCGCCGACCTTTACTTGTAGCAATACCTCAATTAGAATAATTAACAAAGAAGGATGACTAATTAGTACCTGATACTTGATGCTGAGTACATTGAAGATGGTCATGGCCATTGTCACTGGGACGTGATCTGGAATCTCCAGAGCTACACAGTTCTCTTCCTTCCTCTCCTTGTTCTCCTTCTTGTCCTTTTCTCTCTGTTCAGCCAACGATATCGTCGAGACAGTATCAACTTTGGTAGAAACGAGTTGAGGAGAGTTGGGCTCGGGCGTTCTGAAATGGATTTTTGACTATGATCATGAAAGGTAACATACCTGAACTTGACAGTCTTGATCAATGACACTTTCGCATCCGATAGGGTATCCGAATAAGCGAGTCGCCAATGAACCTTGAACTTTTCTCCAGGGACGTAAGCTCCCTTCTCAGTCCAGATCTCTCCATTGACTGGTTTGCACTGCTTATGGAAGACACTGCCGTGGTCGACGCATCGATTCACCTGCAATTACATAAATAAATAGAATTGAAAGTATTTAATCAACTCGCCTTGATATGATTCGGATAAGCAGAGAGATGAGGTTGCTTGAGAATCAGGGTTCTCACGACTTCGAAGGTCTGCTCGACATGGTGATTCTGGTACCAGGGATCGACTGAGACTCGACAAGAGTACTCGATCACTGGTCCTCCCTTGTAGATTGGGCCAGATGGAGGGAAGCGGGGTAGCCAGACATCCAGATAGGCTTCGTGAGAGACCTTCCCTTGTCTGTCGATGAGCAACCAGATCTGCTCGTGGAGGAATTCATAGTAGATAGTCTTCTCTTGCTGATTCGCTGGTTGTTGCTGATTCCTCTTCGGTTCCTTCGTAGACTTCTTCTTTGGATCTTCATTCACATGCTCTTCCTTCCTATCCGGAACTCGATCCTGATGGTCATCCACCTTCCTCTCCACCTTCTTCCCATCTGCTTGATGAGTATCGGCACTGATCGGAGCTCTAACATATCCTCGAAAGACGACTTGAGCCGAATGGACTAGATCGGATTCATTGTCGAAGGTCACGGTAGCGTACAGTTGATTGTCGTCGGCAGAGACGAAGCGTTTGGGCACTTGCAGCGATAGGATCCGCGCGAATATGGGAGGAGGCCCGCTCATTGGATCATGGGACGAGTTGAAGTGGCCTGAGTGGGGAGAAGTCCCCTCCTCTCTTCGTTGCGTGGTGACCAAAAATGAGGGAAGAGAGTTGTCCACAAATGCCTGTGATGGGGTAGTCAAGGGGATACAAGGAGCTGAACTCGGTCTTTGACGCATCAGGGAATACTGCGAATTGATTAATTATTAACAATTATTACTAATTAAAATCTAAATTCGAACTATAATTGTAGTAACATTTTAATAAATTAATTAAACTAATTACAGGCGACGAACCCTGGCCAATTCGAGCCGCCCGAGCAGGATATCGGATGGCAGAATGCGGATGGAATGATGTACATCCACCATCCGGTGGCCATCGGAACGAATCAAAACTACGGCGGTCTCCTCAACGTCAATGGCGACATCGTCCTTACTGGCCAAGTGCAGCAGCCTTCTGATCGCCGTCTCAAGAAGAACATCGTCGATCTGGACAAGAAGGAAGCCATGGAGAGACTCAATCGACTCAGAATCGTCCAGTACGATTACAAGGTACGGTAGCTATCGATTATCTTCCGCTACTCAATCAATCGATATTCTTTGCAGGACGAGGTCGCCCGTGCTCTCAACATGTCCGAGCAGGCCAAGTCTCGCTACGGAATCATCGCGCAGGAACTGCAAGAGGTCCATCCCCAGTCAGTGAACAAGGAGGGAGAATTCCTGACCGTCGATGAGAATCGAATCTTCTACGATAACGTCGCCGCAGTGCAGGAATTGAGCAAGATGCATGAGAATCTGGACGAGAAGATCGATGAGAGAGTGAGTCAATCTGCGTTTCTCACGGATCCTCTGCTGTGCCAGATGACACATTTAGTATAGTTGACACGTATCGACATCATTCTGTGATCATCTTCAATTGAATTGATCGCAGGTCGACCATATGCAGACGTTCTTCGGCAAGATCTTCAAGAAGAAGGAGAAGCCAGTCGACGGAATCTCCGTGATCTCAGAGGATTCCGGACTGGCAGGACAGAAGTCGCTCTCGACCTCGAGATACTCCCTCGCCTCCACCTTCAAGAGAGACATCGCCAAGCTGAACAAGGTAATTAATTGACCAATTAGTAAATTAGCAGCCTCTAAATAGTAATAGTTACTGATAAATATTTGCAGCACGACAACTGCCGCAACCCCGGCTGCACCCGTTCGGATGCGTCCTCCCACTGCTCGTCCAAGCTCACCCAGGGAACCATCGTCACGCTAGTCGTTGTGATGGCTGTCTGTCTTCTGTCCATGAGTGCCCTCTACGTCCTCGACTGGCACCATCGCAACTATGGCATCCACGCCATCGTTAGCCCAGTGGAGAAGCCCGGAGAGGAACCCGGATTCATGAAGAAGACCATTGTGAGTTCGGCTGGTATCTGGTACTGTAGATGATTAGAGTTGGGCTAGTATTACTGTAGATTATTAGAGTTGGGCTGGGTTTCCGGTAGATGATTACTAACTGACTAATTAATAAAATTGTTAATTAATATATTTGCAGCACTTCCCTCACAAGCAAGAAGGCGCTCCTCCACTGCACGACATGTGTCTGCACGGGGGCTGTCGCACGTACTGCTGTGACAACAAGGCCTACTACGAGACGGATGCGAGACAGGGAGGGTACGACATCGCCACAGTCAAGCCACTGGCTGGATCGAGGAAGGCCTTCCTGGCTGCCATTGCTGGAGCAACGAAGATATCGCCGACTGCCTTCTTCCCCAAGGTGATTAGCACTTTTTATGCATTTCAATCATTTTGTAATAGATACAGTAGCCCAGAAACCTTACGAAACGTCTTACAGCCTCTCTCGACTGGAGTCCGTATCGAGGTTGAAGGAATGAACATGACGATCGACTCTCGCTACTGTGAGGAGAGGTCGTGCAATGAGAAGAAGGGCCGTTATCACCTCTTCGTGCCCATCTCTCCCTACATGCCCACTGTCCCTGTGATGCTCAGAATAACGTGAGTATATTTCTCACACTAATTGACTTTCGAATACCTAGAAAATCAGTATAAGATCATGAATAATAAATAATTTTCAGTCCTCCTCCCGGTCTGTTCGTGCAGTCATGCGGTCACATGCTCGACTTCCAAACCGAGGAGTGCGCTCCAGAGGGAGCCATGCACTTCACCCTCAACATGCCAACGGCTACTGAGGTGAGTGTTGCCATTAATCGTCATTAAGACAGTATCAGTCATATCAATTCAACCTTCCAATCAATTCTCATTACAGGTGGAGCCGAATCTGTTCGAGGTCTCGGCCGGAAGCTACAAGCGATCCGGCTATCGATTCCGCATCGGCACGAACACCGAGGCGTGCTACGGATCGGAGGAGCGATTCAAGGCCTCCTTCGAAGAGTACAACATTATCTTCTACCGTACTTGCGGAGACGCGAGCGAAGCAGGAAATACGATGATTGAGATCGAGAACGAGCGAGATTTCGGCATTGGCCCGGCCAAGCCTTCCCGTGAACCCCGCCCCAATGCAACTGCTGCCTAAGCAGTCATTATTATTGTACTCATCTTTATTATATTGCACTCGTATTTTTATTGATTGTTGTCTCTAATTATTTTGTATGTGTCGCTTCTGTTTTATCTATTCGTATGCACCTATTCTTACTCCCATTCTCTCCTTCATTCATCTTCGTTCGCTGTGTTGTCATCACACACACTCTAACCCATTCAATGTACTCTCGACCTTAATCTAAACCCCCATTTCCAATCCAAAAATCCATCGCATTCGATCTTAGTTACTCAAAACCACTCGCATAGCTTCAAAATGCAATTCCATAGTATCTCTGAACCCACACTTTTCCACCTCGACAACCCACTCTGATTACGGTATCCTTTCCTCTCTAGTAGTATGCATCACCTCTCCGGCAGGAGTCAGAACCACCCACTATCAGGAACCTTCTCCTCTCCCCTTCTTCCCCTTCTTCTTCTTCCTCTTCCCCAAGTGGGCTCGCTACCGTAGTATCTGTCGCTTCCAATACATAGTTTCCTCTTGTAAGACTCTCCCTCTCACGAGTTAGTTACACAGGCGTAGTTTGCCCTGTTCTCACCCCTTCCGGTTAATTCTCACAGTGAATAATTGAATCAATTGTACAGTTCTCTGTATCACCAGCTACTCGCCCGATTTCGTCATGCCCACTCAATATATTCTCAATATTGTCTATATGCAGCAACTAATGGCCCCTCTCACTGTTTATTTATTGTACGTGTAAGGAAATTCCTTCTCAAGATGGCAACACCGCATCTTCTAACCTTCATGTATTCACTCTGTACCTAACTTCCATAATACTTTTCCTTGTTCTCATTCAATTTACAGTTCAATCCAATGGCATCTAAGAACTGTTTCCACTCGGCCTGCTAAATCCCCTCTTTGATCTTATGTTCCCCGTTCAGCTTGAATTGTAATCAAATGGCATGATGAATCTTGATCAAAATCTGAATATTTGCTTAAAATATGCATTGAAGTACATTTTCAATACAACAAAACAACAGATAGATACGAAACGACACTCGAAAGTGAGTGATATCACCACGTGGCTCAGCTGATACAGAATCGTCGAGATCGATAGTCGACTCTTCCTCTTCTTCCGATGTTCACACACAGTCTCTCTTGTGCCAAGCGGTGCTTTCCAATTCCCGATCACTTTCCTCCTCCTTCTCTCTGCCGTCTCTTCCCTATGCACACGTCTTTTCCTCCTCTCTTCTGCCTCCCTAAAAGTGCTTGACTGGCTCAAGCTTATCACTCTGCCTCACTCTCACTTCTTCTTCTTCATTATTCTTCGTCCCTCGTCGACTCTTCTCCTGGACACTCGCGGATTCACCAGAGAGGTTCGCTTTTTTCTACCTTTGGCCCAGGTATTCTTTAATCACGTGAATGTAATGGATTCGGTCGAGCTTTGATTTCCTTCCCATTCGCGAAATTTTTTAGTGATCACTTTTTTTAGAGATCATTTCGTTCAAATGGTCAAAAAATATCAGTGCTAACGGTTATGTTGTATCTCGAATGAAATCTTATAGGAATATTTCACAAATGCCCAGTCACCGTTGGTCATTAAACGGTGTTAGGCAGTGCCACAAATATCTGCTGAGTGTAGGCATATTCCACTCTCTTCCGCATGATATGATGACATCACGCTTTTCTTTGCAGTGTGCGATTCAGTCGAGTGATGAACGAGCCCGTCAGCCATCAGTTCGTGCTTCCCGTGCAGCATGGAAGCCACAGCAGCCTCCAATCAACATTTCATAACCATCCAACGATGAGCACCTCTTCACACCTTCCCGTAAGCATTTCGAAATGGCAGAGAGTAGAGCCAAACAGCTGAAAGCAACCATTGTTTGTTTTGATCCGATGCTTTTCGCGAGAATCAAGCGTAAACTGTGAGTTGTTTTCGCCCGATGGTTCGACCACTCACAGAAGATGCCTCTTCAGAGTTCCTCTCGAATTCCTGATTCTCCTCCTATCACTGATCTGGGAATTGATACTGGTTCACCTTCCTCTTCCTCTGCCAGATCACTCTACTCTCCCGACTATGGCAACTTCTCAGGTTAGCAGGCGTCTTTCATCAGATTGTGCTACAAAGTAGCATGGTTGGCCATGATTAGCTGCGTTTTGGTGTCTTTCTTCCTTTCTTTCGAGGCGCGGCTCACATTTTTGCTTACTCTTACCCTTCTCAGCTATTGATAACAACAATGGAGGTTTCGTCTTGGCAGTAAACGATCTCGTTTGTGAGCAAGATGAACGGATGACGTATCAGCAGCAGGTATTTACATGTTTCTCGGACAGATTACCAGTCGAACGTATTGATGAATTCGTGTATCCAGATGCAGCTCCCCTCATACATGCACTCTCCCTATCAGCCACAGCCCATTCAACTGTCTCCTCCAGAAATAACTCAGTATGGACAACAGGTGTGGTACAAATTATGGCAGGATACTCGTAATCCGTCTCTGTTTCAGATGCCCAAAGGAAGTTATGGAAACACGTATACTGAACCATCGAAGGCAAGACGAATGAGTGGAGCACCGTCTATGAAGAGAGCCAGAACAGAATACCAGCAGCAGGTTTCTTGTTTCAATCAGTCGGTGCATAATTGATTTACGAAATATTTGCAGCCAACTTTCGACCTCTCCAGAGTCAAACCCGATCCATCAATGCTGAAATTATCCTATCCTAAGCAATCAATCTCCCGTTTCGTTCCTCCCAACACAGCGGGAAATATCGCTGAATCGCCTATGGGAAGTGATGTTTATTCAGAGGACGATTTCGGAGGTGTCAATGCAGTGAGCAAATCTTACAAGTTTGAATAATGTGCTGAAGAACTTTTTCCAGCGTCCTCGAGTCATCACTTTCGCTCCTTTCTATGAAGAGACATGGTTGCAGTTGTACGATGAACACCATCAACCACTTCGATTCCACGTGAGATAGTTCTATTTGGTAAATTGATAATTCGTTTCATTAAGATGCAAGTGATTACCGATAAGGGCTTCAAATATTCTGCGAAGGAAGGCGTATTCGTCAACCAGAAAAAGAACCACTTCCAGGTTTGAGCTCTCACTTTGGCAGATCCTGACTGATCTTTAACCTTCTCCAGGTTACTGTCAACATCGAAGCGTTAGATGGAACTCAGCCAGTCTACATTCTCGTGAACGGAGAATTCGTGCCATTGAGGGACATGAAGCTCACATTTTGCGGAGTGAAATCAGAGGAGCATTCATCCGAAATCAAAATAACCCAGAGCGATACTCAGCGAAGGACGGCGAATACTGAACCGGTCAAGTAAGATTGCATAAATGAATGATTTGCTGGCTGAGACGTTCCGATGTGCACTAGTACAAGTGTTAGATTACAGGCTAAATCAAATTCCACCCCGGAAATCGACCGAAATCACCGTCCAGCGACTGCATTTCGACAAATGCACGGATAATAACCAATTGAAGAACGGGAAGATCAGCCAGGATCAGGTACACTTTCAAGATCTGAGCACCAGCACTACAGGGTTCAATTTGTGAGGTGATCGGTTATGGAAAATTGAGAAGGCTGAAAAATTAAGAAAAATTACATAATTTCTTCAGAAATTCTTCCTTCTCGTTGCTAAACTCATGGCATTTACTGAACATGGGTCATCTCATACGATTCTCGCCTATAATTCAGAACCATTCGTTGTCAGAGTGAGTCTCGCTATCATCAGAAATCTTTTCACTTCAAAATGCATACTGATAACGCTCGAAAGTTAGCTGCTTCAATCTGTTTTACAGGCCGGTAATCCGAAGGCGTTTGAAACTCCAACCCAATCTGGTTGGGAGAGCGATAACAACTTCATGTATTCCCTTCTTCCCATCTCCATCGGAATCAACCGCAATCTCGGAGGGATGCTGAATGTCAGTGGTGATATCATACTGACCGGGAGGATGCAACAGTACTCGGATGGACGACTCAAGATCAATGTGAAGACTCTCGATGTGAAGAAGGCTTTGAAGAATCACAGCGAGCTGAGAATCGTCGAGTACGAATACAAGGTACGATTCAGGTGCTTTCTTATCTTATCTGCAGCCAACATCTTGGAGCATTAGAGTAGTATCAATAAGTGCTATGCTCTAGGATATTCTAGCTTCCGTAATGCATTATATTCCATCGTTTGCAGCCCGAGGTGGCGCAAGCTTTGGGAATGACTGAGGAGTCGAGACATCGCTACGGAGTTGTTGCTCAAGAAGTGGCCAACGTCCATCCTGAATCTGTGCATCAAAATGGCGAATTTCTCACTGTCGATGAGAATCGAATGTTCTATGAGAACATCGTTGTTACTCAGCATTTGAGCAAGATGCAAGTGACTTTGGATGAGAAGATCGATGAACGGGTCAGTTTGAGATAAAATTGGAGTCAGAGCTTTTGCAATTAGCGATATTATCTCAGATTATTGAGAATTATAACTAATCTTCAGGCCTCGTACATGCAAACCATGTTCCGCAAGATCTTTCGACCTAAGGACGCTGTATCAGTGACCTCCGCAGATTCGGGTATTGCTGATCAGCAATCTCTATCCACTTCTCGACTCACACTCGCGTCTGCTTTCACGAGAGAGATAGCTAAACATCACAAGGTATGAATGAACAACGTTTCAGATCCTGATTGCAAAAATCTCAGCACGAAGCCTGTCACAACCCGAGCTGCAGTCATTTCGAAGGATCTTCCCAGTGCACTTCCAAGCTCACACAAGGCACCATCATCACTCTGGTTGTCGTAATGGCTGTGTGTCTACTGTCCATGAGTGGTCTCTACGTCTTTGATTGGCATCATCGCAACTACGGAATCAATGCGATCGAGAGGAGAAATACGACGGATGAATCAGTGAAGACAGGCGACGATCTCGGAATGATGAAAAAGACTATTGTGAGTGATTCTGCGAAGCATTTCCTTATAAAGGCAATCATTTGTATAAAATAGTGACAAAATTCATGAAATTTTCAGTCAGAATCAAAATCCTTATGAGAAAGTGCGAGTAGTCTATCTGATGATGTTTCATTACAGATCATGCCGCGCAATCAACCCGGTGCTCCTCCGTTACATGACATGTGTTTGCACGCTGGATGCCGATCCTTCTGCTGTGAGAAGAAGGCGACGTACGAAACCGAGTCGAGACAGGGAGGATTCAATGTGGACACCGTCAAACCTCTCTCTGGATCAAGAAAGAACTTCCTAGCTGCAATTGCTGGATCTGAGATGATGAATCCTACTGCTTTCTTTGCCAAGGTACGGTTGACTTTCAATTTTTAGAGCTTTCGTTGATTTTGATCTTCATAAAAAAAATGATTCTTTCCGGAAAAGCTTGATAATTAAAAAAATAATTAATTTCATCTATCCATTAAGCCTCTATCCTCTGGTGCACGATTCGAGATCGAAGGAAGGAACATGACTATAGATTCTCGTTACTGCACTGAACGATCATGTAACGAGAAGAAAGGAAGATATCATCTCTTCGTTCCTATCTCTCCCTACATGCCCACTACTCCGGTCTTGCTGAGAATAACGTAAGCAACCCCTCAATCGCGATCACACGATCAATCGATTTTCAGTTGCATTCGTACAGCAATCTCTAAAAAAATGATCTCTTTCAGGCCTCCTCCTGGGATGTTCGTTCAGTCGTGTGGTCACATGCTCGACTTCCAAGAGGAGGAATGCTCTTCAGAGGGAGGATCTCCTCACTTCACTCTTTCCATGCCCACGGCGATTGAGGTGAGACACACTTGACAAAGCACATTAGTCACTCTTAATTTCACTTCCGCTTTCCTAGTCTCACTTCAGCAGAAGTATACTCAGTAAAGATTCTAGTTTCAAACGCTTGTGGGAAGGAAACATCAGTGATTCCTTTGCAGGTTGCTCGAGATTTGTTCGAGATCTCGGCGGGAAACTACAAGCGTTCCGGCTACAGATTCCGCGTGGGAACCAACACTGAATCTTGCTACGGATCCGAAGAACGATTCAAGTCGTCCTACGAGGAATACAATATCATCTTCTACCGTACCTGCGGAGGTGATAGTGAGCAGGCTCCAACAACGATTGAGATTGAGAATGAGAGAGACTTTGGAATGCCTTTCCGTGATTCCCGTCCTAATGTCACTGTTGCATAAGAAACTAGTCATGAATTCCGCCCCACACATCCAGTATTGCCTCTTCTCTGTAACACTTTGTAATACTTTTCTGGTCTCCATGTATACCTCATGTCCCTCATTGCACCTATTTAACTGATGAACGATGTCTTCTAAGCGGTAAATTTATCGATCAAATACATGGGGAAGGTTCACAGGTTGTTGGGGAACAGGGAAAGATATGAGGAATGTTTCAAGTATTGAAAGGAAAGGAGAAATTCTAGGGATAGAGAAGGAGTTGAAGATAGGAAGGAGAAGATAGAACCGGAAGTGGGGGTGGGGGAGATGGGGGATTCTGTTGCTGGGGTTCTGCTTTGGGATACTGTAGTTGTACTCTGGGAAGGGATACTGTTGATGGAGAATACTGTAAATGCGGTAGATGGGGGTACGGTAAGTTATCCAGGAAGGATGGTGTACAGAGCAGAGATGGATTCCATGATCTGAGGGTCAGTCTTGCACACGTGAATGAAGTTCTCCTTTGTGATGTGGCCTGTCTTGTTGATATCGAACTTCTGTAATGATGGTCTTTGATCTCAGTCCTGACGAAGGATTTGTTCTGAGTAGATGAATGTGTCCCATAAATCCCATAAATCCCTCAATCAAAAGAGCAGAGGAGTTCATGTAATGACTCCCATTCAGGTACTCTAGTCTAAATGCCGGCAACCGAAAATAGTACATAAAAAACTAACTGCGTAGATAATGTGAGCACGAGAAGCTCGCTGCTCACGAGAGTACGTTGGCTTAGCTTTGCGACCTGAAGTACGGTAGAATAGTGGATGTCTTTGAATGCAGCTACTCTCAATGTAGTAAGAGGGAAATAAACTAGGAACGTTGTCAGTAGAGATAACACAAACCGATAAGGTCATCAGTAGCAGTGATGACGTAGAAGAGACGATGCCAGGTCACCTCCCCCTTCTCCTGCAATTTGTATGGTAATTAGCACTTGATGAACCTGTCACCTTCCTTTAATGGAGAAAATGCTAATTTATAGCTAAAGGATGACCTTGGGATCGTAGAGTTTGTACAGCCAGTCCAGCTTCTCGTCGAGGGTTCCACGACAGAGCACAGAGAGAGCACGGACGAATTCCTGAGGAAACAGTTCTGGCTATGTTCATTTCACGTGGTCGTTCTATCAATCGGGAGATGATATTGGAGACGAGATAGACTCGTGAGGATGACTAGAGAGTAGTCTGTAGTACTCAAGGACCGCAAAAACCCATCAAGAACATCTCATTAGCGAGTAAAGTCGAAAACAAAAGCTCGTGACGGGGTTGAAGTGTTCACGTGAAGGGCAACAACTGCTTAGTCATCCTAGATTCTGGCGAAGTACTTGGATTGAGGAACTAATCCGTACCTGGAAGTTGATGGTTCCATTTCCATCATTGTCGAAAGTCTCGAAGAGGAGATCCGAGAAGTGCTCGATATCCCCGTGAGGGAAGAGCTCACCGAACTTCTCACGAAGGATCTCCTAAAATAACATGAATTTAAAAGGATTACGGTAGTTTTCCCCACATAATCTGCCAAAGCGCACGTGTTTTCTGATATTTTCGCAGTCAGATTGTAGTAGCGCGCAGAAAAAAAGTCGGAAATGTTGTGGCATTTCCGTCGTGAAATGTGGCATACGGACCTTGTTGATGACAGCGTTGGGAGAAGTCTCCTTGAAGGCCCGATAGATGGATCTCACTTCGTTCTTTGAGAAGTGCGTCTCATCCACGACCTGAAGGATATTTTAGACTACCGTAACCAAATATCAATTTTTTTCGGTTACAGTACCCCTGAAAGTCCCTGAAAACCCTTGGAATACAAATCTGGGTGCACCACTAAAGCGAGCTTTCGTCAGTGCCCGTGAATTGATCCTCTAACGCAATGCGGAACCCTATGTATACTTTATCGAGGTCTCCTCGATTGTCGAGCAGATTGTGGAGAGGAATCTGAGCAGTTGTTGGTTCCTTCTTGATCGATTCCGTCCTCTGGAAGACTCGCGAAGATGACGGTAGTTTCCAGCTCATTCTGGAGAAGGGAAGAAGGAGGAGAAGAGGGGAGAACGGAGGCTAAGAAGCACTGGAATAAGGAATGCAAGATGAGTGGAGAGAGGGAGGAGGTAAGGTAGATTGAGTTAGAGTCTTTGCCCTAGAGAAGACCTCGAATCAGATGAGCCAAAGGATGAGAGTGTAAGAACGCGAAGAGAAGCAGTAGAATAGATCAACATTACGGTTATTGGAGTGGGTCCTCTCTCAAAAATGAGAGGAATTACTCAAGGAAGATGAAGGGGAAGTGCATTCGGGAAGGATTTGGAAGGTACTTTTCCCTAAATTCCACTAATTCGAAAGTGACGTGACTGGCTTCAGCTCAGCTCTATAAATTTCCCAAGAGTCTTGATGACAGAGAGAAACATATCTGGAGGAGAGGAGAGGATGCAACAAAAGAGGTCGAGAGCCCCCTATCCCCTCTCTCTCTCTCTTTCCAGAAGACCCTTTATATTCTCGTTAATGCAGAATGATGGTGGACAATGAGCGGGGCATTTCTAGATAGGGAGCAATATCCGGAGTGAAACATACCTAAGAAAGGCACTTCTATTCGCAGCGGGGGCGCGACAATAACAGAGGGCACTGGGCGATATTGGATACAATGTTTTCGCGGCCGGAGAGGCAGAAGACCGAAAGAAACCTCGTGGGTGTGAGTATGTAGGGGAATAGGAAATCAGAGGGTGGAAAGGGAAGAAGGAGAGGTACCTAGCACTCGCGAATACTTGTTTCGCTCAGTAGTGATATTCGAGATGGCGAAGAGAAGTCATTATGGCTCCCTAGAGTGCCGCTCGTTTCTCGATGGAGACTCAAGAGAGAATCTTATCTCTGTCTTTCTCTAGAGGGAAGGGAACGGGGTAGCTAAGAGAGCAAGAGTCCATGATGACTTTCGGTAATGAGCTGGGGATTTCGCAGCACGACTAGGCTCTCTGTTGGTTGAAGATCTAGATTCTGAGTGAAAACAAGACGACAGCTTGACAGTCTTCATAGAACTGAGAACCCCGAAGCCCAAAAGTGTGATTTCCGGAATGATATCAGCGGCTCGAAATACACATGGAATGCAGTATCGAAGAACACTTTGAATAGGAGGTAGATGGGAGAAGAACTCGTACTCATGAATTTCTAAGCGAGTTTGAGATGTTGACCAATGGTTATAAGGGCGACAAGTTATGGCTGCGAAGGGC
Source organism: Pristionchus japonicus (assembly GCA_900490845.1). NCBI lineage: Eukaryota > Metazoa > Nematoda > Chromadorea > Rhabditida > Neodiplogasteridae > Pristionchus > Pristionchus japonicus. The sequence goes on from LS515354.1 coordinate 286,391, forward strand.
TAAAAATACGCCCGAAGTGTGAAGTCGAGCATGATTTAGTTAGCGATTGTGCATGACACGACGGAGCGATGAGAGATACGAGAGAGGGAAGGAGAATAAGTAGCAAGTGAGGAGAGCAGAGGACATATGGAGGACTGGACTCCTTCTTTTCGCCACTTCCACTTCATCATTCGATCCATCAACAATCTCATCCATTCATCATGGAGAGGAGGGAGAGATGACAACCTCGCGCCCGTCACATTCTAGAGTACACTTCGATAATCCCAATCCATCTCGATAACTCGTGGACTTCACACTACTATTTCACATACTCGCTGCGAAGTAAGGGCTCTCCTGACGAATTTTAATAGACGTTTGTTTCATGTTTCTCTAAACGTCTTTTCACTTCCTCATTCCAATTAGTGTTCAATCTGCCATTTGTTTGCTCTCGTTCACCTGTTGTAATGAAGAGGGTCGGAAGACTTGTTGATGGATGGGCGAGAGAAGAGAGACATCGTCGTTGAGATCTGAGATGGATGCAAAATTGATTTACCTCATTTTATCATTTTGTCTCTTAAATTTGCGAAATACAGAGAGACCAGTCAGTTCTCCCATTGTCGCACTATAGATAGTTTGCACGGTTGCTGATGATTTTAGCTGTTTCACTGGAGTTGGACAGCGGTTTGAACATAATAGTTACTTGAGCTGTCCCTTCACCCCTAATTTGAGCAACAACCACTGATTGGTAGGTTTACCAAAGCACGTGGAATGTTTGTCGGTCAGTGGCTGACTCAATTACAGCTAAACCCGAGCAGAAAAACATTCAAATATTCTCGAAAAATTTGAAATGGATCCTTGTTTCGTTTCTCCCCGTTACTCCTACGATTTCTACAAATCCAAATACTTGAAGTACTTGTATGAACGAACAGCTTTGGCCGGGCGTTAGGGTTTGAGAGTAAAAAATCGATAAGAAACATGAAACTCACCAATCATGGAAGACTGTTGCTATCGGAAGAAGGAAAATGTGCATCCGCTAATGCGATTTCACAAATGCGATGTCTCACGGAAGCCATAAAAGCCAAGATGGAATCGTGGAGAGGAGTACTTAGGACTATAAATTTGAATGTAGGATTGGTGAATCAGAGAGACAGGCAGTCAGTACAAAAGATGAACGCTGAATTAAAGAAGACCAACTCTTCTCGAAAACACATCGCCTCGAAAGTAATGGACTCATGAAGGATAAAAAAGGGAAGAAGAATTAGCGCATCGGTTGAGTAAGAGCTATCGAGCTACATTATTGTACTCCAAATGATTGCATGGCCGTGTTAAAAGGGGTTTTACTGTATCTTGAAGAAGGAGTAGCCAAATATTAGAAAAGTTTCGATGTTTTTTAAAAAAATAATTGTGTTTGTTATAGAAGGTTAGCAGCATAAAGATCTTCTCGCAATTGTTTTCACCATTTAGACACCGGTAGCATATTTATTGCAAAACAACTACTGTCGAACAAAATCCATGTGCAGTGACGAAAAATCAGCATTTTCAAAAAGAAAATATAAAAAAATCAAAATAAGGAAAAGAATCGTTGGACGAAAGCGATCAACAATGCTTACTGAGTAGAGTGGTACAGAAAGAGAGATTTTGAAGATGGTTGAATCAAACAAATAATTGAATCAGCGAACTATTGTTTCAGATAAAAATATGAACACCAATTAAATTAGGAGTTTGTGTGAACATCTCAGAGAGCAGCTTCACTTCTATTGTGCAATTACTATCAGTTGTGCAGTCTAGCATGTGACACCCAAACATCTGTTCAGCCCGAATGAGTACACTTCTCACTAAAAAAGAAGCGCTGTCTGTGTAGGAAAGTATTTGTTCGCGAAAATACATCAAATTTCCTATTCAACACAGGCTACCGCTGTTTTTATTCTCGAAATTAGTCCATTCTTGTATTCCCTGCTTGCAAAATTGCTCATTGTTTTCTTTCTACAAGCAGGTAGCTTATTCATTGCATAATCAGAATACCGCAAACGTCTGGTAAAGGAATGAAACGCGAAGGAATGGTTGACTAACCAAATATGGGGGCGCAGTCGGTGTCGTATGGGAGAGGGATGGCGATGGCCGCCCGTCGACGCGCGCTCATGCGACCAGTCGGCTTCCCTGGCTGCAATCATGTACTTATTTTGTTTTTTAATGCAATTTTTTGACAGGCTACGATACGATGTGGCTCTGAGATGGAAACCAATAACTCTGAAACAATTTGCTTATTATTTTGTTACAATTACGTCTGAATATTGTCAGTAAAAGAGCTATTGAACAGGAATGGATCTCTGGGCAAACTAAAGACTCATCTCTAGGCTCTCGTTAATAAAACCCTACCCAGCACTTGGGAAATACTAGATTGAATGAGGAAAATCAAGAAAATCAGCAGTTTCCTGTTCGGTTCTCTCATCACGCTCCAATGAAGGGGAAATAAAGCCTATTCAACAGGAGAAGTACGCTCATTAACCCACAAATCCGAACAATCAAGGAAGTTTTAATAAAAAAAGGTAGTGCATGAGTAAAGCAAGAATAGAGGTACTTTTCATGACTGACAACGGAAGGAATTCTACTTGAGCCCTGACTCTAACAGAGATCCACGTGGGTTCTGATCAGCGGAAAACGAAAACGCGTGTGCCTATGATATTTTGCCAAGTGGTGAACGTCGATCATGAGAAGTCAAGGAGGAGGAGGAAGAGGAGTGGCAGCTCTGGATCGACCCGCAAAACTTCGCTCGACTCCCTCTCAATTGTGACTGGGCCTAGAGGGAAGATCAGACGAGACGACGAGCACTTTCTTCTCTCTTTTCATCGACACCACATGCTCTATCTAACTGGAGATTGGAAGGAGGGGAGGCCCAATCGGAGGCCATTCGAAGGGGAATGAATGGGCTCTTTCCCCCTTGATTCCGTGACTCTACGAGTGGAGAGAACAGGCGAAAGGAGGAGAGTAGAGGCAGATAGCCACTTGTTTTCTGTTTAATAGTTGTCGGGATTGGCTGGCGATTGAGCCACCATTGAACCAGGATTGAGGTAGAGAATGAGTGGCCCAAATGGATGAAAATTACCGAGAGGACGCTTGCGAAGATCGAAATGGCTGCGTTTGTAGAGGGAGATTTGCCCCGGACGAGGAATAAGTTGAAGGAAGGAAGGGGAAACTGATTTCTTCCACTCCACTTCACATTAAGAGAGGGAGGCAGAGGAGGCTCCCGAGTGTGTTCATTATTTCTACGTGCCCAGAATACTCTTGTTCCTCCTCTTTTCCTCACTGATCTCTCTCTCTCTCTATCAACCCTCAATCTTCTCCCCCTCTCTCAGTCTCTGGATGACTCCACTTTTCGTTGTGTTTCTCTATTACAACGGGTGTGTGTGATTGAGAGTGAGAGAGACTCGGGGAGAATTGGAAGACACTCGAAGATTGAACGGGGTCGGATGGTGAAATCACAGAGGAAAGTAGTAAATAGTGCGATCAAAGAAAGTGAGATAACCCGCTACCCGAAGAGAGGCTTGAGTTTGATGTTCATCAGAAATACCAACAAACAAGGAAACAACGCTGTCTGATTCAAAAATCAAAAGCCAGTATGCAAACAGACAGAGGTAGGGCTCTAAAAGGAAGCAGAATCGAAAATGAGCCAAGCCTAGCGCAGAAAACAGGTTGGATATGGGCGGTTTCCTTGTTCAGACCGCCTTTTTACCTTCTCCACCTGGCTTCTCCTATCCATTCGACCGCGAAGCATAAAGGAGAGGCTGTTACGATTTATTGCGGACTGTAATACAGCCAGGCAAAGGTGGGAAGAATGGCGGCCGTAAATCTAGTGTGAGAAATGCCGAGAACTAATCCGAAAAGCGACAACAACGTCGGTGAAATGAAGAACAAAGTTGGCAGCGAGAACCGAGAATGGTAATGAAGTTTCCGTCTAGACTTGCTGAGATCTCACAGATTCTCGGCTTAGAAGGGTGTGAAGAAAAGCAGAACAAAGGATGAAGAGAGATATCCGAGAAGGTATCCGCTAGACGCCACCTAAATGCTGGTTCCACGATGGGAAATCGGAGACGGAGCGAGGAAGTGAACAACAGAACGAAGCAATGATTGAGGATGATGGAGGGAAATGTGATCGCTCTCCCTCTCCTTCCTCAATTATTGACGAGTGCATGCATGCGTTAGACGAAGGTGGATGTGATCATCGATCTCAATCTGGTATCTTCTTCCTTTTTGGCTGACAAGACTTGTATTATGCGTACCAAATAAAAAAAAACTCACATATTGGTTTACTTGTGAGATACTTAGTTGAGTGGAAACAGACGAACGGACGCACGTGAAACGTGAAACCGAGATGGCTCTAGTCTGCTGATTCCTGAAGAAAATGCTGAAAGTGATACTGCATTTCAGATGAGATCAGACGTGATGAACCTACGGAGCTCATTATTTCGACTATAGTCTCTGTCTGTACGATCCATTATTCTATTTTGAGATACCTCCTGTTCATCCCACACCAGATTTGTATCATTAGAGATGCTTTCCGATGCCCAGGAGATTACGATTCCGCGTCACAGACAGAGAATCCTGCAGCGTTTCTTCTTCTACCCACCACTCTGTCCTTTCCTCGAATCCTCCCCGATCTCTACCGTTACGTCAGTTCATTTTTGTTCTTGTCGGGAACGCCTTCGATTCTTCTTCTCTTTCCTCTTCGCATCATTCCATTCTGAGGACTGTCGAATGCAGAAACAAAGATGAGAAGAGAGAAGATGAAGCGACCGCATTTCTGCATAGGCGGCAAAATAGAGAAAATGCCGCCAGTCGAACCCCGTCGACCACTCTTCGATACGGGAATAGTTGAGAACGCAGTTACTTTCTGCCTCAATTATCTTCGCCGGTCTAATTACGGTAGATGATCTTTGGGTGCTGAGATGAAATGTGATCTTTGAAGCTGCTGCTCGGGATAGATTTGATTAGTCGTACATGCAATTCCGCGCATTTGGCCAGGCCAGAAATCGGCAGCATCAAGTGAGATTATAATCGCTTCAATTCCCATCACGCTAATAGCGTTGATGCCCGCGAGATTATGCTCTGCTGTGGCAAGCGCGATCTCTTGCATTCTTTCAAAATTGCTTTCTCCCTTCATATTCTTCGTATTGTTTTCTGTATCTTTGAGACGTGTGCGCGAATCGCATTGCGAATGCATGAACTTATTCGACCAGGCATTATTCAACGTAGAAAAAGTGAATTTGGGGTGGTCATTAGATGGAAACGACGTATTTTGCGTGTTCACGAGAAGGAGGAACAAGTGAGGAAATAAGATGTCTCTCCAATGCAAAACTTCGTCATCTGCAATGAATTCATCCCCATCATATCCGCATAAGAGATCATTTAGGAGATCCCCAATGTTCGCCCTTTCCCCCACAAGCCAATCTTACTTTTTCTCCATTTTCTTTGCCTTGTTGACTACTTCTGTGCCGATACAGCTACAAATCCGGTGATATTCATACATCCACATCGATATCAATACTGAGAATTGGAGGTGGGTGTCTACTAGTCGCGAGATCTGCTCATTTGTATGCAAATTAGTGCATGCAATTCGCTTCCTTTTTGTAGTCCAAACCATACAATATTACGGTACTTTCGAGAATATCAGGCTGTACGGTTTCCTCTATTTACGCGTGATGGTGAATTGGAAATTCGAAAGAGCTCGCCCTCATCAACCTTTCATTCTTGGGACAATCGCTTCCTTCTTTCTTCATTGTCCCCTTCGAAAGTAGCAAACTCTCAATGGTTCCGGGAATTGTTGCTGCCTCATGGTCTCTTTCCTGTTTACCTTCTTGATCCATGATTTCGAAAGTGCCAGAATTCTTTCGCCTCCCCTTTGTTTCAGCTGTTCAAAGGGAGAACCAAACCACAGCCTAGGGTGAAACACTGCAATTATAATGTACTACTTGCTCACGAGTCGCTACTGTGTTCCAGCTTTACTCCTTGTGATTCCAGCAAATTTCGCTTACCAGCGTTGTTTTCAAGCAACTATTTTGCTGGAATATCGTGACTTCGTATGCTTCACAAATTCAGGGCTGAGAACCAGTCATTTTCCATGCCAGTTATTCTGAATCTCGCATCTGATTCTGTCTAACCCTCACTTTGCTGCTCACATGCTCTGTTTCGTTGCCGAACTCATCTTGCACAAACATTTTCGGTGAAGTTACTGAAACTGATGAACAACTGCGTCCGTTGCTCCACCTACCTCTCAAATTGTCGTATAGTTCCCTCTATTTGATGGCATGGAGGCAGCATAATCAGCATAATCTCCCGCTGCGGTTTATCGTTTCGTTGTTTTGCATAAACACAGACTAGCTGACATTTCGGTATCGCTGCCTCTGGATGAATCTCCGTATTGTGTTCCCTCTCTCTCTCTCATCTTTCCTTCTCCTTCCTTCGTCTTCTTCTTGTATACATCCCATCCGCCTGCCGTCTATTGTATCCGACACTCTCATACACATACTTTGAATGCGAGGAGGAATGAGATGACTGGCGAATAGGCGGAATGAGGCTCGAAATCCGTGTGTGAATGGGCACGGATTCAATGACGAGCTCGCATCATGTAGGAAATGAGAAAATTTGCGGATTCTGATGATCTCTTGATACGCGAGACGGCATTCACAACTCAAACAATGGCCCATTGTGCCTTCTCCCGTGGGCAATCACAACAGCGCCCCTGCGTCTCTTCCCTTTCATTTCCTTCCCTTTTCAATTTCGGCTCACCGTTGTTTCTAATGAAAGTGCGTAATGAGTATTCGATCAGGCGAAGGGTCACAGGAGAGCCCTCCTTTCTTCTCAAATTCTTTCAAGAGAAGGGAGAAGGGCGGCTAACAGGCTCGACAATAGTTGCTTCTCCTCCTCCTTCAATGCTCCGCTTCTTCTTTGTGTGGTCAAACATGCTCATCTCTTTCTCCTGAACGTTTCCTATCACCGCCTTGTCCCTCTCTCCAAACGATTCAACGCGCAAACTGCCAAATAGTTTCCCCTACTCCATCCTCTTGTACAGTTTCTTCGTATTTTCCTTTGCATTGCCTCCTATCATTGTTCCTACAATACCATTTGTATCGTGGTATCCAGATATTTCACAACTCATAGCCACTTTCTGCAGCGGTTCAGAGCTTTTGCTTTTCACTCTGAACGAGAGCCGCTTTCCCAACCCGTCAGCTAAGTTATTATGCCCAGTGATCTGCGAACTCTTCTCTTAGTCTCTCTCTCAGCCTGGGCCTATTAGTCACGGAGATAGAGAGAGATGCGTTCCGCTTCCTGATGGGGATGGGAAGGTATCTCAGAATCGGCTTTCCTCGTCGTCCCTCGTCGCTCAGACGGAATGTTAGTCTGCGCGAAACGAAGAGAGTTCCGCGAGTGTTCATGAAGGGTCTGGTGTCTTCTCCACAATCCTCACGCTTTCTCAGTCAGAAAAGAGAGGAAATGAGGGAAGTGAAGAGAGTGCAGCTCAACCTGGCTCATTCCTGCACAGGAAAATGCTGAAGATCGCTAGATGATCGTTGATTAGATCGTTGATCGCAGTGAATATCTGATGTTTGACTAGACGATTCTCGCCTAACTAATAGCTGAAAGAATGTTTCAAAGCCCTGAATTCTCCCTAGTGACTTCCATAGTGATCGAGAGTGACGTTAGTTGCGGTCAACTAAATCTTGAGAATTGCCAAGATAATTAGTGGAGGTCCACTTTGAACCACTGCAGCTTCAAACTGAAAGAACGAAATTTACATAGGAAGATCAAAGAGATGTCCTTTGCGGTCAAGAACATCACTCGAAATTCAAATGAAGTGTCTCGGATGGTTCACGGGGCGGTCCACTTTGAACTATTCCGCGCTGGGCGAGGCCAACGAAACTCGAGAGTGTACGTGGGGGTGATTCTCACGTGAAAGTGGATATGAAAGGTGGGAAGAAACAGGGTACTCGAGAGGGAGAAAAGAGACGGGGAAGGGGGAGGATGAAGATAGGGATGACTAGGCATCTGTTATTTCCCCACTTGACATCCCTTCCCTCCGCTCGTACAGTGCTCTTGTTCATTTGTTCCGCTATCTGCATAATCATATTTTGCTACATTGACAACTTCCCTTCGACTGATTCTATGCGTTCCATGCTTAATCCCTTCCAGATTTGACGTGTGCGAGGGCCAATCACAGATAACATGAGTAAGCCATTGAGCGAGCAGTCCCTCCCCATTCCTCACGTTGTCTAGCTCTTTCTGACTCGTGATAGATCATGCGGTTCATAGGAGAGATTACTGGGCCAGATTCCCTTCTCACCTTCCCTTTTATTACTGATAAGCCCCGCGCGCACTCTAGAATGTCGAGCTCTCGCGTTGTTTCGCGTTAGTACCCTTTCCTCTCCGTTTCTCAATACTCGATTGCGCTTGATCGTCGATGCATTGTTCTCGTTCCTCTCATTGTTCCTCTTAACCGTTCTCATTCCAGGAGTAGCAAGTGGGCGTGGCCATTCGGGAGGGCAGATCTCTCTCTCTCTCTCTGAATTGAAGTGCGAGGAAGAGTAGGAGGAGGAAAGGGAGGAGGAGGAGGGAGAGAAAGGGAAGGGGGAAGCACAAACTCCGCCCTCCACGACTCTCGCACACGCGTCCCTCTGCACACACACATAGCTGGGGACAGTGATATGCCATCCTGAGCCAGGGCCGAACCCCTCTACAGTACCCCCAATGGACGTCCCCATCGAGCCGTCCATCATCAGTCGGCTGCAGCAGCTGGATGGGTCGCTGCTCATGATCATCTGTCTCTACTCGGGACTCGCCCTCACTGGACTACTCGGGAACATGTGGGTGATGCTCACGGTGTCGAGTCAGTTGGCAGGCTGCGCCTTCCCCAATTCCCATCGGGGAGGAACTCTCAAGCACACGGTTCAGTCATCTGCCTACATCTACTTGCTCCTTCTCTCCATCGTCGATCTGATCAGTTTCGTCTCCGTCCCTCTCCTAGTCACGGATATCCTCGAGAACAAATGGCCCTTCTCGAACACTCTGTGCAAGCTGCTGTTCTTCTGTGAAGGAATGAACAAGACGCTATCACCTCTCATCCTCACTGCCCTTTCGATCGACCGGTCAGCTTTCTTCTCTCTTTTTTAAGAGTTTTGTACTATTTTTTGTTGTTTTGGTGATTTTTACCGCTGATTAAGTCGAATTAGGCCGCTGTCTGATCAAGCGTAGCGATAGAATAGGAAAAAGGTGTTGTTCTTGGGAGATGTTTGATTATATCTAATTAGTGGATAATTAGCTAATCATTGCAGATACATCGCCGTTTGTCAACCGACTCTTCTCTGGATGCGACAGACGAAATTCGCTCTTGTGACGATTATCGGATGCGTTATGATCTCTCTTTTCTTCATAACTCCAGTGACGATGGAGGCGAATATACTGAGAATGCAGGATCAGAAGGGAGATGAGGTCAGCGGCTTGTTTTCGAGCGAAATACGCAACTTTTGCACCCATTTTCGCTATTTTCGCATCAATATTGACCGCTTTCATAGCATTTAGCTCAGAAACTTGGTCAACATTGTGTATAGCATCAGTCGGCCGTCCCTATTATGGGCTCACGATACTCCCTCCCGCCTTCCCTCCGCCGCCAAACAAAACGACGGCACCCATATAGTAGAATAAATCACGCGAGACGTATGACCATTACGCAGCGGCCGCTTGATTTATGCTCTGCTATTGTGTGGAATTGCGAGAGCCGGGCAAGTTGTAGGGTACCACAACATTTGTAGTGATGTCAGGCGAATTTGCGTACATGGTGGGGGCGAAAAGTGTAGGGCACTGAATCAGGAAGGCCACTTCAGACTAGACTTGCTTTTTAGCCAGGGGTGATCCCTGAATCTGAGAATCAAGAGTGTTTAGGCCAAAATGTTACTTTTTTTCAGGTAGACAAGTGCACGATCAACATTCCTCTCGGGGATACATTCGATCTTATTCATGCTCTCTGCTGCTACTTCATCCCACTCATCCTCATCTGCTCTGTATACGTGGCGATTCTGAGGAAGCTGTACAGGTACTCATTCGTTGTCTCGACCTGACGATGAGTTGTTGCTTCAGACACACTCGTCTCTCAACGGTGGGAAGGAAGACATCGATCAGTCTCTCTCGTGTAGTTCGATGCTCCGTGATGGTAGTCGCCTTCTATTTCATCTGCTGGACTCCGTACTGGACGATGAGATTCTTCGAGTTCATTCAACGTCAGTTACCTGAACTTTTCACCTCTTTATTACGTCATTGAGCATTGTCCTCTCACATCTTCTCAAGATCATATAGAGATATTCATCCTATTGTGATAGTCATCAGTCCTTTCCGCGCATCTCTTCATTGAATCTATCTTCCTATTATTCTTCCCCTCTCCATTGTTGAGAGAGTGCATGATCCATATCTCTGTTTCTTCCTGGTTAGCTTTCTTCTCTCCTTCTCTCTCTTCTTTCTCTCTTCCCTATCTCGGAAGGCAGCCACCTATCCAAACAGATTCATCGATTATCAGCTGGAGAGGGCGAACCGTTCTCATCCTAGGAAAGACTCTCTGACTATCAGACTCTCTCACTTCCCCTTGCTATCTCCTTCTTTTGATCTGCGAGAGTTCATGCAGAATGAAGAGAGTAAGCAGATTGCTCGAAGGCACGCTCGATGTAATGCAAATACCCAGTAGACAGGGGATCTACATTGTAGTTGGTAGTGATACAAGTGTCTAATTCCCTCTTTGAACACGTTCTCTTTGGCTTCCGAGAAGCGATCAGTTAGTGACCAGATAACATCTAGGAAGAAGCATTTTGTGTGCAGTGCCTGAGCACGTCTTCACATTGCAACGGCTTCGCAGCTTAAGCCCCAGCTATATCCTGCCTCTCCCCATCTGGTTCCGGTCTTGTGACGAATACGATGCAGTGTATCAGGAGATGGGATGAGTAACGGAGGGAATTCATGAGGGGGGGGGGAGAGGATTTCGTCGTCAGGACCTCTCTTTTGTCCATGGGAGAGAGGGGAGAGGGTGAAACTGAGAGTGAGGGTTGGCTACTGAATGCCTGATCAGTGTGTGTGTATGTGTGCCACTCTCCCAGAGTGGACGAAGGGCTAAGGGGATTTCCCCCTGCACTTCACGTGTAAACTTCTCGATCAGAGGAAGTGAGAGACAATGGGAAATGGAGAGAGACAGTCTAAAAAGAGGTCTTCCCAAGCACTTCACTGTGCCAGATGTCGTCGCTTCTTCCGTCCCTCCGTCCTTTTAGTAGTAAAGGAATGCTTTCGTAGTTCATTTCGGTGAGAAAAAAGGACGGAGGAGTGGGAAATCGGAGAGGCTCTTCTAGGTGGAAACACTGCAAGAGGGACACTCTAGCTTCCTGTTAGCCATCTCTCCTAATCACACACTCTCTCGCCCTCTCTGACTTCTCTGCCGTCTCTTCTATCTCCTTCCCTCTCTAGTCGCTCGTAGCTTCCTAATAGCCTCTTATTTGTCATTCGAGATCATGGAGAGAGTGCACCGGAAAAATAAAGAGACAAACGAGTCGAAGAATGAAGACGAAGAGATATATTAGTGTGCACTTTGCGCTAATTTTGGTGTGGGGCCGACCTGCCGATGAGCCTCCTACGACTGAATTTGCATAGTACCTTCGTCTGTCTGACCTGCGAGAGAGTACGAGAAAGGGAGAGATCATTAGTGGCCATTCTCGATATAGATCGTCCCGTGAGCCTTCCTTTCATTGGCTTTCGGACGACCGACGTCTCTCTCTCCTTCTCTTGAGTTTTCCTCCCACGGGATCCGACTGCGATTGTTTCATTTCGCCCTTGATGGGGATGAGAGAGATGAAGGGAAGGAGAGAGAAAGGAAGAACGAGTAAGGTCTAGCTCTAACTATTACTCCTTCTATCTAGCCAGTCAGAAGAAGTGAGAGAGTGGATGAAACGGAGAGAGCTAAACACTTGCAAGGGGGAACTCTCCGGCTTTATGCCCTTATTCAATGGAGAGAAGGGAAGAAACTGCTGCATGCGAGAAAAAGGAACTCTCGCAACTATAGCCGGAGGATGGAAATAAAAGCGAGAAAGAAACAGAGAGACTGCCCATAAGAACAAACTAATACGACAGCTTCAGACAAGATGTCGAGATGGGGCACAATTTTCAGAGAAACATTCGGAGACATGTAAATTGGATGGAAAAGTGGAGAACCGCGTTAGGGACCGGAAGTTTTTGAGCACCCGGGGACCTAACCGAATTAACGATGATGAATTGGGAACAGCAAAGTAGAGTAAATAGGAAGAATTCCTAGAATGCTCCTACATAAGAAAATGCAAAAAGTTGATGTGTCTACCAAAATTAAAAATGGCTAAACGTGTATTTTCAGCAGCTTCGGACACGTATCTGGATGAGGAAGTATTCGACTTGCCTCCAACCGATCGATCGATTCCCCTGACTCTCAATCTGACTCTCACAACGACCGCTTCTCCCAGAATCGTTAATCAGAATGGAACTGGAATGGGAGAGTTCGTCGAGAGAGGTGCACAGCCTGAGGTACGTTCATTGCACATTACTGCATTTTCGTACAGGATATTCCCGGGAAATGCCCTACTTTCTCATAATAGTTCGAAATGCTCGATTGCGGTGTTTTGCGTTCAAGAAATGACAGTTCTCATCGCATCGCCTGCTCATTGCTCATTAACCCACATATTGTGACGGAACTGCACTCAACTCCATTTCAATATTCTCGTTGGAGCACATTCTTTGAACGACCGTTTTCTGAACGAACCCCCGCTGTCCCAATTCCCAGTATCTTAGTATCTAGTATGGAAGCGTGAGAAAGAAGTAGTGAAAGAAGTGTGCGCCCTGGCCTCTTCCGGTTCATTAATCAGCTTCTGCCATTGACAGATCGAGGATATGTTCTCCGAGTCGAGGATATTCTTCATGTATCTGCTGCACTCGCTGCCCTACGCGCAGTCAGCCTTCAACTGGCTGTTCTACGCCTTTCTCAATCGGAATCTACGCAATTCCGGAGGTAAAGGTTCGATGATTCAATGGATTTCTCTGATAAAGTATCTCCGAATCAAAGTTCAAAGATCAAATCTCATTGATATTGTTCAGGAAGGAGTTCTCACACGGCGAGAAGCACCGTTCCTACCTCGACCCTCTTCGAGAATCCAATGTCCTCTAACGTGACTCCACTCTGGAAGAACATCCAGCAGATGGGCAGTCAGTTGAGGACGGCAACTGCAGACACATCGCAGCTTCTACTGAGAAGAAGTCCCTTCCGATCCAGAAGCAGAGTGCAATCAAGGTAATCGGAGTGACGGCTAATCCCTTGTTCACTTCCCGTTCTCGTAAAACGAGGCCAATTAGAATCAGATGTAGGACAAGAAAGGAGTAGGTCTACATTATTCTTGATTCATGACGATTTCAAGAGTTGTTGCGAGCTTCCACTAATGAACAACACTTCAGGAGCTCGACCTACCTGGGTGGGGACTCGAACCACCTCTGTGTCTCTCTCCTCGACGTCGGCAATGGTCATCATCATCAACAACAACGTCGATCGACCCTTCTGATCCCCAGGATGGAACCATCTCTGGCTGGTCTCATGACAGTCCAGAAGTGTGTTTCGTTCAACGATCTTCCGAGGAACGGAGACATGTTCTCTTCTTCTCCTCTGAGAGAAACTGCTGATGAAGTAGCAGTCGTGTTGACTCCAACGAGCTCCGACGCTAGTGCCACCACCACTTCCCCGCTCGTTTCTGAGCATGGAATGGTGGAATCGAGCTCTGTCGAGTGGTTGTAATTATCTTCCCCCTTATCCTGTCTGGTATCATCCACACACCCATATGATCTCTAGGCTACAGTCTGAAGGGTCTCTCACTGACGCTGTCGTGTCATTCTATTCTTTCCACCCACTTCCGAACCCCATCTCTCCTCTTTTCCATTCAAACTTGTGCGACTACGGCCCCATATCTCGAGGTCACTGCATACTCCACGCATTTAAAGATATTCTAACTTCGCTTTTACCGGTTAACTCTCTGACTGTAGATTCCCATTTGCATTCCGATAGCTTCTCGAACGAATCCATTTCTCATACTGAGAATGGGCATTAGAGACCCAAGACGTACATATCACGGGTTTCCTGTAAGACTGCAGGAATGCCTGCTACAAAAAAACATTTTTGTCACCGATTCCTTTGATATTTGGTATGTAGGTACCCTTGGGGATCAGTAAAAATAAAATTTGGTCAAATTTGCATATTATCGATTTTTTGGATCGACCACTTCAAATGGTCATAACTCCGTCAGTTTTTGAGCTACCGCGCCC
>LS515354.1:301940-313468 GCA_900490845.1 Pristionchus japonicus
AGCTCAAAAACTAACGGAGTTATGACCATTTGAAGTGGTCGATCCAAAAAATCGATAATATGCAAATTTGACCAAATTTTATTTTTACTGATCCCCAAGGGTACCTACATACCAAATATCAAAGGAATCGGTGACAAAAATGTTTTTTTGTAGCAGAGCGGGCTCGTTTTCCTGCAGTCTTACAGGAAACCCGTGATATATGAGCTGCCCTCGCTAGGCTACGATAGTATTTTCCATGTATTTCTTTATCCACTTCGAACAGTTTCCACACTTCTTCCATCTATCCTACCGTTATTCCTTCCGTTTTCGTACGTGTGGTGCCGATTCTCTCTTAATCTCCTTCTATTCTTCATAGAGAGCCCCGCATCTCCTCCCCCTCCTTCCACCCATTATTACGCCCAATTCCTCGATCTCCTATTACAGCTAAGCGCCAGCACGAACTTCCGTTCTCTATGATCTTCAATTTCGGTCCCGTTTCGTTGTGTGCGAATAAACGAAAGTGATGATGATGCGCATCGTATTACTGAAGATGAAGTGAGACTCATCAAATATGAATGCAAGCCGATCCGTAAAGTCAATCAGCGTTAATGGACTAAGATGGACCCGACTTTCTATTGTCTGCAGAGGGAGGAAGAGCCAGGGGAGAGAATCCGATATGTGCCGTCTCTTCACGATTCAGAGGAAGGCTATAGCGGAGGGGTTCACTCTGTGAGGGATCTGAGATGAGTATATGGATGACCTTTGCATAGGAAGGTGTCGTACAAACCAAATCACGTCTAGGAATGTAGTTGAGTGTGATAAACGCCCTCCGAAACCTGCGATTCTCGAGAAATTTCGAAATGTGAATCGTCGATTCGTGGGCATATTCACACACCCTCGGATGACTACGCAAAGTTGGCAGCCACTTGAAATTGAACAAGAAGGCTACTGAGAATCGGATGAAGGAAGGGGCCGTCCATGTATTGTTTTGATGTGTCGTTGTATCTCTTCTCTCGGCAGCATACGAGAGGAGCAAGAGTTGTGTGTTTGACTAGCCTTCTAGAGGTATTGCAGAGAGGAAGAAGGAGGAGGGAGAAAGAGGCTACTTTGGCCCTTCATCTCCCTGCCTCTCACGATCCTCCTCGCCGTTGTGATGAAATGTGATCTGTACTGGGGATGGATTATTGATGGGAGAGAGGGAACCATCCCGAGATTGTGAATGCATTCCCCTCCTCTCCCCTTTTCAACAATGCGAGACATGTGGAGGGACCGAGAAGCAGACGAGTACACGTAGAAAGATCACAAAATTTGGGATTCTTCTCTGATTGGAAATACTAAAAACAAGACACAGAACGTCATGGAATTGTTGACATACTTTAAAATCTGACATATTTGCTAAACTGTCACTTGAAAATGCTAAAATAGAGAGAAAAGAGCTCTCGTGCAGTTCCTCTTTGCAGTTGTCCAGCAAACTTCGTCCTAACTGAATTTCCCCCGATTGGACACCCGAAGTTCCCTTCTACACTTACTTTCGTAGTCGAGCAATCTGAAGCTAACGTCACTCGGGGGAATCCTTCTCCGTCGAGAAGTATATCAAACAAAACAAAATACTGCAAAAGATTCTGAAGAGAGTGGGATTCGAACCCACGCCTCCGAAGAGACTGGTGCCTTAAACCAGCGCCTTAGACCGCTCGGCCATCTCTCCACACGGTCAGTGGTGGGTTGAAGTGTGTTGTATGCGTAATCGGAGGCAGATGCCAATTGGGGTGAATTGGAGAAGGAGCATAATCCAATACAGTGAGCTAATTCCTTGCATAATTTCGGGGTGAATGGATTCAATTGTCTTAGTATGCTGAACTTACTTGCTAGTATTGTTAGTTACTTACTAGTAAACTTAATAGTATGCTGATTCTATATTCGTCACGAACGAAATCTATTAAAATCATGAAATAAAGTATCTTTTATACTTGTATAACGTCATGTTCTTACACTGTGTACGGAAAAAAATGAAATTTAATTGGAATTTTCACTCATTGATGTGAGAGATTTTATTTTCTTATTGATATATTTGCTGTTTCTTTTTCTCTTCTTATAACTGCCCTGATGTAAAATCTTCCAAATGTGTGCATGTACCTAAAGAATAGACAAGAGACAGAATATATTGATTTTTTAGACATAATGCACTTGCGGAACACACTAATTGCAATATTCTCTTTTCAAAACGTATTTTCCATGCACTACGCGATTTCATACACTATAGTCAAGGCTTTCTAAATGTGAACAGAATTCAAATTAAAGCATTAGTATATACACAATATGGTACTTCTACTTGTCCTCAAACAATATTCAATCCCTTCGCTTCCTGTGATTTATTGAATGAATGAATACCACTTGTCTTTGTGACATTTACTTCCAATTATCTGTGTTATTCGCTCTCTTCTGTCTGGTCATATGGTAACTCGTGACGACTAGGATTCTGAATGCTGCAATCCTGCATTCTTTAGCACCATAATCGACGTGAGAGTGGGACAGGAATATAGATTGTGCGTGTTGCGATAGTAAACAGATTCGCACCTGGTGTATGCATGATATGAAGGATCTCGAATGGGCATTCACCTGCGTTCTATGGGGAGAAGCAGAAGGTACAAAGATATCGATTGTGAAAGGATTGATTGTCAATTGAAAAATTGTGCCTCAAAATAAATCATTTTTGATATTCTCACGTCATCAGCGCACAATCCATGAACCAAGACAAGAGCACCCGACCCGGATTGTAGTTGTTGAGTACAAAAACAGAGTGGTACGTCTGGGCTGGGTGACAGACATATTTTTTGATTTTGTATTGTATTTGAAGTATGTGATTGCGTTTGAATTTAGAAAGATAAACCGTATCGATCTGATGTTGGATTCCGCCATTACGCTTTAGTTGCGTCCTCTCCGCAGTACATTATTCGGAATGTCGAAACTAAATTGAAGTTACCTAAACAGTTTTTACGCAGCTCTATGAACCCGGAGTAAACAAAAAAATAGTTCACGAATGGGTGAAACGTGACAATCGTACGCACGTCAATAATTGTGTGCCAGGAACTGTGAAACAAGTCCGACTGAACTGCCAAATACAAATATCGAGGCCAGAAACAGTTCCACGCTCTGACTTCCTCTTTTCTCGATTCACTACAAAACACGTGTGTTTGCCCAACTCAATTATAGCTGTAGTCGTTAGATATAACTAGTTGTTATCAGTAAATACAGTGCGACCCAAAGGCAGAAAATCTGTACAACAACCTGCTTGCTTTGATCTCTATGGACCATTATTGCAGATGCAACCTAGACAAGTACATTGTCCTTTTCCCAATTAGGTACAAGTGCGTCAAACTTCGGATATTGCACAGACACAAAACCATCTGTTGTAGATACAACCTGTTCCAAGTATACTGTGTTTTCTTGGTAAAGCAACGTGCTATCTTGAATAATGTGGGTTGAATTATATCATGCTGGTGGTTTGACTTCTCGTTTTAGGTTCCCTTGATTGATTCAGCTCTTCAGCCCTTCTTCTGTCCACAATTTCACATGTCTTTCTGAGAATTCTCGTGACTCGCAGGTGAATTTGTGCGTGATTCGATCGAATTCCCACTCGATTTAGACACATCTCGAAGGTTTCGAAAAGGTTGGCAACAAAGAGGAACTGCTGATGTTAGGAAGGAACTGCTGATTCGACGAATAAGCTATCAGTTTCAGAAGGAACAGACAGAATTGGAGAAGGATGACGTCAGAAGAACTAAGTATAGCAGTTCCTGTTGTGAGAAGTCTGCAAACAATTTTAGATACCTCTTTGCAAAAATAGGAATTACTGCTACTAAACAACAAAACTCAGAAACCGTGTAACACCGAAGCATATAATGAATGATAATTTCTATCAACTTCCGTCTGGTCACTGATTTCCACCACACAACGGCTACAGCGTTAGGAAATTGTAGTGAAACCGTCAACTAATTACATCAGAAATACCTTCTCGTAAGAATTAGTCAACATCCATTACTTTTATGTAGAGTTGTAACTGAGACGTGTTTCAAGTACAGTAAATATGTATTGAGGCCTACAAACCACATGCCTTTAAACCATACTATAAACTTGAAACAACTGAGGTCTGACATGTTTTTATACAATAATTCTTGCACTTCTCTTCGATCATGGCAGAGAACACTACAACGCATTTCTGAAACTACAAGCAGATTGCTCTCACCGTTCCAACAAGATTAAGCACAATTCGATCACATAAATTACTGATAACTGTTTCACAGAAAACATCGAAATGGTTTCTTGATCTATGGATACGACTCTGAGAGCATCATTCCATGTTTTCTTCAAATCCTCTAATAATCTTCCATCTCACACGTTTGGACCTGTCACACTCAGGCGTATTTTCATTTTTCATTACCAGAATCCGTCTACTAACTAATTCAGTCGCTGACATAACTGCTGTGTAGGTAACGATTCGCTGACCAGCCGATATAATTCGATATTTCGGAGCATTCCTTTCGTCGTTGCTCGTTCAAACACCGTGTTCGTCCATTCACTCGAGTCTCTCTATCCTCCTCCCTTCCCTTCCCTGCAATAGCTCCGGAGGCGGATCACCGTGACTCCGCCCCTCTCCCTCGGGTCTCTCCGCGGCTTAAAAGGCTCTCGAGTGGGGCGGAACGATCCACTATTAGCCCCTCTCTTCTACCTTCTAGTAAGACATGGCCCGACTCTCGTCTCCCCTCTTCATCTGCCTTCTAATCCTCCCGCTGTCCCTCTGCTGTCAAGATGAGGTGAGGATGATCAATGACTTAGCCTATTCTCTCCCACTTTCCTTTACTAAGATCTGAAATTCAGGAGGATTGCATGAACAAGCTCGTCGAGGACAAGAGAAGCGAAATTGTGAGTATCTTATACTGAGTTTTTAAATGAAAAAGTCGATTCAGGAGCCGAAGAGAGCCGTGGACTCAGTGAAGAACCGCATCGGCTCTTCAGCCCGGTTCTGGGGCAAACGTAGTGAGATGCCGGACGATGTGAGGATGAAGATCGCCAAGTCGCGACTCTTCTGGGGAAAAAGATCCGCCGAGGTTCGTTAACTATTCTTGACCAGAGACTAGATGGAATTTGCTTCCTTCCGCACGAACGCCTGTGAACAACATCGTCATATTCGAGAAAATTGCTGAGTTTTCTCGAATATCAGAATTTCGAATTTCAGATCGCTGAGCAGTTTCCCGTCGATGACGTCGAGGACTATAGCCAGGTGAAGACGTGAAGATTTTTCGCTTCCTTAAGTTTGGCGTCATTTCCCACCCTCCCTCTTCTCTCTCTGCGTAGCATCAACTTTGAAGTGATGAGATGGTTTCGCATACTGATGAGCGTAGGTGGTTGGGGTGTAGGAATAACTCTCGGCCGTAATTGGATTCGGTACCCAGAGGAGGCTGTAGTTGGCGAAATCCCTCAGAGAAATGGGGACAGGTGATTTGCGCTGATTAACTCTCTGCTTTTTCTGCCTCTATTTCTTGGGAGTGTGGGAGTACAGTAGCCTTATGGAATTGGACGTTGTACTAGCGTAACAGGGAAAGATGTGCGAAAATGAACAGATTGGTAATGCAATGATCATTTCAGGAACCGTACTTCCGCTCGATCAAGGCCTCTCTTCCCTCCAAACTCACTCTCTCCAGTCGCTTCTGGGGTCGTCGTTAGATTGGCTTCTCGTCCTCCTCCGTATACTCAGTTTCGCGCCCCGTCCAATGTGTACCTCTCGTCGAATAAACATGCTTGCTCGTTGAACCAACACGTATCTTGATGCCATACCATCCGTGAACCCATTTCCTTCCCTGACTAAGAGCTTCCTTATTCTACCTGAAGATGAGTAATAAATGTGCATGTGCCTTCACTGATCGAATTACTCCATCTTCCTTCATAACATCAGTAACTAGTAATGTGTTTCAAGACATCAGTTTTCCATGAAACTACACTTCCTTGACTACGTGTGAACACTCCATTCTCTTCGGAACTCATGCATCTCAGACTCACAAGTGCATACTTTATACATTGGGGACAACCGTAGGGGGAGAAATGATGATGATACTGGAAAAGGGAACGAAAACACGGTCGTGGATAGTGGATGGGGTCTGGCTTCTGTACATGTATTTCAGGGAAAAAGATAGAGGAACTAGAAGAAGGCATTAGATAACGCTAGACGACGCTGTTCATTCTTACTCGAGTTGGGGCGATACTGACCGAAAAGCAAGGTGTTACAACCGTCTGGAAAACTTTGCATCTATAAAAATAGGGGAGGCTGGTTAATCCTAACGGGATGAGCAAGGACTAGATGAGTTTGGTCTCTTCGGGATGAGCGAGTCAATGTCTCTTGTTATGGTTCTTGGCCGAATTGGAAGCTGGATTGCGAGGGCCGAGCACGAAGCAGTTGATGTTGAGATACTCGCAGAATTGACGACAAATCATCACAGAGAAGACGAGAAGAGACGCCCAGGCATAGATCTGCAATGAGAAAAGGTTAGAGTCTGGAGATGGCATGAATAGTGCACTTCAAAGCAATTGCATCTAACAGGATGAGTAACAAATCTAAAGTCCAATTTTATGCAAAGTACCCAAGATGAGGTGTAGTTCTATGATCTAAGTGGGTGATGTGAGGATGTTCATTACCAGAGTTGGAGTGTAGTTTACAGGGATCACTCCGTCAACTGGAATCAACACCTACGCCCACTCCTGCAGCGAATAATAGCATAACTGCATTCGACGGCTAATCGCGCATTCCACTCAACGCCTAATGAGTTTGCGCGCGGAACGATTGTATTCCGAAGCAACTCGGTCGTCACAGGTTGGTGGCTCTCTTCGTTTCACCTTCTCTTTCGGAGTGAGCCCCCATTGAAATGTCGCTGGTGGTTCTATCTCACAATAGGCACTACTTTACTATCCCCGGGACGATGGAGAATGGGATGAGTTTCTAGAAGAGGAAATGACGAGCGAGGGAAGGAATTCGGAGGTGGAACGAAGGGGAGATAGGTCGGGGACAGTGGAATAGTTCCTCAATTATGACGACTATGACGATGCTAGAAAACGCCTCTATTTCTTAACTATTTCGAGAATCTGAGTTGTTTTTGCACGTGTTTACATCACTTAGTCGTTTTTCGAAATTGTATGAGTTGGTCTCACCGTCGCGAAGATGAGGACATTCAGTTCATCGAAGGCGTAATCGTAGTACTGGTTGAGCATGATCATGAGAGGAGCGAGGAAGATCCAATCCCAAAGGATGAGCTCCGACTTGCTCATATGGGCAACCACCACTCTCATCGCCATCTTCGAGGCTGGAATGAGTGAAACATTTACCACATTTACCGATTCTTGTATATACTTTGTTTTGACCTCAATGGCTAACAATTTTTGGACTGCTTTCTCGGAAATCTGGTGATGTCGAGTAATTCAGACTAAAAAGCTGCAACGTTTGTTGCGACCCACTAAATGACTTGCGTGGTTTTTCAATGGACGCTTCAAATAAGCGGAGGGTTCGTTACGGTTCAGTGGACTCAAGTCATTTCCGGTACGACGGACCCTTGTTCTTTCCTTGAGGACACATTACTGGAGGGAGGTCTCCTCATTTCCTAGTCTCTTTGGTCACTCTAGCCAACTAGAGAACTAGAAGTGAAGATGGTGTGCCCATTACTCCTTATCAGTGAAGGGAACAGTCCGTAAGTTATTCGAACGCGAAATAGACACTGGTTCGAGCGGTTCTTGGCGTGTTAGGATTAGAGATCTGTGCGGGAACTGTGAGTTGGAAGAATCGGAATCGTTCAGAAAGTGCGAGAGAAATAGAAAAAAAACTGACAAACAGCTCCAAAGGCGATGCAGAATAGGGTGACATTCTCGACGATGACGGGAGAGTCAGCACGGGCGTAGATCATACAGAAGGGAATGCAGACGAGAAGGAGAGGGAAAAGAGGGAACAGCACTGATGTGTCCTGTAAATTAGATCTTTTCTTGCGATTTACCACTTTCAAAAGTATACATGACGAGTATCTCGCAACTTTAGACACTTTCAAAGGCAGTTTCCCTGGAAAGAACATCAAGCTGTCATTTTCAGAATCCGTATTCTCAGAGTCGATTACTGAATTGGGTCGTTGAGCTATTCCCATATCAGGCTTCTCATGGAGTTTGAGCTGTTCCCATAGAGTACAGATACTGAGGGTGGCTGAGCTATTTTGAGGTGGGAATCGGTTAACCGTACCACGTTTGCCCGTACACAAGTCATCTGTTTTTCGAGGCCTCAAAACAAGGGTAAAATATGGGTGTCTCGACTGCTGCTTCCTTTGTGGACGAGTGGATACCAGAAAGAATGATGCTGACTCTTTCCATTTCCCATCCTCCCTCACTCCGTCTGACCAGGAAAAGAACAGGAATGGAGAGGAGAGTCAGTCTTCGGCTTCTGCCTACGAACAAAACACAATGCATCAAGAGGGCCGAAGGGGTGCTTGCGACTAATTAGTGAAGGGACTTAGGACTCGTGCCAAGAAGAGCCAACTCATTACACAAACGGCCCAGAATTTGACCCTTTCTACATAGAAGTTTGCATATGATCAAAAACTGAAGGTGACTCATGGATGTGTTGCAGCTACAACTATTAGTGAACGTTGAAGGAGATGATTTATGGGATCTGACAAGTGACGAAGAAGTAGACTTACAGCAACAGTGGATCCATTCTTTCCTACTCCTTCAGAGAAGATGATGTTGAGATACTTGTAGACTTGGAAGAGAGAAGTGAGGAAGGAACCGAAGACGGTGACATAACGGATCGAGATGCCGAAGCCCTGTAATTAAAATATTCGTTCAGTTTCATCGAAGATCTTGACCAAATTTAACGTCAAATGCACCTAAAGCCAGACATTCGACACACCTGTCAAAAGTATACACTAGTTGACCACTCTATGAATCTTGGATTAGGGAACAGAATGAAAACAAATAAGAACACCGGTGCCCGATATTATTGAACAGGAAGGATGCAAAATGTCTAGACTGTGACTTGAAACAATTGCAATAGCAAATAACAACTTCACTGTACCAGTTCCGTGGCCCAGATGACGTCGCCGAAGAGAGCAGTGGTGAGAAGCACGGAGATGACGACCATCTGAGCCTCCGTGACGTCGAATCTGAAACGAATCGTCCAGATTATCCACCGATTTGGCAATCGCTGAGCGACGTCAATTGTCTGAAGTGAGGATGTCAACATCAATATCTGTTTCATAACATCGGCTCTGTTTTCGAAGATCAATGTAGAGTGAATCCCCTACGTGCCAAAGCTGATGCGTTCCATGGCCTTTAACTCTTGACGAAAGAAGTACACAAACAGTCAGAAGACTGATAGTGAAGCCATAAGCGTTGATTTAATCCCGATCTGGATTTCGTGTAAATCAGGTTTCATATACAGGTTCGTCAGAGAATTCGAGGAAATCCGTGTCAAAATACCCCGAGGGCGTAAGGGACTCCATTCCAGTGACTATAGCGTAGTCTCTTATCATCGAGGGAATGATTCTCGGGATGGTGGGGAAGAAAAGGTCGCGAGGTTGGACGTCCTAAGCTCCTTATCATATCATGATAGCGCCGAAAGGTATCATGCTCATGAGTTTCTGATCGGAGTACTGGTTTGTGATCAGAAAGCAGAATTTGTTATGTAAAGAAAGGCAAAGATCTCGAAAGATAGGCACTAAAGTGAGTTCTACGAAAAAAACTCTTTGTTTCTCTCATTTATTTTCGAACTTGGAGGCTGAACACATCAAGCATGTGCATCAATCAATCTCACCTGGCGAATCTGAGCTGTCCCGTACAATAAGTTGACCAGTGTGCGCAGTA
Organism: Pristionchus japonicus; assembly: GCA_900490845.1. Lineage (NCBI taxonomy): Eukaryota > Metazoa > Nematoda > Chromadorea > Rhabditida > Neodiplogasteridae > Pristionchus > Pristionchus japonicus. The sequence goes on from LS515354.1 coordinate 311,805, forward strand.
GAAGATGACTACAGAGATGACGTTGACGATGATGACTGCGCCTTCCACTTGGCCGAGGGAGAGAGCATAGCAGATGTTGAGGGTCACGAACACTGAGAATGAAATAATCAATTATTTGAACAAAAATCGATCTTTTTTTAATACTCAGCTAGTTTCTTTGAAGGATCTGAAATGATTCGCGTATCCGTTCTCATGTTCAGGGTTGAAGTGAAGGAGGGTAGTGTCTACGTGTAGACTTTGTAGTTTTTATGCATTCACGACGACACGAAACAGCACAGACTCATCAATTGTTCAGTCGTTTTTCCGAGAATGGTCTCCTTAACGAGCGACCAGAGTAGTGCTAGACTAGACAGGTGGTACAGGTGTTATTGTAGTGCTCGAATAATACAAAGTCGGGGACAATTTTCCATGTCCTAGACTATAATGAGGACAAACACAATTTTCTCTAGGTTTTCTCCAATCTCAGAACTGAACATTGCCTTCGCAAATACCAAGCTCATCGGGATTCAGAAGCGCTTTCTCCATTCCGAAACCAAAAACAAGCATCAAAGTTATGCGTAATAATAATAGCCGAATGCGCAAAACACTCGTCCAATATTATGCATTTAGGGGGCTGCAAAACAATTCATCGGCGAGGGGTGGAATGTCTTCCAGTCACGCTACATAACCCCCACCCTCACATGTCCGGGCTGTACAATCGTCTTGAGAAGGCTTCAGTAAATATGCCTATTTTGGGGTAATTTCAAAACAATTTACGATGAATTTTTAAAAATTTAGATGAAATCGTCTGAAATATACCTTGAGAGACGGCATCACATCCGTGGTCGAACAGTTCTCCAAGAGGACTCGAAGAGTTGGTTCTTCTCGCTTGCTTCCCGTCGATGGCATCAAGAGTTTGGTAGAGGAAGAGACCGAGAGCGGCTACTGCATACGCCCAGGAAGGAGCCTTCAATTGAAAGGGCGTTCGGACACTTTACAGAGTTTAGGAACGAAATAATGTGCAGATTCAAACACAAAACAGAGAAAATGAGGGAAAAAGGCAAAATTTCCGGGAATTATGCTTCTAATTGTTCAAAATAAGAAAATTCAATCCCTCAAAGCGAGATTTTTTCAAAGTTTAATTCCGCATTTGTGAAAGACAACCCACTGCATTCTTGCAGGAATCTGCACGAGTGCCTAATTGTTTATCAACAATCGCATTCCCTTCCCTTTGCATGTTGTTGCCATGAATCTTCTACACACGGAATTGGTTGAATCAATCCATATCTCATTTAGTCATTGATCTTGATTACTCATTCACGTGTATCAATCCATTTTAGCACTCTCACCTATGTCGAAACACCTCTGATTACCTTTCACTTTTCGAAATCCCGGAAGAGTGAATCACCTACCCTCCCTGTTACAGTGCGTGGTCATTTCGTTGAAACAACACGGTCACACTATCATCTCGCTTTCTCTTTTCGATTCTCTCGCTACCTGTCACATCAAATCAGTCACTATCAGTTGTTGGACGTTTTTTTCTCTCTCGCTGCGATAACTTTTCTCTCAAACACTCGAGAGAAATGGTCTTACAGCGATCAATCTCAAATCGTGATGTTTAAGGGGTGAGAAGGGGCGTTATTGTATGGAAAATCGAAAGAGTGGAAGCTATTCTTTCATTTATT
>LS515354.1:313568-373908 GCA_900490845.1 Pristionchus japonicus
TAATTGCATAGTGATGACGTAACCAACATGTACTTTTTCGAATACACGTTATTCTTTGGTGGATTTGTTCCGACTCACCAAACTTTTTGTGCATAGAGATCAGTCCAAGGACTATCCAGAAAAAAAGTTTCAAGTTGCTGCGACCACTCTCCATGGCTTCAGAAATTCAGCAAAATTGTACTCGAAATTTCATAACTCTGCCACTAGTGGTGCTAGAATCTTGTTCAAAGGCTTAAAATGATTCTTGTAATAAGTGTTGATGATCCAGAGATTATGGTAGCATTTGCCCTTCATTTGGGTTTGGGAACCCGGAATGTCACTTTTTCACTTGGCCCTATTTTCAGATCTCACCGTTCCAAGGGTGATTTTTGAAAATTCAAGGTTCCGGTGCAGGAGTGTTCCAATACCATTGGACAATACCTGCTCAAATTTTTAGGGCAATTGGGTAACTCTCCGGCATGTGGCGAATAGTTTACGGAGGCATACTCACTCCCAAAATGCACGCCTCGCCCATACTCGTTTTTTTCAAAGACGTCCGATCGGGCTCTAACTTCGTCACATGTACGCTTACAGTATCCTTATGAACTGCGAGAAGTTTCAGAGCTTCGGCTCCACTTCGAAGATAGATATCGATATTGACCGCAGCGCGAAAGTGGGCGAGGCGTGCATTTTGGGTGTGAGTATGCCTCCGTAAACAATTCGCCACATGCCGGATAGTTACCCAATTGCCCTAAAAATTTGAGCAGGTATTGTCCAGTGGTATTGGAACACTCCTGCACCGGAACCATGATTTTTCAAAAATCACCCTTGGAACGGTGAGATCTGAAAATAGGGTCAAGTGAAAAAGTGACATTCCGGGTTCCCAAACCCAAATGAAGGGCAAATGCTACCATAATCTCTGGATCATCAACACTTATTACAAGAATCATTTTAAGCCTTTGCACAAGATTCTAGCACCACTAGTGGCAGAGTTATGAAATTTCGAGTACAATTTTGCTGAATTTCTGCAGCCATGGAGAGTGGTCGCAGCAACTTGAATCTTTTTTTCTGGATAGTCCTTGGACTGATCTCTATGCACAAAAAGTTTGGTGAGTCGGAACAAATCCACCAAAGAATAACGTGTATTCGAAAAAGTACATGTTGGTTACGTCATCACTATGCAATTACGTAGTCTATTCCCAGATACCATTATATGCGCGTCGTCATCTGCTATAGATTATCTGTGCAATAGAAGAAAAAGTGGGTGGATATCTGCTCTGGTTCAAAAGTTAGAGACGATTGAAAAAGTGTCCGAATACTTTCGGTCGCTACTGTATGGTGCCTAAGCAGTTTAGAAACTCAAGAAAGATCTCACCGGTTCTCGAGCGGAGAAACTGAAATAAGAGAGGATGAGACACGTGACGAGATTGATTACGAGACCGATGAGAGTGATCAAGTTGGGAGCGAGCCAGAGTGGGCAGAGGGGCACCACCGATTCCCAGAATCTGCAAAATATACATCATTGTTGACAGTTCAATCAAATTGTATTGGATTCCTTTTGTAAAAAGGTAAATTTTGTGCTGCACTACGAATTGTCTTATCTCGCACACATCTGTTCTCGTTTCTAGCATCATATTTCAACGGTCAATCACAAAATCTTCCGGAACAAATTATGCGTCATTGTTCCTTCCAAATTATTGATTTTTGCCCGACACAATCAATATTCGTTTCTGGAAAACAGTAGAAATCAATCAGATAGCGGCTACGTCACTCGCCAACTCTTCCGATCGTACCACTACTCTCACTGCCAAAAGAGTAGTTTGTGATTGACATTTGGCCCCTTCTCATCACGGACTTTCACCCCCTCATTCCTCACTCCTTCTCAATAATCACTAATCGCGAGAGATTCGAGTGCAATCACGCGGCCAGCACTGATATCAGTCGAGTGAGCCAGGCTTAGCGATCGATTCCCGTTTCAAAAGTTCAAAAATCAAACTTTCAGAAGTGATTTTGAAGAAAAAACACTAGAATACTGACCGTTTCATGCACAATTCGTCCAAGTAACTCGTATCAACAGCCGAGTATTTGTGATCTCCGAGCCTCTTCATTTCCTCACCCGACAAGTGGCAGTCGTTCTTGACGTACCTGAAGGTTTTCATTAATTTCTGGATATTGATGAGAGATTTTCGACTAACCACTGGCAAAATCGCTGGAGTTGCGAGGGTCCTTGACTACTGGCATTGGATGCTACGGAACGCTTTGGCGGCATTGCTGAAAATCCAAAATTTATCACATAAATCAATAATTAGCGCTCGAAAATCAATAAATTCGTAAGGAGGTCAAGGGGTTAGGAAAAACGATTGCACAACGCGCCAGAGAATGACGCATCGCCAATCGCGACGCGCGATCGGAACATTTAGAGATGAAATGAGTGATTAAATGAGAGAGAGAGAAGAGAAGGGGAGGTATAGAGACGGAACTAAGTGGCCACTGAGCATCTGTTCTCTCCTCTCTCACACAAAAAGTGTCTAGCGGAATAGTGGATGGCATCGGTTTTCTCTATTCTCGAACACACTCAGTCGATCAATAACCCATTCATAAGTGTGATGGGAGTAGAGAGCGAAGGGTACAGCAGGAGGAGAGATGGCGTTGTCCGATAAGCGAATAGTGAAGAAGCGCAACGAGCAATACACTACACCCTCTCAGTACTCTTCCCTCTCCCTCCTCCCCGTATCACTCCTCTCTCTCCTATCATGGCGTGAGGTATCACCACTATCACTCGTCCCCTTACCCTCTCCACTTTCGGAGACAGTGCGATCATACGACAATCGGCACACGTGGAGACACAATCCGAGAGGACGCGGCACTCTCTCCACTCTGCCTTATCTCTCGTCTATCAGTGAGAGATCAGGAGGATTGGAGAGAGTCAGACTCGCAACGTGAGCAAGTTGGATGAGGTTGAGGTCAATCTCTTTATCTGATCTGATAGAGGGGGGGAGAAAGAGGGTAACACATGGCGCATGTCGAGAGAGATACGAAGCAGTTGATCCCCCTCTCCTCTCCTCCCTCTCCACTCCAACTCACTCTCTGACTCATTCAGAGTACACGAGGGAGTGGGCGAAAGTGAGAGAGAAAGCAAAGGACGAAGGGATGAAAAACGAGGAAGGATCACAGAGGAAGAGAGCGCGTGGCGCTGTTGGGACACAGAGTTCGATTACGAGAGATGATGCAGTCCGGCATTGGATGCCGTCGATTGCACGGGGCCGTGAATTGAGAGAGGGCCGTAGAATAGGACTCGGGATGGAAAGGTGGTTACTGGCACTGGTTATGAGCGAGAGAAGCGCTCTGTGATATCGTGGGGGAGATTAGGTTTGACATGGTTAAAGGGGAGTGGGTACAGGGTTCACAGAATTGCTTGGGTGGTAGAATGGTGCAATAAAAGCCGTACCCTGAACTACGGCGGATCGTGAAAAGGGACGAGAGAGAAGGTGAAATGGGTTCACGAGAAAGGGATTATTGCTTCTCTGTAGTTCTCGGGTGAGTTATTGACACGTGAATGATTGAATTGCAAACGCATCACAGTGAACTACAAATGTACAGGGAGAAAGGAGGGAAGTTGGAAGGGTTGGTTGTAAATGGAGAGCGAAAGTCGGAGAGTAGTTCTCGGGATGAATGATGGTTATCACATATTCACGTTTGGACAAGTTTGTAAAAAGAAGGGTTTGGAATTGGTTGTCTTTCAACTGCGAATGTATGAAAAGAGACGAGAAGAAGGATTATTAGTTGGTTAGTAACACTAGCAAGTTGTAAAATATAGAATACGTTCAGCAAACTACAGTTGTATCGTCAGAAATCGAAGGAAGAGAGGGTACAGGGAGGGTAGTTGTAATTGGAGGGGAGAAAGAGAGAGGTTAGGGTACAGTTTATGTTTGTCGTCGTACGACGCGCGTCAGTGTGGAGAAAGTGTGCGGGTTTGCGCGAGTTCAGTGACCCGAGAAGAGGGGAAGGGAGAAGGGAAGGGGAGTCTGATTAGGGCAATCGATCGGTTGTCCATCCCGATCAAACGTCCTGGCTGCGAGTGTTCGCGGGAGTGGAAGACTTGCGAGTGGGCTGAAATATCGATTTTCAGGATACATTTCTCAGATAATTATCATAAAAAAGAAGAATTGTGAGAAAGTGAGCTCGTGTAGTTGAATAAGTGCGAGAGAAGTGCTTATTCACTAGATGATTGAGAAGTTCTGTTTCAAAATCGATGTTGATTCATAATTTGATTATGATAGCCACTGTTACTGCACAATGAGTTGCTTATGAGTTGTAATGCTTCGTATTGTACACAATTACAATGTTGTTACAGTAATCCTTACATGGAGGGTGTTGCTTCTCTGCGGGAGGGGAATTTCGTGATTCTTTCCATTGCTTCCCATCATCACTACGGAAGAGGCTCGCTTGGCTACTGAAATTCAAATCTATTCTTGAACTATTTATTTCTATCAACCCATTCAACAACATGGGAAATTAGTCGCGTGAGACCAATTGTTCATCTTCTTTCATAGCTCTGACGTCAAACAGTGGATTGGCATGTTTCATTGCCATTGCGGTCCGAATGAACCCTCGGATAAGTCACGTACCCGGCTCACTCTTCGATGAGATCGTCAACATCGCAGTGTTCTTACGTCTCATCGAACGATTTTCTTTAGTCTCGGAGAGATATCGAGAGAATTCGGAGGGAAGAGTCGTCGTATTGTAGCGGAGACCCACGATCTCTGCAAATAGAAGCATTAGGAGCTTGTGCTGTTGAGCGTACCCCCTCCTTGCAGAGCGAGATTTTCTAATTTGATTTCCTCCACTCTCTTCTCCGCCTCCCTCATTCCACCCATCTTATCCTCATTTACACGGTCGACGCGCGCTCTTTCGCTAATATTGTATTCTAAGTTGGCTCTCTAACTCAATTACGTCTCTCAAAATGAATAATATCCACTCCCATTTGCATCTAAATCAATTTAACCCCTCTCCCCTATAAAAGAGCAAGATTCCTCTACTCAGGTTCAGTCCATCACTCTCCCATTTGGAGGAGAGTGAGGGGAGCCTTGGCCCCCGCGGACCCCTCCTTGCAGAGGCGGGTTCTGCAAAGTGCAGATCTCGCTCTGCAAGGAGAGGGTCCGCTCATCAGCACAAGCGCCAAGCATTAATTTGACCGTTTTGGACTGAAAATGATCTAAAGTATGGAAAATTGCGTACTTCTGAGACGATTCTTGAACTCTTCGCAGAAGACAAACATAGAATATCTGATCTCAATGAGACGAGACGAGTAGATGAAGGCGTCCATAAGGAGTCTGAAACATTCACGTATTCAACGTTTCTCAAATGTTCCCAGAAAAAAGATTTGATAGGTGAATGCTCACTTGAGAATGTGCAGGAAGATGGAAATTGCTCCAGAAACGGCTCTCCATCTCAGACCCAGGGGAAGAATGCAGGAGTCGCAAGTGAACACGAATTGAACAATCGTAGGTAGCCATCCTGAGAAGATACTGCATGGTAGCGTAACACTTTTTCAGTTACCCTTTTTCGTTCTTGTTTCTTTTTATTGTGCACAAAATAACGCGTCAGCACTGTTCCCCGATTGCTTTCCAAGTATTTCTGTTGAGTATGGGTATCGAAAATAGTTGTGCATGCGTATCATGGGCTTTTTCTTCCCATAACTTCATCCCCATTTGCTTTGTTTTCTGCTAGGCCAATATAAGACCCTCGGGCTATTATGTTTCGAACTCTCTGGTAAGCCTGACAAATTTGGTAGCTTTTCGTGCGCACTTTGTACTCTTGTTCGTTCCCTGAATAGCAGCTGAATCTTCCATGATGTTTCTAACTTCTGCAGCAACTTGTTGCGAGAAAGGGGCAACTAGAGTGATCCGGAAATTCGAATCAACGCCGTTGCAAGAACGAGGACATCTGCTGATGCGCTGACGCACTGTCTACTTTTTGAGCTATTTGTGCTCCAAATACACTCTTTTTGTAATATTCAAAGCAAAAAATACGCCATTGGAGGCATTGAGTAAATTGTTACTGCGAAAGTCCCCCACTCCCCCACTTTGGCGCATGCTTGTTGTGTCGGTGTGGTTGTGCTTTCTTCCTGTCGCTTCTTCTCTTCTTACCGAGACAGGCCGAACCAGCGAGTAGAATCAACGTCACGAGCAGTTTACGGTTTGACGATCGTTTCGTCTTGTTCGACTGAAAGGAATGCACTCAATTCACTCCAAAGAGAATCCCAAGTCTAGCCACTCTCAAAAATGGCTCCAATCCCCAGTTCCACAGAACTTACACGTGATTTAAAAAAATCTAATGGAACACATTTGAGATTTATTACTACGGAAAGACCACATGCACTTGGATAAAGAAATGAGTACTGAGATCTCATTTACTATTGGGTTTGAATTATGCCATTTGCAGTTGTTCAATGATCGGAAACTTCAGTTCAGTTTCGAAAACTTCAGTTTCAGTTGTGTGGGGGATGAAATGAGTGAAATTAGAGTTCGAATTCTCACCTTGGAATGTGTCTGTAGAAGCGGGTCCTTCTGCGATCTTCCCATATGAACGAGGATGTGGATGTACAGGAAACTGAGAGTGGAAACAATGGCGAAGAAGGGAAAGACGACCATGAAGCGGAAGTGGGCTGATTCTGGAAAGAAGATTGTATTGGGAATCCATATTCAAATTGTGATATTCAGTCAACGATTCATTTTAGTTCCTTGTTGATCTGAGATTCGCCGAAGTTCTGTATATTCCTAGGATATTTGCCATGAGCTTAGGAAGATCCGCTCATCATTGTTCTCTAACGGCTCATAATGAGGCTTCGAGACGAGTTATATCTATTCATCTCCATTTCTCATCCTTGACGTTATTCTGTTTTCCCCTTTATAGTTCAGTCCCAATGGGATTCATGAAGTGCGCTGACTTCTTCCAAACCCGAGCACTTGTTTACTTGCACGAACTATTCATGCGAGCAGTGTTCATTGGTATCTCTACTTCGTCTATTCTCTTTTTCTGACTGACAAGTAAGAGATCCGTCCTAAATGATAGAGTCGGACCATTCTCTTAGTCTTCCCTCGAGACCCCGTCAAACAATCTGATCTTGACATCTGACAAGTTGACTGGTCGTTCTGGGAAGTTTCTGCTTGCCCCCTTTCCGGGTATTTGTGCACTGCATCGCGCAGTTTTCAGTGTTGTTTTTTCGGGAATGAGAGTAAATGGCTAGAGAAGGAACAACAATCTTCATCGAGATATCCCTCCTATTCACTTCTCTTCTTCCCCAGTAGAACGACGCGCATAGTGGCAACGAAAATAAGCCGGGAGTACCCACGAGAAAAGAATTCGGTATGAGCGACCCTTTCTCAGTCGCCGAACAATGACCGTCAGCCCCCGCTATGGCCAATGGTCGGATTCTCTCAATAACTCATAAAATCTCGCTTGTCAGACAGTTTGAGAGAGTAGGTTGAATATAGAGAGATCCTTATTAGGGCCGATGAAAGCAACAAAAGCAATTGAATGCTACAGGGGATTGTGTTTGCAGCCTCACAACACACACACACACTGCCTTCTATTTACGAGAGCTCCGACATATTCATATTCTAGCGAAGCCTCCAGAGTTCGAGGACTCTTCATTCAGGACTCATCATTCCCACTCATAATTTGATGTTGGTCTTCGTGAATCTAAGGGAACTCTTAGCCGATTATGTTTTCATCCCTTACGCACGTTCTATTTCAGTGCAACCTTCAGATATTTTCATCAGATTCGGAAGCCAGAGAATGTTTTGCAGAGTGCGAAAGGACTCGTGATGGAACTTCCCTATCCTCGCAATAAATGACGAAGCAATTATCTTCCAACGCAAAATAACATGAAAGCGAGTGCGACATCCTCCCTAAAACTTACTGAATATGTACGCTCCCATGCATCCATCTTCTTTGAAGAAAGCGAATGGATGATCACCAGCTCCGAATCCTCCCGGATGAATGCAGAAGAGGGCAAGGAAGAATCCGAAGGGAACGAAGTATGAGAGAACCATCGCGAATCGAACCGTCTTCGGCGTGATGGCATGTCTGGATTTTGAAAAAAGTCAAATTCATCTCAATGTTGATTACTTCAAATTCTCTACAAATAGCTGTATTTTTCTTTAGAAAGAAGAGATTGTAGTGGAAGCTCGGGATTGACGTGAGCAAGTTGATTATATGCTGAACGGTGCGCAATTTGTCGAAGAAGAAGTATATTTTTCGCGAAGAAAAAGAGCATTGTAGTGGGGGCTTTTAGATGACGAGGTGGACGAATCAGTTGATTACTGTTTGAGATGCTTGCGCAGTTTCCGGTAAAAAGTGTCATTTTTCGCCGAGAAGGAAGCAATTGTAGTGGATTGTTTTCGAGTGACGTTGTGGAAGCATGAATATAGAATGAGGCAACCAGGATGAACAAGCGATTGCAGCTGCTCAATCTAGTGACGTTTGTTGATGAATAGACAATGAGCTAACCGTTTCAGAGGATAGACGATGCCAACGTAATGGTTGAGAGCCAGTGCGAGAAGAGTGAAGACAGATGCGAAGAAAGTTGAGTACTTTCCAACCTGGAACATATGTTCAGATTACAGTATTTCGATTTATGTTCCCCCTTCAAACATATGATAAAGTATTTGCAAGTGAGCTCTGTGCTAGGATTCTCCCCGACGTGCCTTTTCCCGAACTCTATCTTTAGAGAGGTTTCATTGGGCAGAATTGCCTTCGTTCCGCGATACTCAGTAGCGCTTCTTCTCCAAGAGAACAATGGTCAAACTCATAATCGTCATTCCTAGATGGTGAATCAGACTGCGCTCCAATCTTCGAACTCATCGTTAGAAGGGGAGGAACACTCTCTCTCAATCTGCATTCACTCTCGCTTCTCTTACCAGCTAGATACCCTCAGCAATGCGAAGAAGCGTCATCTGTCATCCGCACTGTGCTTCTCCTCTCATTCCTCATGCGATTATCCCGCCTATTCTTTCCCTCGGCAATTCCAAGAAACACATTGGACAGTCAGAGTAGAGAGAGTGAGAGACACTTTTTGTTCTCTTGCTCGATTCTCATCAATTTAATGGAGAACTTGCTCCGTTCGTTTTGGATGGAGAGAAGATCTTCAGTTGATGAAGACCCCGTCCTCGTATCCCCTCGGGAGCCATAACCCCACGGTGTTTATCCTGTTTGAGGGGTGCAGTGCCCCTCGGCCCTCCATCAAAACACGCTTCTTTCTCGCCCCAGGAGGTCTGGTTCTCTGAACTGGGGAAGAGAGAGAGGCTTCCTGGTTTCCCACTCGGCTAAAAGGTGGGAACGGAAAGGCAGAGGACATTGTTTTGCAAGGAGTCAAACTTCCTCAAATCTCACCCAACTTCGCCATTCTCCCACACAGTAATGCGTTCACTCTAGTATGCAATTTGTATAGAATAGTTAGTTATTATGATGCAAGCGGAAGTCGTGGAATAAAGAGGAGAGGATCAACCCTCTACTCCAACATCGTTCTTGTCAGTCAGATTGAACGAGAGATAATGCTAAATGGAGAGAGCCTAGCGAATTGCTCGCTCTTTCTCCTCCAATAGCGCATGATGAAACTAAAAACAGCGTCGCAGTGGGAAGCCAACAGGCTCGCAAAAAGTGCTAATATTGGAGTCATACGGACTCAATTAAACGAAAGATGCAAAAGGAGAAGAAATATAAGCCACGTTCAAAGTTTGCACGTCATTTTGCACGTCAGCATCATTCCGATAGTCAATTTCCGCAAAAATAACCTAACTTTATGCGTCGTTTAGAGATCGCAACTTGCGTGATGCCCTAAATTTCCTGCAATTATAGTCTCTCTTTCTCGAGAGAAAAACGTTGGTTGTCTTCTAGAGATCGCGACTCTTGCGTGACGCACCTCAACTAAGCTCCGCATATTGAATTAGTTATGCGGCAGAGTAGTTTGCACCCGGAGAGGAGAACACGAGAGGGAGTAGGTGCTTGAGTTATATCCTTTCCGATTGAGTCTTCACAGGTGGTTTTGGAACAGTCGTGGACTATAGAAAAAAACCACCCCGCACAACTAACAAAGTGCAAGAAAGCTAGAATTGCAATGAATCGACCACTCCTCACAAACCTCGATGAGTAGAATGAAGCACATGGAGAGACTGCTCTTGATGATGACATTCATAGTGAATGTGAGGATGTAGAAGAAGGCACAGAGGGCATTCGATGCAGTGAGTGAGACACAGAGACGAAGGTTGACTCCGATGGGACGACGAAGGTAGTGGGAACACTGGAATGGGAGTTATTAACAGACCAAGAAATTAAAAAAGGATGAAATCAATCAAGAAAGTTATCAAACGAGTGTTTGGATATTTAATGTGTTATGCAGAATCGGGCTTTTGATGTGCGTAAGTATCTTCCCTTTTCTCTTTATTCATCATTATTCTCACTCCATCTGCCAAGTTCATGAGGAATGGGAGCATCTTTGCAATGAATCATCTCTAGTTGCTCGCTCACTTTTCGTTTTTTTTCCAATAGAGTTTGCTCAATTCCCGTTCATTTCCTGACTCGTAGAAAGAGATTCTTTCCTCTATTCTCTCTCGGATATTCTCTTATCTCAAAACCGCCTCCATTCCTCATTCATTCCAACCTCAACGATGTGCCCAGCTGTTAGATGATAAATGTGATGGGCGAATCTTGAGGACAATTCTCCCTCTTTTCTCCCCGCTTCTCTCACTCTTCGAGGAGAGGGCTTGTTGTTCACACTTTTTCAGCGCAACAAGGCCTAACCTCGTTCATAACTCCGTTTCCCGCCTCTAGAAAGTGTCCTCCTCCTCGACTACCAAACACATTTAGAAACACAAGTTCTTGCTAGAGCGGGTGAATGATTCAAGAGAGAAGGAGAGAAGCTATTTCAGAAGATTCGCTCGTGAGTTGAGCAGAGGGAAACAAGGGTAATGACCACTGCATGAGGGTTGTTTGAAGCGAAAAGCTGCGAATCTACTTTGCTCTGGAACCCAGGAGCTTTCTGCAAGGGCTTTAGGAAGAGGTTCATGATCAAAGATCACGCCAAAACTCACGATGAGTAGGTAGGTATTAACGAGAAAAGCTGCGGACGAGAGGATGATGAGGAAGATGGAACACACGAATGAGAAGGTCTCCATCCATCTATTCAGGATCAGTGCAGCCTCTTCTTCCATCTAAACAGTGATTCATTCTCCGATCAAGATTTCGCACTAAATCTATACCTTGAGTCTCTCCCTATTGAGCATCTCATCCATGTCAGTGGCATTGTCAGTGTAGTTCCCGAAGGAGTAATTTCCGAAGATGAGCTCGGTGAAGTTGAAGCTCATCTGAGAGACAATGGAAGTGATTACACTGCTTGCGGGTGAAACGACGAGAAAAGAGGCAGAAACGATCAGAAGAATAGCCCCAGAGACAATGAAGACTCATGGGAGGTTTTACAACATGTTGTTAGGAAGAAGGGGCGGGGTAATGGCATGCTGAACAGCCTCCAGAGGTCGGAAGCGAAGCCGCAAGACGGTTTCCGCCCCGCTATGAGTGAGCACTACCCTCCAAATACAAAATAGAGTCAGCACGTATCTAAACTGGCAACGTAAAGGAAGGAAATGAAACGAATTGGAGTAATCGAAAGGACAATGCGGCTATTGTCACTCTGGATCGTCTTCAGCAGCATTGCAAGATTGTATCTATCCTAGGGGAGATCACTAGGAAGGAGATGAAGGCAGTGGTATGCGACAGAATCAACTAACAGCTAGAGGTCGGGTGGCTCACTCTCCAATAGATCGTGACAAGAATGCAAGAAAGCGCGCCCTAGTTGTGAATCATTCGGCGTCTAATGAGAAGAACGCGAAGAGTGGGGCAGGAAATTATGCTGAATTGTTGTTGTTCCGGAACCGGGGGCAAAATATGAATTAATGAGGCTCTCGCTTCTTCTCCGCATCAAAGTGAAGGGAGTATGGAGGCAAAACCCGACTAATTTGAGTCTAGTGAATGATGTTGCCAGCGCGTGGGGCGAAGAGGGAGCAATGCAACTGACGGATGATGGAGGGAGAGAGAGGGGAAACCCCATGCCCTCTGCTCCCACTTGACCGCCTCCCCTGCCGTGATTCCAACACGGAACAGCGCCTCTAATCGAGAGTGAAGGGGGCGGGGCTCCAGCTCGGTTTGACTCTTGCTGACCACTTTTCCTCCTTCTCCTCCCCCTCTCTCCTCTCTCTTCCTCCACTGATTTTCGAACTCACAATAGAGTAAGAAAGAAGGAGGAACGGACTGTGGATATCTGTGGGCATTCTGGTGTGAAAGGGAGAAGAAAGGGAGAGGGGAAGAGGAGGAGGCAGTCACTTCTGTGAATGGGCCTTCGCGCATGGACAAATGGCCCTCTGACTGTTCAAAGGGAGGGCGAACTTATCCCTCCACTTTGGAAAGGCGAACCTTTCCTCGAAAACAGACACCTGTACACATCACAGACCAGAACCTTGGATTTCTTGCGGTGACCTTTCAATCTCGAAAATATCTCGAAGATTACAGTAGAATTTGGCCTTTGATCATAAGAAGGGGACCTCCCCCAGATTTTTCTGTGGATTCGAATGGAAATATGAGCTCTATTCTCGAGGTACAATAAGAGGGATACAATAGGCGAAGGGCGGCAAGGAAAAAGTGAAATATATGGGAGATATGAGGATTTGTGGGGACCGCCGTGTGAGGAAGAAGAAGAGAGGAGATGAAACGGATCGGATAGATATTTGAAAGAGAAGAAAGGAACTCGAGAATCCATCCCAGACTCCCAATAAACAAGGCGCGCATATGCTATTCAGATTACAGAATACGTCCGGAAAATATCGAGACGATATCGTTGTTCCTTCTAATGAAGGAGAGGTTGGAGTGAAAAGAGTCGAGGAGGAGAGCAGTCTCGAGTTACTCTCTGTATTCACAGTATTTTGTCTGCTCCGGATGTGAGAGAGGGAAACCAAGAATGCAACTGACTCCACGATAGTTGAGGTACCCAGACGAACACAAATGAGATTTTTCGCTTGCTCAAGAGCTGGATTTTTGAAAAGTTGAAGCAAAAAAGTGCCAGAACGCGAAAGGAACATGGGAAAGTGAAGGATTTCCCTGCGACTTTGCCTAATAAAGAGGATCGGAAGGCGCAATTTATGCCCTTTTACTAGAAAACGTGAGGATTCGCAGTGCAGACGGGTTTCCCACCTTCCCTAAGCGTTTCGTTAATGAGACTGAATGAAGTGAGGCAATCAGCTAAATTTCTCCGCGACTTGTTCACTTCTGTCACTCTTTCGCTGAACCGCTCCAAAGCACAAAACAAAGAGGGGAGACTCTGGAGCCTCTTCTCGAAAGTATTCATACCAGAAGCAGTCGAGCGAGGTCGGAGTGAATTGCCCCCGTGATCGTTTCCTACCGAATGAGATATCGGGCACTCGTCAGGCGTAGGAGTACTCGAAGTTGTCATAAGATTTCCCAATTTTCAATCGGGACTACTGTAATCGAACTGCGAAATGATGTTCTTGCAAAGGTAATGGCGAATTTCGGAGGGGTACTTCGATTACGGTAGCGCAAAATTGAACGACCGTCTTTGCACAGATCTTCTATTTTCGAGTGAACCCATAAGGCTGACGTTTTTTTACGAGAATTTCTTCTAGGAGACTACAGATATCGCACTTCCGTGGGTTATTCTTGCAGAATAATGGCAGTAGATCGGAGAAGCAATAACGCACGGTAGGGAAAAATTGACAAGTCGTCTTTGCATGGCTCGGATCTTTCATTCCTCGTAGTCTTATAAGACTCACGTCTTTATCCCCCGCCAATACAGTAATCTTCGGTGAACTGGCTCAGTTCATGATCATCAAACGCCTAGGGCGAGATTTGCTCCCTTAAAAGCCTCGCGCTACACCACAGAAATTATTCAGATCTCTTTGAATGCGTGAGACCTTCGCGAATAAAAGATCCCCTTCTCGGCATTGTTACTGTCCATTGAAATTCGCTTTTTCGCCAATGCGTCAGAGGGCTAGACATTACATGAACGCATCAATAATCCATCCAAAAGGCAGGTTTTATTCCAAACACCTTCTTTTCTAGCATTCCATGTGATCTCTGGGGATTATTTTACACCCCTGAACTATGAATGAATAAGAAATGATTTTTTTATAGAACATTTGTTCAGGGGAATGCAAAGTGAATATCGCTCATGCAAAACATACGACATGACAACGATGCTGTCGTGAAACCATCCCACGCTTGCTCAAGAAATATGAATGGCGATTGGATCTATTCAATGAAACCACTGTTCAAGTAAATAACAACGATCTCAGGAAATGAAGCGAATAGCAAGATTGATGTTTGGAAGCTAATGCAGAAAGTAGGAAAATAGAAAAACTGAGAGGTCAGCGGGTTACCTAGGATAAGGAAATGTAAAATTGAGGGGCAGATATTTCATGTTTCGGATAATCATCCTGAATGTATCGATATTTAAAAAAATAACAGAAAATAGAGAAAAGCTAAAGAATCAGAAGAGCAAACACTAGTAACACAGCTCTGAAAGCTCTGAATTGCTCTGAAAGTTGGAATAACTGTGCATTATTGAATCAAATTAATATGGAACAGCGATACATCTGAAATGAGCGCTAGAAAAACTATCCTACGTCTACGGAATAAACCGCAATTAAAGAAGTATCAACGGTCTCAGGAGACGTTGATGACGTCACACAACATTTCAGTATTTTTGCTCGAGAAGCTGCACAACTTGTGAAAGACGATAACAGCAGCAAAAACTCAAGAATCTAGAGAGGATCGTTGGAAATTGTGAGATCTCAGTGGGTAGAAACGTGCAGCTCAATGTATGAGTAAGGTGAACAGAGAAAATCAAAGTTCGACGACGGAGGCACTCTTTGCATGCTGTCTGACATACCTAATAGAATCACCGACCTATTGTAATGAACATAGACGAGGAATATTGACAATGCCAACTCTCGGGCAGATCAAACATGGAAACCAGGAAAGGCTTTTCACAAGGATGCAACCAATTCTCTAATAGTCAGCCTAGACTATCCATCCACATCAACCCGTGCTTTTCAAAAAATATTCTTCTACATCATACGTTTGTTGGTACTCAACTCGGGAACACACCCGCTCTCGACACACTGTAATAACTGTACGCGCTTCTCTTGGAATACTGACTTTAATCTCATTTTCATCAAAGGATTCATCAAAGGACAGTATAAAATGGAGAAGGATGAGGGAAGGGGGCGACAAATAGAATGGAAATGGATGAATGCGGGGGAAAATATTGTGCGAATCTGAGTAAGAGCGGAAGAAAACAAAGCATCAGACGAATCTTGAATTGACAGGGAATGGAACTAAATGCGGAAGGAGTGGAGTAGATAGTAGAGATCGATTGGGAGGTTGGAAGGGATCAGAGATCAGAAGGAAGAATCTTAGTCTTTGGATGTGGGGAAGAGGGTAAATGGCGATATGAGGCAATGGCGACAGTCGCCTTCGGGAAACATTATTGATTGATTCCAGAGAAGAGATCAATTAATGGAAGAGAAATGATTCTAGCTGCGATGGTTTCTCGTGCGCTGTTGTTTTCGTCATAGAAGAATCAGGTAAATGGTGGGGATGACATGGTACGGTAGTAGACAGACAAATGGAAAAGGATCACTGTGAGATCTCAAGAAGAGGCCAATTATGAATCGGAAAGGGGGCGATTTGGTGGCATAATAACAGTCACAATCCAAACAATACGCAGAAAAAGCTACACGATAAACTAGTAATTTCGAGAGAGTGAGTAATTTTGCATGGACAGAAACGCAGTTTGGAGAGGCGAATCGAAGTATGAAATATGGTACATATCAGTGGGGGATGCAGGCTCAGAAAGTGTGTGCAAGCAAAGTCTAGTCGTCTCTGATGGATCTCTGGCATCCCTTTTGATCTATTGTTCCTCTTACGTGAGCCATATGATGGAATTCGACAAAGAGTTCATTCACCCAGCTGCTGTAATCCACGACTCTATATATAATCGTACTGAACTCCGACAAACAATGCTTTTGCACACTCTTTCCGTCACGAGCGGGGCTAAAGGAACCTAGGTTATGAACAATTAGAGGACGACAACGCACAATAAATGACAAGGATGAACGTCAGAGGGGAGAGATTGCCTATAGGAAGGGAAGGGACGGGAAGGTTATGGGGGATTGGGTAGGGGGAGAGATTAGTAGAGGGAGCACCCGTTGAGAGGCGATGTGCGGAAGGAGGGAGGGAAGAAGAAGGTGGTTGATCATCTCTAGGTCTGAGGGGCGACCGAGATGGGAACGATGAAGTCTTCTTGGCCATCCGCCATTGCATTCGCCTGAACCTTCAAGGTTACGATCGGACGTCGTCCGAAGATAGAGAGCGAAAGGAAGGGGACACCACTTGGTAAACACCCGGAAGAGCTACCGTAACCGCGGGTACGGTAGGTGACCTGATTGAGGCTCTCCGGGGTACGGTAGCTCGTCCGGTTGTCACTAACGAGAAGGCAAGCGAGAGAGAGGAAAGAGAAGAGGAGGGAAGAATGAGTTACCTGTACAACTGGTATGCACCCTAATGCGATAGTCTCCGTGTATTCAACGTACTCTAGACAGTTCTCATCGAACATCAGTACTCGTACCTAAAAAATCAAATAATCAATCTTTTGTTTGGGTTTGTGAGATTGTCTGATGTGCTCAGGTATCCTATTGTTGTTTGAATCCGTTTTAAGGATGATCTTACATGATATTTGAGTGGCTCGCACTCAAAAATCTTGCGGCCGACCAGCTTCGAATTTGGTCGTTTACAGGAGCATCTGACTTCTGTCAACGCCGCAGGGATCCGCTGGAAAATATTCATCATTGTTTCCCCTCTCACTGATCCGCCCCCAATATCCTTTGCTACGTCTCTTTGGGTGGGCTGGGGATGTCTAAGGATAAAGGCTAAGGATTGTCATCGTCGCGTCGATTGGTCTCTTCGTCTTCTTCTGCGAAGGCCTCTGCTTATTCAATTAGCCCCCTCTCGGATCGGTCGAGATGAAGGGGATAGAGGGGACCAGGAGGGAGTCAATAGAGAGAGAGAGGAGAGGGGCCAATTATATCATCATCCCAACCACTTTCATCATCATCGTAGAAGAAGAGAAAGAGAAGACGTGAGGAGAGGATTCGAAGATTTGTGCGTAGGGCCCCTCATAATTGGGCTCAATTGGATTGGTCGTGGGGAAGAATGAGTGCGGGGGATAAGAACACGGAAGAGACGACGAACCCTCGGGTTGTAATTGAGGACGTATTCGAATTTGCAGAGTGCACGTTCTCGAAGGGGAGTCTCTGGGCTGACTTGATCCACTTTCTTCGCATCACAAGACGATGACGACGTTGTCACTTGCTCGCCATGTCGGAGGCTATCGACCTGAGATTGATCTTTGATCGAGGGATTACGAATGCCAAGGACACATTACCGCCCCATCCCCACAGAGACTGTGGAATGGCGGGAGTGCCACCCTCCTGTAATCCGCGTCCTTACCTGTAATTTCAGAAGTGCTGAGTGGTAACTGGGAGTGATGGGCGAGTAATGCGTCGTGTTTTTCCGATGCAACCAACTGAAATTCGGAATGGTCATGATGTGGTCTGATCTTGACTCGAACTCAACCGAGGGGGAGGGCTGAGAACAGGTAAACAATAGAGGGAGAGAGGGGGAAGGGAGAGGAGGAGAGAGAGGAGAAGGAGGGTACAGGCACACACACCGTTCCCCTCTATTATTGTACCCCGACCAGGAAGGAAACAGAAACCATAAAGTTGGCTGTTGCTTCTCCTACTGTAAACGGTAGTGATGTCAATCACCTGTCTGTTGCATTAACTAATCAGGTATTCCATTAGATTAGAAACGGTTTTCGAAGATCATCGAGTTATCGGGGAGATCAAAGAACGCCGCCGCTTACTTGATGAGCGTCCGCTCGAAATCGGCCCCGTCGCCGGAGAACCGGTGGTAACACTCTTGAGGTGGAACTATCAGATTCTGGCCTGGTCCTGTCCTTCGTATCCGATAAAAACCCCTGAAACGAGAAATCCCCCATTACATTGCAATGCATCAAAACATGATTATCGCGCACATCGAATTATTTCCTTATTAGTTTTCGTACACATTGCGGCTTTCCGAATAGCCGTTTTGTGCGGCTATTTATGTGTACGTTTTTGTTAGTGGTTATTTGTTTGGCGGGGATGCTACCCTGGGTACGATATGCCCCTTCAGCCAGCTGCCCCTTATTATCCCGGGAAAGAAGATCGGGTCCGGAGATTCGGACTACCGCTCTTTGTCCACAGAAAATCAGAAATCATCCTTCGTTTTGGATGAAAAACCACTGAAATTTCGCGAACGGCGCTGTCAGAAACCACAGAGCGTCCTACTGCCTTTGAAGGGAGCGGATTGGGGGTAGATGTCCCGGGTGTGCGCGAGGGAACAAATAAAAGACGACCGTACTCGACTGTGCCGGAGAGGTGAATGATGACGAGAAGGGCGCTCCACGGAGAAATGATTAAAGGTGTGGGCTGAAATTGATCAATATCATATCACGATTGATAAGAACCACGCGTTCGACAATTGAGCGTTCGAAAACAGCAGAACGGGAAATCACGGTAGTGATAGCAATCTAATGGAATAATAACGGCTCCTGAACAGAAGGCGTGTTACTACAGAAGGAGCACGTCAGATGCAGAGCTTAGAAGGCAGAAAGTCATCAGGAGATGGATGCGAAATGCAGAGATGGAGGGAGAACAAAGGGCAGGTCTATCGGGGATTCCTCTCACGCAACGGCCGATTCAACACTTTGAAACGTCGAAATGCATGGGAGATGTCGTTGGAGATTCATTACAGAAGATCTCTGACGAGATGTGCAGAAGACAACTAAAGAAGAAGATGTGAATGGGATGAGAGGAGGGGAAGATGAGGGAATATATCTTATAGAAGTTACAAGTACAGGGGAGGAGCGGGGGGGGGCGGGAGGAGTCGGAGGGAAGGAGGCAGGAGGATGGAAACTCCGCCTTACTCGAAAAGAAGCTGAGCTACGGTGTGTTTGAGGGCACATCGGGTAATGAGAGGAGAAAGGATGGAAATATCACAATTCTCTTCCTTGTTGTCACAATCCGATTGCTATTCAGGGAGACAAAGGACAAGCTAGCAATGCGGGGGCGGCAGGTGATGGTATCTATCAAAAACACTTCACTTGAGATAATTTTGAGATCCTAGATGTTAACTGCATTTGAGACGATGAATATGCTCATATGGCTGTCTGGCGATCGTCGAAGAGAGAAGAGAATGGAATAGAAAAGGGGGAGGGAAGGATGGCATTCTGAAGAAAAAAGGGAGGAGAGGCACCCAATCTAGCCAAATCATTCTATTATAATCATAAGAGAAGCTGGTCCACAACGGGACGAGAAAATAGGCCGGAATAAGAGAAACATGTGATAGAAAAGCCCCTTCCAGCATTCTGTGCGGGGAAACAAGCGCGAGGGTGGGGGCAGAGGAGGGGTACTGTAGGGGTGGAGATGGGGGAGATGGGGGAGGACGAGGGTACGAGAGGCTGGGGGCAAGGGGTGCGAACCAGAGGGAGAAAAAACGGAGAAGAACCGTTCAGAACGAAGGAACGGAGCGAATGGCCCTCAATTGTGGGCGGAGCTCGATCGATTGAGCCCAAAATCGTGTGTTTTGGCCTAGTTGACCCAAGTCTGATAGTGGGTGCACTTGCACCCACGTAGGCGGAGGGGCGAGCGTAGGCGGAGGGGGAGGGCGGGCGGAGGCCCCTCCGCCCCCGCTCTGAGGGGAAGAGGCGGGGGTGGCGCGGCGGAGCGCGGCGGAGGCCAAACAATGTCCGAGAGAGAACGGCTGTTCTCGAGAAGAGGCAGAGGAGGGTGACCCGATCGGGTACTCATTATGAGAGGGGCGAGGGAGAGGGAAGGGATGAGGGGAGTCCGCACCTCTCATTGAGTGTACTCTCCCTCTGTCACTCTAATCCGCCTGTGTGATCGGTGTCTGTCTGTGAGAAGTCACGTTCGAAACCATAGAGGGCGGAGAGATCAGCAAGATCAAGGGACTGGGCTGTTTCTACTTTGATCCTCGACTCTAAGTTTCCACCTTTCTGTTTTCAAATTGCGCAACGTGTTGAATTTCATGCTCGATTGAATCGTTACTTGCAAAGATATTGAAACAGAAGTATATTTCGAATAATTCCCTCCAATGACGACCGAGATCACCCTACAGACAGATTGCACAGCGGAATAACACGGGCTGTTCGACCGTAAGGCAGTGCTTGTCAAGAGAGGGAGAGAGAGGGCTAAGAATTCTGACGGCTTCTCAGATTTCCAATAACCGAATTAGAGCCGCCAGGGAGAGATTTCACGTATACGCGACGCGTGAAAAATACGACCGAACAAGAGCCGATTGCACTTGAGTATTTGGACCATGGATAGAACAAAGGTACAGGTCGATTCCGGTTGAATCCACCCCCCACTATGATAAATCTGGATGGGTCCGGGTTGAGCTGAAAGGAAACGACAGCAATTGCTGAAAAATGTCGCAAAGTGCAGTGTAACTACCGTAATCCTCCTCTTATTCATGTTTGAATGATATTGAGGAAATAATCAGGAAAGAGACAGCGCTGAATCTGATAATATTGTAATTGATACCGATTGCGGAACAATTATTCTAGCCTGCAAGGCTGAATCGAACAGGTGAATTCCGAAATACCTTTCTGGTTTCTGGTAGACAAACGATGATGTGATTATATGAGCATTGTACGTCAAGACAATAGCTCAGAAACGGGTGGGAAATCGGTAAAAGTTACCTACGAATCAACAGGTGCTGGAAGCTGCAAAACAGAGTGTCTAGAGCGGACTACCGTAATCATCCGATCCCCGGATTCAGACTGAGGATCGGGAGACAACTGGCCACAGCCGAATACACCACGAAGCCCTGTGCGTTTCACTCCTCCTCTTTCCCGTTTTTCTTCACATTTTCTCTGACTCCGCCCACTTCTTTGCTGTTTCTTCACTGATTCTCTTCTCCCACGCTTGGAGTTTCTAAGAGGGAAGCTCCCGGAAGAAGGTCGAACGACATCACTTGAAGGGAAGGAGGGGAACGGTGAATGAGCAAAGAGCTGAGGGTGGAGGAGAGAGGGGAGTGTTGCATCATTATTACCCCCTGCAGGGAAGAGGAGGAGGTGGAGGTTATATAGACAAGGTGCTTTGGCAGATGAGTCAAATGTGACTGTGTGACAGCCATAACATGCTGCACCAATTCTCTGTTGTACATGAAGCTGTAGAGAAAGAAGCTTTGTGATCTCCCTTCTCTCAAGCTATGATATCTCTTCCTCTCTCATAACCTCATGGTTGTTTCATCTGTGCACGTACTCTCAGGTCACTCGTCCCTCTCTCCTCTCATCTTATCAACCCTTTTCCCTCTCCCAATTCCCTCCTCTTCCCTCGTAATCTGACCATGGACGGTACTATCAGTCTCGCGTCCCTTCTTGGCATTCCTTCCATCGCATTCCCTCCATTAGCTTACGATTTCCTCCCTCACCTCTTCACCTAGAGCCAGTACTCAGAACGGACCAAGAATCGCGCTTGCTGCAACTAGAATGTATGCAACGCAACGATCCGTTCTAACTTTCCTTCCCTTGCAGCTCAAGAAGTGCTCATCCCCTCATTGTCCCCCTTCGCAAGAGATCATTTACCCTAGCCAACTCATATTCCGGTTCATCCTTCCCTTCTCTCCTCTTTTTCTCACCCACTCTCTTCCCCTATCACCTATCTCTCCTTATCTCGATTAGGGGGACGGCCAAGGGGAAGGAAGGGGAGATCGAACAGTCTCTCCTCCTCTCCCCGTACGATCCTTTCACTTTTTGGCGCGCTCTCTGCCATTGATACCCAATCTAATCGTCCCGAATCTAATCGATCCATGGTTGCTATCCTTCCCCCGTATCTAATCAATCTCTCCTCCTATCTCTCCCTCCAATCAGTCCTCTCACAGGCTCAGTCCTTCTCCATTGCGCACACCACAAGATGCTCCGTCTGACCTCCCGTCTCTCCCGCTTCGTGCGTGCCGGATCCTCTCTGGTACCCACTACCATGCCCTCCAAGGTCGTCCCCCTCGACAATGTTGGCGCCGTCCCCGTCCACGATCAGAACGGCAACTACAGGTATCACTCCCTCCCTGATGGTAGAAGGCCGCACAGAGATTTGTTAACTTTTGGTCGATTTCAATAGGAATCTCTGAGCGGCCTTCACATTCCTCCCTAGGGTCAAAGTCCAGTCCACTCTTCGAACCACCAAAGTGATTCCAGCACGAAGAAGCGTCGTCACATCGCCATCAACGCTAGATCGGAACTCCAGAAGGCCCAGAGGATCGTCGTCAAACTCGGATCTGCTGTGATTACCAGAGATGACGAATGTGGACTCGCACTGGGCAGATTGGCCTCGATTGTCGAGCAGGTAGGGATACGATAGGTATAGTGACCATCGAACCCATTCCAGGTGTCCGAACTACAGTTGAGCGGTCGCCAGATGCTCATTGTCTCATCGGGAGCCGTCGCTTTCGGTAGAATGAAGCTGAGACAGGTACGGTATCTACCGTAATCTGACTGAGACTACGGTATTCAGGAACTGGTGATGTCGATGTCTATGAGACAGACTCTTCGTGGTCCATCGGGAGTGAAGGCTGACAAAAGAGCGTGCGCCGCCTCAGGCATGCCTGGATTGATGTCGCTGTATGAACAGTTGTTCCAGCAGTACGGAATAACCGTTGCTCAGGTATCAATCGTAGCCACGGATTTAGACCCAGTGGATGACTAAGAATAGACCCACAACGAGGAAATGTATCTTGAAGCGGAAATAGTGATCTCACTGATCCAACCGGGCTTCTCGTAGTATCGTCGCTACTACTCTTGCGTAGTTCGATCCGGAAGTAGCGAAACCAGCGGCCTTCATTCTCTTTTTGTCTTCCCCTCCCTCTCCGTTTTGGCTCCCTTCTGCTACGAAATTCATTGGGGGATTCCTCCCAATCAGCAGCCCCCACAACACTACGAAACGAAGGAGCCAATTCGAGTGTGGGGTTTCCCACCGCCCCGCCGACCGTAGCAAAGCAGTGAATGAAACCGGGGCGAGTCACGAAGGAATCACAGCGAGTCGGAACGGCTTCTCGTGGCTATTTTCGAAAAACAACCAGAGATCGGCAAAGACTACGAGCAGTTGCAGAAAAATGATGCCAATTTAGAGATCAATGCGGTCAAAAGAGTAGCGGAGTAACTAAATTGATATCATTGACCCATATCGTTCAGGTCCTTCTCACCAAGCCCGACATCGACGACCCTCAGAGAAGAAAGAACCTTCAAGCGACCATCGAGTCTCTTCTCTCCCTCAATATTATCCCCATCGTCAACGCTAATGACGCCGTAGCACCGGATCCCAAACTGAACATGGTAAAGGCTCATCCGTACTTTGTAGATTGAGCCTTTTCTGAACCGATATCAGTATTTCTAATACTCAGGAACCTCTGTTACGAGTGATATGAAATTGCGGTGTTTCTCGCACTCGATTGATACCGTTACTAGACTCCCGTGTATGCATGAGAAAACCTGATGTGATATCACAACAATGTGGGGAGATCGAAAACCGAATTGCTTTTGTTGGACTTTGGAGTGTATTTCGTTGCGCAAAATAATTCGGCTTTTCGCTTCGAGTGATAAGGAGCAATAATAGTGTTGGTCACTCGTAAGTGGACTATAGCCGGTCAATTGATAGCATCGAGAGGAGAGAGAGAGAGAGAGAGAGAGAGAGAGAGAGAGAGAGAGAGAGAGGAGAATAGATAAGAAGGGATCATTCACTCTCTCAGGGCCACGTGAATGCATGCAGTGATACTCTATTAGTAGCATGAAAATTGGTCGAGGGATCCGGAAAGGAAGAGTTGGCACAATTTCTGTTTTCCTGATGAAATTTTGATGCAATCAGTAGGAGATATGACAGGGTGAGAGAATGTGCGAAAACGAGAGAGTCTCCTGTTTTTCGCAAATAATTCAACTGATTCCAGCACATCTCCGACAACGATTCGCTCGCCGCTCGTCTCTCAGCTGAAATCGAGGCCGAACTCCTCATTATTCTCTCCAATGTCAACGGCGTCTACACTGGACCTCCGGATATGGAGGGATCGAGACTTCTCAACACATACGTTCCCGCCGAAGCAGCCAACGTTGTCTTCGGAGCCAATTCCAAGTTCGGCACCGGAGGAATGGAATCGAAGGTAAAATCAGCTAAGTTATTCTTAGAATCAGTCTTTGATCTTGTGCGTGTATATAATCTTTGAGGGGCCATGAACGTCACGGTTTCGATGACAATCATCTCTCGCAAACATGTTTACTGTTGTCTTGCTTATGGCGATGGACACTCGAGTGTCCCACCTATTAGGCCCGCAATTCGTCACTGTTTCATTGACCATCGTCAAGTGTTGAGAGCAAACATGTTGATTGTTGACTCGACTCGACTTGCTCATGTCTCACCACCAGCTCCGAAGGTCAAGATAAGCGTCGTGCGGCCCAAACATGTTGTCGCGAGTTCTCTCTCCCTCTAAGTGGGAAAGCCCCTGATCAGTGATCACCCTTTGGGAATTCCCATTCGAGAGTGGGTGAGGCTATTTACTGCACATGCGCGCCACACGATCGTCGTACTTTGCGCCTTGCTGATTGACTTTGTCGATGACAGGTCGGAATGGGAAGAGATAGGAAGGGGGCGAAATGTCAACCCTTCTCTCCGGGTCGGGGCCGCAATTCGACTCAATTAGATACCAGGAAGGGAATGCGCTTCTGGCAGATTGCAATATGATTAGCTCGACCCGTGTCTCCGCTTTCTTTCCCCTCTCTTCTAAGAGCTCCGTGACATTTCTGGAGCGACCGCTGTCGTGAGATTCAGAGAGATAGAAGAGAAGAGGCAACAAGACCAGTCTTCCCTTTTGAGGACCCCCCTTAGCCCCAACCTAATGGTCACATCCACGCTAATTCAGGCCTCTTTTCGGGGGGCTGCAGAGCAACTGTGTGCGAGCCATTTTGCAAAAGAATGGGCGGCATTTTGGGGTCTCAACGGGGAAGGGAGGAAGGAATTGAGTCTGGAACGGGAGAGCAGGGGATCGGGAGGGAAGGACAATGGGTGGGGCAGTTCTAATTGGTCGAAAGCGTGCACAAAACGTCGCGAAGATAAAGGAGAGAGAGATGGAGAATCGAGGAAGTGACGTCGAGGGAGAGAGAGGGACAGGACTGATTGGACAGCTTGCAACAACTGCGTCATTTATCCGTGCTCTCTCAAGTGGAAGAGATGAGTCACAACAAGGGATAACCAGATAGAACGGCCATGCGAAATCATTGCTAGAAATAGATCGAGGAGGAACGAAAATAGCCGATAGGAAACAAAAGTGAAGACTGAGAGGCAGATGTCTGACGTTCTTGCATAGGAAGTGGGCCAAGGCGGGTTTTCGAACAGGAAATTAGGAGACACAGCAGGGTAGGTGGTGTCAGAAAATGTGGCGGAACGGGGGAAAACGTTCCGCTCTATCCATTTCCCATGTTCATTCGTTCTGTCGAACAGGCGAGAGAGTATGGGAAGCGAAGAGAGTCTGAGCACGGGTCTGGAACGGCGACTGCACAACGAGCAGAGAATGGGAGGAAAGGCGAGAAGAAGGAGGAGTGTTTTGCTTGTCCAAGACTGGTGATTGTGTAAAGACCGTGGAATAACTTCGTTCCCACGTGAAAGAAAGAGAACCAGCATCACAGTTCTATTGAGCAGGGATAAGATCGGAAATCTGGTTCCCGCGGTCCATGACGAATTTGGTATTTAGCTAGATCGGTTGTACCTGCTGACACTTGATAGGAAATTTCATATTGCTGGGCAGTCGCAAATTGCCGAACAATTAAGTAATAATGATGCGTTGATAACGGGAAAATTCCGAAAATTGCTGTGACTTTACCCCTTCCTAATAATGTAAATCAATTCAGGTAACCGCCTGCGTGAATGCTCTCGAGAACGGCGTGACTACCGTAATCACGAATGGACTCAACCAAGATGCCATCAAATCAGCCGTTGCCGGAAAGAAGGTATACTCAGCGGTTCAGTGATCTCGCTCTTATCATTATGCATGCTCTCTAAGTGTTCATGAACGGGCATGCCATAAGAGTTATTCTGATAATGTCCCTACTCAATCTCGCAATCCCGGTTACTCGGTGTTCCCATGGGAGGCCTAGTCACTCTTCCGGTGCATCCAACGCCTGTTATTAGTGTATTGTTCTTCTATTCTCGACGCCTACGCTGCCCTCTGCTCGCCTAATCGAGACTACGCAGGGAGATGTGTGGAATAGCAGTCATTTTCAGGCTTCTTCTAGCTCATCGCAGCCCATTAGAGTGTAGGAGACCTTTTCCGCCTTTGAGACGCTGCGTAATCAACGCTTGCGTGTGAATAGACGTTTCCGAGAGTTGAGATAGACAAAGAGCGGAAATGGAAGAGAGGCTGCAGATGACAGGATTATTCTCCTTCCTCTGCCTCCGCAACCGACAGTTTCGTAATTGGCAAAAAGAGGAGGAAGGTCGTGGCAAGCGGAGATGGAAATAACTGAGAGGAAGGCTTTGCACGAGATGGATCGAGACGAAGAATAGGGATGAAGGAAATGGGGAATGATTCTGAGAAATATCAATTTGAGATAAGATAGTGAGTGATGCGATAAGATAATGATTCGGAAAAGGTGAATAGAGTTGAATATCGGATTTTCTAGATTAGATAAGATAGGTTTCGACCGACCTACGGTAGGGGACGGGCGACGACACATGGTTTGTATGTATATAACCAGAAATAGTAAATCCTCTCCGGAAATTCGCATCTTGAGACCAACCACTGCGTAGAGATCGAGAATACAAATGGAGACCAACACAGCTAAATAAAGCCGTTTGCTAAGCAGATCTTTGATATACTCAGATGCAATTTCGGTCGAGACAGTCGAAAATAGCTAGCCAACTGATTAGTAAATAAAGTAGTTACCCTAATTAAATCAATAAATATTATAATAATTAAGGTGGGAACGATGTTCGCACGCACTCATCGCTACGAGGGACCACCCGTTGATGAAATCGCCTCCAAGTGTAAGCACTAACCATTATTGGATAATTAATGAGTACTAAGCTAACAAATATCACGGTACTTACGAAGCGTCAGACAGAAAGGTCTTCAGAATTTGATCATTTCATCATTCTTCAGTCTAAGAACATCACAGGGCGAAAACACGAAAATGAGATCGGGGCTCACAATGAACTCGCACTCAGAAATGCGCATTTCGTAATGGACGAAAACAGCGTCGCCCCAGCGCGTCAAAAGAGACAGAATAGAGCCGCAAAAATAGAGATGATGAAAGGACCTTCGGGTTGATTAATGACGTCATCAGGTCGCGATTCGGGACGTCTCCTGTCTTCTCTGACGAACAAGGAAAGAGCGGCAATCGTGCGAAATATGGCTGGACTTCTGCTCTCGAGAGAGCAGGATATTGTCGAGGCGAACAGATTGGACATTAAGAACGCTCAGGCCTCGGGTAAGGAGAAGGGCACTACAGATTGGGAAGGAAAATATTTAGAGGCGAGAGTGGTCTTATAAGAGCACTGAGACCAAGACTAATTCGAGACCAAAGACGTAAGAGGAATGAGCCCTAATAAGGAAATACACAGGGATGAGGATGTGACTCTAGTGGCAGGGATAAACTAGGAATGCGCGACTAATAGGAGTATCTACGTCAAAACAAATCCTGTCTCGAGAGGTGTGTATCAGTCCAGGAAATACTCGGAATGATGCTGATATGACTCTCTTGACTGAAAAAATAAAGATGATGCAACTAATTAGGCTGATAAGAGGGACAGTAGTGATCTCTGTTGGAGACACGAGCATACACGGCTTATCTAATCTGGAATCTTTATCTAATCTGTGCCTATATTCGAGGGTACTGTGAGTTCGTTGTCTAGGGAGTGATGAGCAAGAGTCATATCAACAAGTTCAGGTATCGAGCCCCAACTTCTCAATCGTCTCAAGCTGACCAAGCCCAAACTTCTCGATCTGAATGCTGGACTCAACATGATCGCCGACTCCGCTGATGATCTGCTCGGAAGAGTGCTCAGGAGGACTAAGGTATGAGACATCGCCCTCCTCGCAAAGAGAGGATTACGGTAAAGTCACGATACAGAGCATGGTAGAAATATCACGATTATGTAGCTAGAGATACTACAGAACGGATATATTCGCGAAGGAATTCCTAGTACAGGAGGAGTCCTCGGTGGCATTCGAATCCCATTCATGATGACTAGGAACTACGGAACTCGACAGCATGACCAAAAAAGGCCATCTGATGTCATCAGACAACTTATTCACTTCCTACTGTCAACTAAGAATAGTTCCAACTGAGAATGATACTACAAAGACGTTTCACGAGAGTCAAATATCTCAGGTTGCGAGCGGACTCTATCTGGAGCAGACTACCGTACCCATCGGATCGTTGATGGTCATTTTCGAGTCGAGACCCGACTGCCTTCCCCAGGTAAGAGAAATAGAAGCGAAATGAAATTTTACTGAAACACATTCAGGTCGCTTCTCTGGCCATAGCCTCGGGCAATTCTCTTCTGCTCAAGGGTGGAAAGGAAGCCGATGAGTCCAACAGAATGCTGCATTCAATTGTGCAGGAGTCCCTTGGTAGGGAACTAATTCGAAATTGCGTCAAAGGATAGCGAAAATAACGCACTAAAAAGGCACAACGCGCATTTCCGATTGGCGTTCGTAGATGCGTCGACGTAAACCCGTTAAGAAATCGACTAGATGAAGTCTCACTTGCAACCACATGGGATCAACAATACCGCGGGAAGCCCTTTGAGAGTCGACGAGGGAGATTAG
The DNA here is from genome assembly GCA_900490845.1 of Pristionchus japonicus. Lineage (NCBI taxonomy): Eukaryota > Metazoa > Nematoda > Chromadorea > Rhabditida > Neodiplogasteridae > Pristionchus > Pristionchus japonicus. The sequence continues at coordinate 342,549 of LS515354.1, forward strand.
CTCAAAACAACCGGATTCATGTGCGAAGGAGTAGTCGTTTTGTCAAAACGAGGAAGTGAATCGTGATTGGGAAAGGAATCACTACGCGCTGACTGTAGGCAACCCACTGGTTGAATGGATAAAGATGTAATGCATGTGGTTAAGGGATTTGGCTAACCAAATCAGCGCTCGAATCAATGCTCGGAAATCTCTAAGATAGAGAAATTTGCAAATAAGTTGATATTGCATCAAGAAGGTCAACTTCTTGAATTCAGGAGCGCATGGATTCGAGATGCGAGACGCCGTTACTCTCGTTCGAAGCAGAGAAGAAGTGGCAGATCTTATGCAGCTTAAGGTCCGTCGCCACCAATATTCTTGCTATATAGAGTGAATACAAAAGCCTCCTTATATCCAGGCTTGTAGTGTATGATTTGAGCCCGGTCCGTTCAAGGACAGTCATCATGCGCCCACGTCTAAATTTGGAGAAAGAAAGATATTTTCAGGATCTGATTGATCTCGTGATTCCCAGAGGATCGTCTGACCTTGTGAGATCAATGCAGGAAATGAGCAAGGGAATTCCGGTATGCTGAACACAAATTCTGAAACACCATTATACTTTTCGAGAAAATAACTAAACAAGAGAGGGAAACGTAACAGAGCTTGCATAGCTACGAACACACTGCACCCAACTACGAAACTCATTATCGAAGATCGTAACTTATTCATCGAAGCGTGAATTTGTGCAACGCTTCTAACAGGGAACCTAATACGTTACAGTAATTATTGTGTGACATCAAACCGCTGCAAGACTGTATCTAGACGTAAGAAAAGGCAGGAGTTTCTCCATTTTGAATGCTATGTCGTCAATATTCAGTGAGAGAGTGTTTAAATTGGAGAGTCTTTCCATTTTCTTCGTAAGCAATCAAATTCCGAGAAAATCACTGACCAGGCACAGGAGGGAACAGTTCCTTGTTATCGCATACCATGCATACAAATAGATGCAGTGCAATGAAGATATGAATAATAGCTTGGTGAACAAGCGTTCTCTGACGAAGAATTGAAGTCTGACCACGCAATCAGATACAAGACGATGCGATAACTACGAAATTCAGGTGCTTGGCCACGCTGAGGGCATCTGTCATGTCTACGTCGACAAGGAGTGCGATGAACAAATGGCTCTCGATATTATTAGAGACTCCAAGGTTCGTACTTCTATTCTGTTCTTTCTATGAAGCGCAACAAAGATGGACAACGTTTCAAAAAGATGTATGTACTTCGTTTTTGCAGTGTGACTACCCCTCTGCATGCAACGCCGCCGAGACGATTCTCATCCACAAGGACATGATGAGCAACAAGTTCTTCGAGAACCTCTGCAACGTCCTTGGAGTGAGCTTAATACTACTTTCTAGTATTTTTTCTTGCCATTGTTTGCTTTATCAGTGATAATGCTCATACTTCAGAACGAAGGAGTCAAGATGCACGCTGGCCCGAAACTCCAGACGCTCCTCAAGTTCGGTCCTCCCGCCGCTGAATCGCTCAAGTTCGAGTACGGATGTCTGGAGTGCACCGTCGAGGTGCGTCGATGGCGTCATCTGATGCCTTCTGAGAGACGGATTCCAGGTCGTCGACAGCGTCGAGGAGGCCGTCGAGCACGTCATCAGATACGGCAGTGGACACACCGACAGCATCGTTACCTCGAATCGTGAGCCGATCATTGCAATTTGATTCATTGACGGAAAACTAAATAGGATATGTTTCAGAGGAGACAGCCGAGCACTTCATGAGCCACGTGAACAGCGCCTGCGCTTTCCACAACGCCTCGACTCGATTCGCCGACGGATACAGATTCGGACTCGGTTAGTTGCAAAATGATCCGTCATTGGTATCGTAGCAGGCAGTTTCGATACATTGTTATTCGCAGGAGCCGAGGTCGGAATCTCTACTGGCAGAATTCACGCACGCGGCCCCGTTGGAGTTGAGGGACTTCTGACTACCAAGTGGATTCTGAGGGGAGACGGACATACCGTTGGTGACTTCAAGGTATGTTCCATGCCCTAGTCTTCCATCGTTGATAGAATTCAACCACCATGCGAAGAGATCCACAACTGTGCAATTTCAGGAGGGAGGCAAGTACACGTACATCCACGAGAACCTTTCGCCCAATGATATATACCGAGCCGATGAGAAGATTGCCAGAACTGCCTAATTTCGTCATACATTACTAATTTATTCCCATCTCTCACGACATTCCGAGTCCCGCTGTCTGTATCGTACGATCTTCCATTTCAATGTACAATGATTATTACATTTCACTTATTTCCGGATAGGGTTCACTTCCATGGAGCAATATCACTGATAAAGTCGCATTCATCTACTAGGCGTAGTCGTCGAAATATGTCATTACCAAATGTGAATTATCACCAGGATCCTGTATCTACTGGATGAAACCACAAATTGAACTGTGATGAAACATATCTTACATATCAAACATTTTATTTAACGCTTGGCTCTTATTCGAATCGAAAACTTTAAGCAATGAAAATACGAAGATTGAATCAGGTTCCTAATTTAGCCAAGTCAAATAAAAATGAAAATAATAAAAATTCAAAACAAGCGATCATCCTACTTTCTTTTCTTTGCTACCGGTTCGTTGTGTGTTGTCGTTCTTGATCTAGTCATCACTCCGATCGTCTCTTCTCTACCGTCGGGATCCGATTGCGAAGTCTCCTCCAGCTCCGTAGTCGATGTTCCGGGTAGAGTTCCATTGGGAAGGGTTTGAGAAGAAGGTATCTGAAACATATCCGATCGTGGAATGAATAAGTTATCATTATAAACCAATATTCGTCCCAATTGAACTATCTACCTTTATATCTTGGACCGAATCCATCCGATCAGATCCTCCATTCAATCCTTTAGCAACTTCATCGTATTGGGGATCGTAGAAGTAGGGATGGACAATGGGAACTCCTCTCTCCAGTCGATTCAGTAGATTGTTGAATCCCAGATTGACGTACTCTTCGAATCTCTGTTGGAATGTCTTCCCGGTGGGGCACTTCCCAGGTACGGTAGTGAATTTCCTCCTGGGATTGGGAGGGAGACGAAGATAGGAAGGGACAGGCATTCCTCTAGGCAATGCCTTTAGAAGATTCACTAGATTGGTCGCGAGTCCCATACGTTCGAGAGTGAAGAGGATATTCTCTCGAAACCATACGAATGGATCGGTTGTCTCTTGATTCGCGAGTACGAACGTGTAGAAACACATGACGACGTCCAGTTCATTCCCAAATTCATTCGTTTTCATTGGAAGCATGATGATTCTTGGATCCGTGTTTTGAGGTTGAACTGGAAATTAAACGATTAAATACATTTTCTATCATCGAATAACCTTGTATTTTAACGAGGACCTATTTCAGTATCAATTCTGTGTGATAGAGAAATGCACAAGGAATCAACGACATGGCATGAACCGAATAAAAAGTTGCGGTCTATTCGTACCTTTTCCGTGAACTTTGACGACCACTTCCGCCAAGAATCGACCTGAAATTAATATCATTAAATTAAACTTTGTAGATCATCAAATCGTTAGTGTTAACTCTAACAATGAGCTTAATAGACTATGCACCGCTGTGATCTCGCCCCTACTCATTATTCATACATTGAGAAGTGAGTATACTAAACGAGAAAAGAAGATTAAAAGAACACCGGCAGAAGGGGAGAAGGGGATCTGTACAAAAGGGTGCCTCTCTCTCCCTTCTTTGATATACCTCCCTTTCCTCTGTACTCTTTCTGCCTATCCTAGGATCTCCCCACACTATCCCATGGAAAATTGCCTAACGCACTAATCATTGAGCAAATATGCTATTGATACATTAGCCAAAAGATCAACAGTGATACTTGGAAATTTATATGAAAGATAGGAATGGCTGAACGAACTAACCGATTGCTCTCATATCTGCCTGCTCTAGTTCATGAGTAGGTTGTTCATTGGGACGCATTCCCTGTGATTGAGTCAGTCCACTTGCAATCATCTGCATTGCGAGATAATGGAGAGGATGAGAACAAAAATGGCGTGTGCCTCCATCAAGATTCTCGGGGCGTCTCGGTTCAACTGTAAGAGTTTTCGATTTTGCGGTGCTCAATCTAATGATCAATGAGAAACTTGAGAATGTGGAACGATTCGATAAAAGAAATTTATCATAGATGAATTGGGATCAATTCCGATACCTCTCCTCGTCATGTCCTCGAATGTTTCCATCACCAATCTCCCAACATTCACCCGGGGATACAATTCGTGCAGTCGAGATGCTACTTCTTGAGGGTCGGCGCGTGCGAGCACTGCAAACGAGAAATATACTAAAAGTCAAAGAGTATAATTCTCGTGATTACTTCCTGATCTCAAAAATTCTATCGCTCCATTCTCCATTTTCTGCCTTTCCAAGAACTCCGAAAAGAGTCTCTGGAAAGAACTAAATATGGATTCGTTTAAGAGAATGCCCACGCTCTGATCATTGGTGAGAGACGCCTCGAGCTCGCGTCGTATCACGGATGAAGTTGGCTCCTCTTCAGACATTCGTGGAGAGTTCTGAATTTGAAATTAAGCATTAGTGTTAACGAAAGAATGCGTTGATTCACAACTACTTCACACACAGAAATTCGAACGAAAACAAGGTAGGACAGGTATAGAAAAGCTGCTAGGAAGAGACTAAAAAGGGGTGGCTACTAAACAATATGCGGCTCATTGCGTCGAAGACGTCCAACAGCCTCACGAGTGGTTCTTTTCAATAAAGAGTTTAAGTCGGCACAGATCAGAATGAAACTGGAGAGGCATGGACGAGAAATCACCCCATTGGCACGTCATGTGGTGTGGAGGAGGTGAACTCTCCCCCTTTTCCCCTGCTCTCATCTCTTCCTTAGACGCGCTCAATGGATCAATAGTGTGTGCGACGTGTGATTGATAACAAGAGGGAAGCGAGTGTAAGCAGCATGAAATGAGGCGAGGGGAATCTTGAGGGGCTAGTCAGCAAAAGAAGTGAAGAGAAGACAGAAATGCTGGCAATGATCAATTAATAGAGTATAGAGAAGAAAGACATTCGGAGTGAGAGAAAGTGAGAAGGAGAGGGGAGATGAAGGAGGAACAACGGGATTGAGAGGGCGACTCTCCATGACACAATCGACTCTGTTCCCTCCCTTCCTCTCGCTCTCCTCTCTCTTATTGACGTGCAAAAGAACGCAGCTTCTGAGTCGAGTCGGACTAATTTCCATTACCACCCTTAAAAGTACTCTTTCGTGTAGTAACTGCAGTCCATGCTCTCATCGCACGTATTATTTATCGGAAGGCTCGTATTAGGAACGAAAACATTAAGAAAGGAAAAGGCGATGAATGAATTAGGTTCCTATTTTGGATAAGTCAAAGAAATAGATCAAATACAAACAACGACACTCTAATGTCTTCACTTAGCTTTTGGTTCGTTACTCATCAGCTCGTAGAGTTGCATTACGAGGAGAATGAGAAGAAGATATCTGAAACATATCCGGTTGTGGAATGAGTGAGTTCTCGTAATAGACCAATAATCGTCTTAATTGAACTATCTACCTGTATATCTTGCACTGAATCCATCCGATCAGATCCTCCATTCGATCCTTCAGTAACATCATCGTATAGGGGATCGTAGTAGTATGGATGGACAATGGGAACTCCTCTCTCCAGTCGATTCAGTAGATTGTTGAATCCCAGATTAACGTACTCCTCGAATCTCTGTTGGAATGTCTTTCCGTTGATACACTTCCCAGGAATGGTAGTGTATTTCCTCCTGGGATTGGGAGGGAGAAGAAGATAGGAAGGGACTGGCATTCCTTTAGGCAGTGCTTTCAGATAATTCACGAGATTGGTCGCGAGATCCAATTCGAGAGTCACGAGAATATTCTCTCGAAACCATGTGAATGGTTCTGTCGTTTCGTGATTCGTAATGGTGAACATGTAGAAACACATGACAAAGTCCAGTTCAGCTCCATATTCATTCGTTTTCATTGGAACGATGTTTATTTTAGGATCCGTGTTCAGCAGAAGTTGAGGTGGAACTGGAAATTAAACTATAATAACGCGTTCTCTGTAAGAACGCAGATGTGAAGGCATTGTCTCTATCCCGGTTTCTATTCATTTTGATAGAGAAAGAGTGCCCTAGGAATTAATGGCATGCCATGAACCGAATAAAAACAAGCGTGCAATTCGTACCTTTTCCGTGAACTTTGGCGATCACTTCGGCCAGGAAGCCATCTGAAAATAATTTCATTAAATTGAACTTTGGAGTTCTCAATATCGTTAATGTTTAATCTAACAATGAGTTTTATAGACTAGAGATCACATTGATCTTCCTCCTGCCTTATCTTCAGCAAATGAGAAGTTCTTGAACTAAAACATAAAGGAGGGAAGAACGGGGTCTCTCTCGCTTTTTTATATACTTTCTGCACTCTTTCTGTCTATCCTACTCTTCAGACTGTCCCATGAATATTGCCTAAAGACTAATACTTACATAAACATGCGATTGTGACATTAGCAGAAAGATAAACTGTGATATTAGGATTTTTATGAGATAGTAATGCTCAAGAACGGACTTACTGATAGTTCTCATATCGGCCTTCTCAAGCGAATCTATTATGCCTGCATCCAGTCTGTCCGGAGTTCTCGGTTCATCTGTAAGAGTTTCTATGAGAAACTTCAGAATGTTGAATGGTTCGAGAAAAGTACTTCGTCTGAAGAGTTTAGATCAATTCCGATACCTCTCCTCATCTCTGCGAGTCCTCCTTGCATCGAAAATCTCCCTACCGCCGCCCAGTGATAGAAATCGTGAAGTCGAGATGTTTCATCTTGAGAGCCGTCTTCGAGTACTGAAAAAGCAAAGTCAGAGAGTACTCAATCTTCACATCATCTTTATCGTGATCTTACGTCCTGCTCTCCTCAGATTTCCTGCTTCGTTCTCGACCTCCTTCATCTCCAAGAATTCCGCTAAGAGTCTCTGGAAGAACTGAATATGGATTAATTCGAGATAAAAGCTCACTCTCTGATCCGTGGTGAGAGACGCCTCGAGCTCGCGTCGCATTACGGATGACGTTCGCACCTCTTCAGACATTGTTGGAGAGTACTGTATTTGAAATTATGAAATTATATTTACGAAAGAATGAATTTATTCGACCGAAACAGGGCTCACTCTCTGGATTGGGATAGAAAAGCTGCTAGGAAGAGACTGAAATGGGGATGGTTCCTAATCAATATGTGGTCCATTTTGTCGAAGACGTCCAACAGCCTAGCGAGTGGTGCAAGAAAAGAGAAAGAAAAAAATGAAAACCAACCAGCAACTAACGGCAAAAGGACATAAACACGCACGTGAGAAGACTACAAACACGAATTCCCATTTCTATGGGATAATGCCAAAAGAAGAAAAGATTGAAGTGCGAATTCGCTAAGGGAAAGAAGAGAAAAGAGGGAAACTCGGCGTGACTCTCGTTCTCTTTCCTTTCACTCACCTAAGATTGGAGATGGATCGACACGATAAGAACAACACTCAAACCAGCTCGGTTCTCTCCAATAAAGAGTTCAAGCAGACTCAGAACAGAATGAATATTTAGAGTTAAATTGGAGAGGAATGGAAGAGAATTCAGCACGTGGAAACATCATGTTGTGGAGGAGATGAACTCTCTCTCTCTCTTTTCCCCTTCTCTCATCTCTCCCTTGGACGCGCTCGATGGATCGATAGTGTGTGCGACGTGTGATTGATAACAAGAGGGAACCGATTGTAAGCAGCAAGGAAATGAATCGAGAGGGAATCTTAAGGGGGCAAGCGTGTGTAACGGCCAGCAAATGAAGTAAAGAGAAGGCAGAAATATGGGCAGTGATCAATTAATAGACAAAAAAGAAGAAAGCCATTTGGAGTGAGAGAGAGAGTGAGAGGGAAAAGGAGAGGAAGGAGGAACAACGGGATTGAGAGGGCGAGTCTCCATGAGGCAATCGATTCTCCTCCCTCTCCCTTCCTTCGTCCATTCCTCTCTTCCCTTCCTCCTTTTCTCTGCTGTGTAACTTCGACGCGCGACACATCACTGCTTCTCAGTCTAGTCGGATTAATGGCTAATCGCTGCCCCTTCCCTTAGAAACCCTAAAAAGTACGCAGCCAATGAATGTATGCCCTAAAACTGGGAAGGAAATGGATGCAAATCGTGCGATGGTCACTGGTGGTGTGGCAGAGTAGGGTGGTCTCCCGATTTCCCCTGCTCTCTCGTCTTTTCTCTGGCCCTTCTCGCTTACACGCGCGCTCGACGGATCAATTGTAGGCGCGAAGTGCGATTAATAACAAAAGGGTATGAATTGTCAACAGGAAGGAAATGAGCCGTGAGGGAATCTTGTGGCGGCAAAGAAAATGAAGTAAAGAGAGAGAGAGAGAGAGAATCACTTGATGGAGTGAAGAGTAGAAAGCTATTGGTGCGCTGAGAGAGAGAGAGGGGTGAGAGGAAGAAGGAACGGAGGATGAATAGAGAGGTCGCCTCTAAATGACCCACTCGCCTCTTCTCCCTCCTCTCTCCTTCTATCCAGTGTTCTCCCACTCAGTCAGGGCAAGGTAATACCCAACCACAGCTCCATACGCAGCCCTAGAAGGGTACATTTAATTTGAATCATGGATGGATCTTTCCGAGAAACTCGACTCCCTTCACTTCAAAATTCCAGCTCGAATTCGTAGGTATTCGTCGATTTCTCTTTATCTCGCGGAGTAGGGTAAATAACAATTTAAAAAGATTATGAACACCTGCTCCACAATAAATACATCCCAAAAAGCGGTTGTTTTCCTTCCTCAGCAATCGGCGGAACACGCATGCACTTTCTCCGCACAGGAATGATCAGCCTAAACTGTAGTAATGGACCATCACAGATTGATCTGGATGTATTTTATCGTGATCAGGCCTACTTTTTTCTTAGTATTTATCGGAAAAACGTGAACAAAAGCGTGATGGAAGAAATGCATACAAACAAGACTAATAACGTAATGAGATGAGGTGATGTAAGGTGGTGAATGAGTAAAATGCAAGACCACTGAAGTCGAAATCAAATACAATCCAGGAGAAAGAAGGAATGCGTTTGTCTAATCGCGACACCATGAGTTAGAACAGAGAGAAAAATATACAAATGACAATGAAAAGCAACAAACAGATAGGTCAACACATATTCAAAATATATTCAACTGACATTTAGAACATGTTCCGAAAAAGTGAACAAATTTACTTCCTGATGAAGTCGAAGACACGATATTCGTCGTAATTATTGTCGAAAGTACAGAGTTAGGGAGGGTAGGGACATCATGTCACAAGAAAACTTAATAGTGATTGAGAATAAACAGGGCCAACGAAAAATGCATGCTAATGTGAGAGGATATGAAGCACATTTGCCAGAAACAGCGATAAGTTTGGTTTGTTAGACATGTACAGTGATATAATAAAGTAAGAATGGGATTGCTATTGGGCAGTGAACAGATTTATGGAAGGGAGAGAGATCAAAAGAATTAATTACTGGTATTTTCTTTTTCGTGAAGGCTTTTCGTTCTCCTTCAATCTTTCGGCTTCTCTGAGGGCGTCCTTCACCACTTCTGGGGTTTTCACACCCACCTTCATCACTGAATCTACCACGGGATCAATCCCAATGTAGAAGAAGTTGATGAGGTGGGCGGAGTCTGTGTCGAACAAGCTATCGAAAAGATAACAAGCGGCAACAACAGAGAGAACGCCCTCGCGAATACCACCAGCGATAGGCACGGCTCTGGAATAAGGAGGATTCGATGAGGAACCATCATAGCTTAATTCAGCATATTTCGAGCCAGTTACCAGGTTCTCATGGTTTCACTAGCATACTACGACCGGATTATGATACTGCTCACAAAACGTACCGAGAGCAGAGATACAAATAAAGTTGTGTCGGGTCGGGTGCGAGGAAGAAGAGGAGGGGACTGCGCTTCTTCGCCCTCCAAAGAGCATTCGCAGCCTTGGGCGCTGATGTCTCCTGCAAGGATCACTTTGAGGATGGTTAGTCTACTAAAACTATTGTGGACTGGGAAGCCTTCCGTAGCCGATAAATATGTTTTTCCTTATATAAATGATAAGAGAGTAGGTGAGCTTTCAATGATTTGTAGAAAAGAATGGAATAATCTAATACTTGAATACTCCATAAGTAATAAAAATTAAATTAGTTATTAAAATAATTTAATGGGCTGACATTTCTCCTGACGATCAGCATGTCCACAGCTTCGAGATTCTTCTTCTTGTTGTTCTTGCAGAAGTAAGACTGAAGTCTGAGCAGTCTGAGTCTGTCGTCGTCGCCTGTAAATGAATCTCTGAATAGGTTAACGCACTTTCCCAGAACGATACTGGCTAGGATGAGGCCAATGCGAGGTCACAAGATAGTGAAATCAACTAGAACTGGACTGGCAGCACTTTCCTTCAGTGAGAGTACTTTATTCTCCTCCTCATCCCTATTCTTTCGTCGGTTGTCACTTGAGCACTCACCACCCGATCTCTCTTCACACTCCGCTTGGTCGCGAGGAGTGATGTCGATCTTATCAATTCCCTGCCAGAGGATATCGTTCTCGGTCTTCAGTTCGTCGAGTTCCTTCCCGAGAGAATGTGCGAAGTCGGAGAGCAACTGAATGAAGATTATTGGCCGTGAAAACAGCAAATTCGCTCTGCTTCCACAAGCTGAGCCGAATCGGAGGCCTTTCAGCCCTTTCCTAATAGATGAGTAAAATCAGTGCATTGGCAAATTATATTATTAAAAAAAGGGAAGAGTTCTTCTTACGATGTTAGTGTTCTTCGCCATCTCAGGGTCTGCGAAAGTCTCCTCAACCAAATTCTTGTTGACGACTGATCGGTTCTCCTTGTAGCGGGCGAGTCTCGAATCTCTGAACCATCCTTCTCATATTTATTCCATCATGTAACATGCAAACGCTCAAAAAGCTAGAATCGAATAGAGGTAATAGAACGTTTTTAGAGCATTGTATTCTTTTTTTGCTGTTCAGAAAGGTTTTTTTATAGATAATAGAAAAAAGTGAAGCATTGAAGTTTAGAATACCTCGATGCAAGGGGCAGGGCGTCGGCTTCCACTTCATCTTCAGACGCGACGTCGTTCTTTTTGGGAACTCCAACTTCATCTTCCTCCGAATCTTCAGAAAGTTCACTGTCTTCCTCGTCCTCCATATCCGTTCCTGAGCACGATAAATGTATTGCGCCAGTAATCCGCCATTGAGTGATAATCATGACTACTTTTAGTATACATCGCAGGATGTTTACCTGTCTCTCCCATCTCAGACCCTTCATTCTCCCCGTTCACAGATGATAGATCGTCTCTCGGAGTGGCCGATCGTCTGGAGTCGACAGGTGTTGACGAATGCTCAGTGGTCTTGCTCTGAAATGGAATTGTACTCGGTCGTATTGAGTGGCTTCTACTCTAGTTGGTTCTCTTACCATCAAAAAGTCTGAAATAGAATTAGAAATAGAAGTGAACTAACCAGTATCTGGGCGTTATCATCCTCCTCCTGTATCTCCGCCATCTCAGAGTCCTCATCCATCGAATCTTCTCTTTCATCTTTCTCCTCCTCTTCATCTGACTCTCCCTCGATGCGATCGTCACTCGCAGATCCTTCAATGATCTTACTCTTTAGTGTCCCAATCGACTATCTGAGGCGTAAGTGGGATTTAGAGAACATTCTTCCAATAGGTTTATGGTCACTCACGATTCATGTGTCCTCTGGCGACCCTTTCTCCTTCGTCATTCTCCTCTCCTCCAACAGAGGGAGTGTGAGATCTCTCTCGCTCCATGGACGGTTCTTGGGGAGGAGAGGCATTCAGTGGTGACCCAGGGAGAGAGAGTGCCTGAACGGTGTTGATTCGTGAGAGAGTTAGTACCATCGATACATAATTACTCTCAATTGGTTACCTGATTGTCATTCATCTCTTCCATATCCTCTCGATCTTCTCCTGCTTCATTGTCATCCTTCGACTGAGCTTCAGTGTCATCTCCGTCTCCCATTTGCTCCTCGAGTGATCGCGATCTCATTCGTTGACGGACGTTAGAGGGGGAACCAGGGGGAGAACGTGCCTGAATTGTGTTGAATTTATGCAGTATTGTGTGAATAAATCTGGCACCTTCACCAATTGCTGAACTTTCTAGCTGTTTTTCATAAATTACCTCCAAATCATCTTGATAATCTCCGTCTTCATTCGACGCGCGACTAACTCGATCGAATTCTCTTCGCCCGAAGTTGTATCTCGACTCCTCTGCAACAATTATCGATCTTATCTTGCACCAAATTCTCAGTGATATTATCTCTCCACAAAGCTGACTCACGTCCTCTATCGGGAATCTCATAATTGGGGGTGTAGGAAGGGGAGGTTGGTCTCTGAAAGAAAAGAGGGCTATCACTTACTTCGTATGATACAATTAATCACAATTTGTACCATAACGGTCTCGACAATGCTATCAAATGAACAGTTTACCTCGTCATCCGATCCGTCGATCGACTCTTGAGCTTCTCCATCTCCTCCATGTTGATCGACGGGAGAGCGACCAACGATTATCGCTCAAATGTTGCATGGGAATTAAGTGAGCCACATACTGCACCTGTTGCATTTGCCTCCCAAGAAAGCTGACTCACGTCCGTTCTTATTATCATCGTCTGAGCCGTGATAGCACGGGGAAGAGGGAGTGTAATCGGGCGTGCTTGTGGAGTAGTGCTCGTTGAGTGGTCTGTACGTGTATCTGATTGGCGAATAGTTCAATGGCGTGGCAGGCGCATCGAAATGACACTGAAAGGAGAGGAAGTGTGGATCAGGTGCCAATTCAAGATAAGAGATCGGTAATTTTCGAAGTCGTGAAGTCATGTATGCAGATTCAAATTCCACCTTAAAATATGAGTGCAATTATTAGGATAACTGACTGAGTAATAATGGTCCTTTCTCCATAGTCTCTCTTCGCGAGTGAGCCAGTATGGATGCGTTTCTTTGAACGACCTCTTGCATCTCGGGCATTCGGTCAGCTTCCCTTCGAAGAAGTCTAGAAATTTATTTATAGCGAAGAGTAGTGTTGAATATCTAGGATTGAATAAGACTATCTAGGTGTGAATGAGTGAATATGAATGAAGCATTTAAAGTACTGACCGAAATCATCTTTCCTTTCATAGATCTCGTTCTTAAGTTGATTGGCTCTTTTATCCTTTTGCTCGGTCGTGAGTGTTGCTTCGTAGTATCCTTCCAATCCTTTCCAATCGTATGGATCGTACCAGAAGGATCTCTTCGTGAGCGAGGATCTCTTTACTGCATCGGTGTGTACTCCTGAATTGTTCCATTAATCTCTTTCGCCTATTCGTTATTTGTACATTTCCACCGCTTGGGCTCTATGAGTATCAATCAACATCACTGTTAACTATCGTACTCACCCTGTGCCTGATCTCTGATCTCCAAGTCATGCTCATTTGGTGCTGTCTCAACTGATTCGATAGGCGTCTGAAATGCACAACCATTTGTCAGTTCGTAGAACATCAGCAAAGCAGTGCCTGGTTTAGCCAGCGCCACTAAGGCGAGAAAGAGAGAGAGAGAGAGAGAGAAGATGCCTTCAACTTCTTACTTAGAGCAACAACAACAGTAGAGTTGGATTCGCCAGTTTCAACATTTGGACGTACCGTGAGAAGCTGATGCAGACGGTTGTTCGCGAGTCCTATATCCATCTTTTCGTACTCGCCCACTAGCTCGGAGAATTGAGTTAGATGATCCTGTAGTACATCAACTTTATAAAATACAATAAAATCACAAACAACTTCTTGCTGAAATTTTTTTTAACTACTTTTTTTGCTCGAGACTACCTTAACATGAGACTTTACAACGGCAGTGATCATTCCCAAATTGAGATTACGTTGGTTATGTTGGTTCATTGGTTACGGTAAACTGCAGCCAGGATTTAGTACGGGAATGAATGATACCTCTCGGATATGCACCAGTAGTGGAACCATCCCTCTGAAGAAGAGTCTCCTCATAACTCCGTCTTCTTCGCTCTCCCAGCAGTACTTACACGCTGAAAATCTTGTTTTTGTACAATAAAGATATTTAGATAATTTATTTTATTGCATCCATTTCCGCAATCATCAGCCAGACAACTTTCCATCTTTCCATCTCACAATCAAAAATAAGAGGAATGGGAATCTGTCAGCTAACCTCTCTCCTCTCCATCGTCCGTTGACCCGAGTTTCGCTTCTTCCCAGTGAGTGGAGTAGTAGCGATCGTAGTGGACCTGAAGTTCCAATTATATGGAGCTCACACTGCATGAATGCACTAACACGAATTACTCAAGAAAAATGTTTCTTTGACAAAACATTTTATTGTCTTTGATCAGATATCTAACCGTTCTCATGTGGTAGGTATGATCCTTCAGAAGGACCCTCTCATTGCAGAGACTACAGCGTTCCCAGTTCGCTTGACCTGCATTATACACCCATGTGATTGAATTATCAAAGTGAAGATTAAGCAAAGTGATGAATGAGTAAGCGAATTTTTGACATTTGAAATATCTACATTTACATGAACCATAAATAATCGTTAGTTACTCATTACTCACGAGGTGCATCAGGGATAGACTGTCGTCGAGCGGGAGGAATGTTGTGAATCAAACGGGAGTTCTGGAAAATGAAAATACGTCAGACAATTTCAATTTTTGTCGGGCTAGTAGAGCGGTACAAGGGCGGACGCTTTTCCTACTGTTCCTCTCAACTAATCCTTGACGATAAAAAGGGCGTTAAGGTAGACAGACTCAACGTATCCCTCTGGTTTAACCTTTCTCTCTCGGCCCATCACTTTCCTCATCCAATCATGCAAGATAGCGCAGGGTTCGAGATAGAGACACACAGAAAAAGAAGCGGAAGATATTGAAGGGCAAAGTAGCAGACTCTCTTCCTCACTATCAATACCCATACTCCTACCCTACCAAGCGACCCCGCTCCATGACAGGGAAAGATAAGGGAGACCTAATACAGAACGAGAAAGAGAGAAAGATACTTGATAGACGAAGAACAGAGACTAGTAAGAGACTAAACATGCTTTCTGCATCCCAGCCAAAAAATAACCTGAATCTGGGGAGGAGGAAGTGGAGCGGGATGGGTATTCCCGGCCCTTCGCATCGGTTCTTGCTGCCCTCCGTACATCGGGCGGCGAGAGAAAATAGTCCTCCACTGTGCCTGGAAATACTTGTTTCTTTCCCATTTTTAGAGAACTGAAGCATATGCGCGTGAAAAACAGTAACCTGCGGCTGTCGATCCACCTCTCGGATGGGGTTTGATCCCCTGTTCACACCCTCTGGATGTTGGCCAGTGTTAGAGAGTATCACACCGTGATCGTCTGGCATCGTCTCTGAAATATATATTGAAATTAATGAAATGTCAGATCACTCGTTCAAAATACAGTCAAGGGAGTATTACAGATAACACACAGGCAGTACCAAAGCATGTCTCTCAGCAATGAAACTGTGAGTTTCCTATCGTTTGAATGGGAACTGCAAGAGGAGGAAAAGTATGGGAATTGTCAGATGAACCTAATATTTTGAAAGACGATTGAGAAACAGTCATTTTTCTGGGCTCATAGTGCATGTCTGCCAGAGGAGGGCTTGTGACAGAGGGGAGGAGGGGGTAGTGGGGGCATCATTGATTGACTGACGAGAGGGGAGAGACTCGAACACAATGCATACCGGCGCGCGCGCTCTCTCTCTCTCTTGTGGTTTGGCCCCTCGGCCTATCACTCACTCACCCAAGCAATCGATTGTGTGCGCTGCCCGAAAGAGTATGAGGAAGTGAAATAAAGGAAAGCGAATTAACAGTGACAGTGATCGTCGGGAAAGCGCTAAAATATAAAAGAAGAAACAAAAAGAGACAAAATAGGTTCTACGCGCGGAAATCAAGGCTTTAAAGGCCTGAATTACGTTAAGGTAACTGTGAATGTTTATAAGAGAGTAGTACGAAGCTTGCAACGGTGATTGCATAATAAATAATCGGAAACCAAGGCAGGGGAAAAGGATGCAGTTGATAGCTTGACCTGCACCCACAAGAAATATAAACAAAACCGCAAGGTCCCAGGTCTCGCCCGGAAAAGCACGAAAATAAAGGTGCCATCGCGAACTGACTAGGTCCTTCAAATATTTTATTTAAATTATTTTTTAATATTTTAATTAAGGTGAAGAATACAATACCAGTTACCTTGCAAAAGACTATTGAATTTCGCACTTTATGATAAATTGGAGCTTCCGTTCGCGTAATAACCCTTCAAAGCAACTGATTAGGGTGAAACAGTCGCGAACAATGAACGCGATTCAAAATTCTGTTGATTAAACTTATGAATATAAATTTAATAAGATCTAAAATTATAAGTTCACTAATTACGAAATCCAAGATTATTCTGAAGAGAAGAAACAATATGCTTGATTACGTCTTTTGAACTTACGGGTGCTGCACTCTTCCTGTTTCCTTCTTATTTCCTCATTTCCTTCTTAATATTCATCTTTAACTCAGGAACTTTGCATCAAGTGGATGAACAGATTAGGGAGATGGTCACGGGAATAAATATGAGAAAGAATTCCATCGGAACCGGAGGTGTAACCACGCAAGAGAAAGGAGATCGCGTGGCTGGCATCGCTGGAGAGAAAAAAAAGGGATGGATCTGGTTCTCTCTCGAGATATCCGAGGTTAGGGTTCTTGTTCTTTCGAGATCTAAGGAGAAATCTGGCATCGGAAGAGAATGCAGTCCGGTTTTCATATCAAACACCAATTCTCTGCCTGTCATCGTTCCATTTCTGTTCCATCCATTTCCGCTTGCTGAATGGTTGATCCCGCATTGGAAGGAGTATTTAGAACAATGACGAGGCAACTTGACGCTGTGATCGCTATTATTCCGTTGCTAGCTTTGAATGTGCTATCGTGATAGGAACAATCCAATGTACTCCCCCCGATTTCTCATTGTGTATAGCAAAATAGGTATATAAAAAGACAGAAAATAATACGAATAGAATATCTTTTGCTGACAAGTCAAGTGATTTTCTTGTCAAGAGTTTGAGTGATGAGTTAGATTTGAGAGATGATCCATTCATAAGACCATCAGTTGAGCCGATTAACGTTTACCAAGTAGAGCGGTAGTATACAAGTGCGTTCTGTATAGAGGGGTGGTCCACTTTCTCCACCTGAACACGCGTGTTCTTCCTTTAGCAGTGATTTTGTTTCTCTGTTTCACATACTCCATCAAACACTTAGATTCCAATTCTCCGACCCTCCATGGTGCACGGATTCTAGTTGTTCAATGATAGTCATTATTGTTATCTGATCCTCCAGTCTTCTCTACTCATTCTCGCACATTTTCTCTATGAGGATTGGTTTAAATTACTGTTCCCCGGCTGGTAAGACTGGGAAGAGACCCTTAAATCGGAATAAAGTGAGATGGTTAATGTATCCCATAGCGGAAGGAGCAGGATGTGAGATGACTAACAATCTTTCTCCCTGTGTGTATCGGAAAGATCTTACATGTGTTTGGGTGGGTGACATTCTAATGATTGGAGTGCACGTCATTGAGAAGAGCTTGACTTTGCTTCCAACGAAAAGCTGAGCTTCTGCCTTCTCCCTTTTCCTGTTATTCTAATTTGCTTGTAATCTGTCTGTACTTACTCCTGCTGGTCACGCGCATGCATACTTTCAGCAAGTCTTTCTTCTTCCTGAAGATGTCCCTTCGGAATGCCGTTCGATATGTACGAGACTATGACATGGTACGAAACTTTTTTATACAATCTCTTTATTCATCACCTTTTTAAGACTGCGGCCACCATCAAGCTCGCCTTCCAGAATCGAAGGATTGCCGAGGAATTTCGATTCGAGAAGGTAATCTTATTTATTCCCTGCAGTTTCATTTAGTTCCCTTCAGATTCGTCCCCATCATCTTCCTCTATTGATGGACTTATCTAGAGGCTTCTTCGAGGATGAATCACTCACTAGTGTGGGTGCAGATCTTTCCATTATCACTCTTCGCTAATTCAGGCAACTCGATCGACAATTGACTCTTGTAAAAAGATGATGGAATTCGTGCATTCATACTCGATCGCAGCTCAGAATGTGGTAGACGTCAGCATGATCTGTTATCACAGAGTGCGTTTCATTCATCTATTACACATCTTGGGAATGATATCGACTCAGGCAACCAACTTGCCTGTTGGATTCCGTCTCTCTCATCCCGTCTACAGAGACGAGTCTAAGGCTCCCTTCACCATTCCTCCTCTTCCTGAGATGAACAAGCAAGAGGCCGCATTGTGTGAGCATTTCAAAGACTTATTCATGCTAGCCAACACATTAAGTCGCTCCACTGGACGACACATTCAATCAAGTGTGGAAGATATTCCCCGATGAAGAGGTCAGATGATCTTCCTTACTGTTGCAGTTCTAAAGACAACTCATCTGCCCTTCAGAAGACAAGCGCCTAGCTATTTCTGAATATATTTTTTTATGTATTTGAAGGTAGTCTACAAAGGGGAGATCTGTTATATCGACCGTCGCTTCCGCAGTGCAGGACTCTTCCAGTCATGGGTCGACTACGATCTCAACTTTCCCGAGATTTCCAAGGTGAGTATACATGATTTATTAGCTTGATTGGATACGAGGTTTGAACGGAAATGTAGAGAAAGTAAATCACGTATCCTTGTTTTCCAGTAGCAGAATCTCCAATTAGATGATTCAGGCCATCTTCCATTTCCACTAGTTAACCAATAATGGCAAATGATGACATTTCCTTCATCAGGTAACGGGAGCTCGCTTCTTTGGAGCTGTTGGAACTGCAAAGCAGACAAAGGTGATAAAATGCATTGTGAATTTAGGCAGGAAAGCTCCTTTTCGGGAACTTCTAGTGGGTGTTTTCGAATAAACAAGTAGCAGAATACTTTCAGGGTCTCTATGAAAAACGAGGCTTCCGTGTTGTCTACACAAGTCCGTCAACAGTGATCGACAGACAGGGAAATGAGGTAGAACGAAAATATTGATTATTCCACCTAATCTTAGATCTTTGCTGATTCCTCTACCCGCTGGGGAAATGAAGCTCCTAGTGAAGGATATGAGAGATGCGAGCACTGTGAATGTCCAGCCAATCTGGAAGAGATTGGGATGGGTCGAGGAATGAACATCTCTTCTTTGATTCCTTCTGTGATAGGATTACAGTTACACTTTGAATAAAGATTGTACTTCCCCTTCTCACCCCATTCCTAACGATTGACGACAAGTGGCAGTGAATGGAACTTCGTCCGTTGAAGATATGGATTACTTTCACTAGTGGACATACTTGACGTTCTGTATCATTGTATATCATAGACAGATCATGAATCGAAGGTATTTATTGGTATTTATAGACAGACTTTGATCACCTTCTCCATAGATTATTACGGTTGATGGGACATTTGTACATTCCTTGGTCTGTAGCGTGGGTTGCTACTCAGATCCGTTAAGAAGGAAGGCAATACATCATTCATAAACGCAAGCGGGAGTGATTTCGCAGCTAAACATCTCACTAGATGTCACCGATTACTAGAAACCGTAGCCAAATGAACCTCTAGTGGGGTCACTCTGGTGGCACCCTAATAAAAAAGACCGCATTGTTTTGATCTTGTCTTGGTTACAGTGCAGACTATGCTTTGCGGGAACGCCGTCGCACCTTTTTGACGGAGAACAGGGAAGAAGATGTGGATGGATGATTTCATGGACATATCTTTATCGTGTAAACCAGACAAAGATATTAAGAAACGAGAATGTCGTCTATAATCAGTCCATATGAACAATAATACGCAATAGTTCCTAATCTTGAATCATAACTGTGAGATTGTATAGATGATTGATAAGCAGAAAACTATCACACTACAAGCTACACTGTTCAAACGAAAATAAAAATAAAAATCAGTAACTAATAAGAATGCGTGGATTTAATGCAAGAATACTCATCACTCCTCAGAAAACTCGATCCAAATCTTCTCACTTGTCGTTCGCACCAGTTCTCGATCGGTTCTGCAAAGAATGCATAGCGGTCCTACTCTAATACCACTTTCACTCGCAGTATTGATTCATCAGAGCGATTTGGATAGGAAGGGCCATTGTCATTAGGACATCTAGTTTTCTTATCATTCCTCGCTTATTGAATGACAAGGAAAAGCTAAGATAAACAACACAAACGGTGATTTTTAATGGAATTAGAGTTATATGTTCTTTGCATTGAATTGGAGACTAAGCCGACTTACTCCACGCTCGATGACATCATCCCTCTGTACATCATCCTCGGCCGATCTCCTCGGATGAGGTGAATAACTTGGAGTTCCATGTGATTTTGAGTTGGCTGGAGACGCCAGTTGAGCAACGATATCTAGAAATGATCGCTAGTTATCCCCTTCCTCTCTTCACCCATGAACTTGTCTTGTACTCACCCTCCGGTCTCTCGGCCGCATTAGCATCCGTTGAAACAGGGTGAAGAGCAGCGGGAACCGTTGGTTCTGCATGAACTTATTTTTATACGGATCGAGTACAAGGCCCAAGACGTTGCATCGACTCACCCGGCCTCTTTCGTTTTCTCGCAATACTGTTCACTGACTGCTTGCGGTTTGATTCTTCCTGAAACTCATTTCGTAATGGATCATTTGAATGCGGCAGAATTGTGCATCTGGATTATTTAGAGATAAGTAGTAAGTGGTAAGTGATAAGTGAAGTGAGTGAGGTAGTCTCTACTGAGACACATTTGAGTACGAACCATGAATATCTTATCCACTTCCAGATCAGTGACTACGTTCAGATTATCGAGGAACTTCTTGTACACCACCTTCATCTCGACGAAGCCGTGAGGGTGCTTCTGAAGATATTTACTAATCATTATCGATTCAAACAGAGATAAAATTTATAACAGTCGACACATTTAAAAAAAGCCACTTATAGTTCCCGATTAGATCTCTGCTATACTGCAACTGTCCACTAAGGTGCGTTAAACCTAAAGTGGCGCCTTCTTCTATTCCTTCAATCATCACCTCTTTTATATGGAGAAGTAGCTTCGGTCGACTAGCGTGATACGTGCCGCAGCCGATACAGCTTCTCCAATCTGGAATGAGAATCTAATCTATGTGCTTGAACACGGTGGATCACACTTGCTCAATTATTCAGTTTCGTTTAGGAACCTCTCTAGAGGTGTATCTAGACAGCGCCTCAGATGAATTACGGAAAACGTAACGTTATCAGGATCCTATTGTACATTTCCTACAACTCCTTTTCGAATAAGATACCATTACAGAAAGAAAAAAATGATCAATCGATCGAATGCACTTACGAATCTTCGGCTCCTCACGTTCATTGGCTTCGCTCCTCGCACTCAGAGTCATGAGCAACCATTTTTCCAGGTTGTTGCATTTGTACTCGCTGTGCAGTCGGTAATAGACCCGATAGTGATTCTGAAAATGCGGATAGGAATAAATGCTACTAATTTTGTAGTGGTATGAATGTTTTTTTCTCCATTAGTTCAATATTTGAAAAGTACTGATTACAAGCCTAAAAATGCCCGACCCTGCGATAGTGGTCCTTCCTCTCACGCGAAGTCGCAGCCCAATAATCCTTGCCGCATATCGGGCAGGCATGGAAGTTACGACTGAAGAAGTCTGGAAAATGAAATATTTTTCTAAATAAAATATTCTAAAATCAGTAAAAAGGCCTTTAAAAACAACAAACTGACTCATATCTTCCTTCTTATCTATTTCCTGCCATTCCTTCTCCGTTCGCACTTCGTTTCGTGCTTCCTGATATCCGTCTATCTCAATCGCTGGGTCCAGCCAAATGCGCTGCTCTGCTGGAATTGTTGACTTACTAGGTTTTTTTTTAAATTTAGGACAAACAACTTTATACAGGGAGTACAGGTAGGGTTAAGGAAAAATCTCTTCTATGGCAAGCGATTTTATGTTGTTGTATTGCGATGATTACGCTCGGTGGAGCAGACCGGTAAGGCCATACATAATCAATGTTCAAATCGAGATAAGATAACTCACTCTCTCCGCGCTCGATAACCTCACTGTGATCGTCTCCTCCTGCTTGTCGTCCAGGTGACTCAGCTGGTTCCTTCAAAGTAACAGTATTTTAGCAGAACTGTTCTGTCATAAACACACAGTGCTGTGTCCTAAGTGTAGTGAAATTGTGAAATAATGGAGTGTGAGATTTCAGTGGAATGCGTACCATGAGTAATGTATGAACTCGAGCATCTTCGAGAGGACGTCTCTCTCCTCCGTTCTCCTTGTATTTCGACTGGAGGCTCACGAATTCAGATCGATGCACCTGAAGTGATGCGTGCAAACGAATTGACAACCTCCCAATCGACTAGAGCACAAACAGAGCATTACCTCCTTAATATGGTCCAGAAGCTCAGCCCTTCCTCTGAACAGCTCACGATCGAAACAATTCACGCAGGCTGGAATAAAAGATGCAACGCTTCCCCTCATCTCCAGAACGAACCTCTGCGAGAATCGTCGTCCAGTCCGAGTTCATTGTCTGCCCAGTCATCCACTTTGAAGAAGTAGTAGGAGAAGTGGTGCTGAAATTATAAATTTGGTTAGCCACTCATTGAGAACGCAGGTAATCCATTTCCTTGTATCAAGAGCGCATCGAAAACAAGATTACTAACCTCCTCGAAGTGGTTCTTTCTGTCCGCGTGGCTTCGATGAACTTTCATATTGCACTTCGGGCAGATATCACCCGGCCAGTTCTCTCCTGAAAGCGGTTTGCCTTTGGAATTTGTACTTCCGATGGCGATGAAGTGTAATCGTAATCAGGCCAAACATCGTTTTTTTTATCAGATTACTCACCTAGCTCATCCTCTATTGACTGTCGCTGGACGGACTGGTTGTGATTCGAAGGAGAGGACTGGAAAGTAACGATTTGCACAACAGGTAACTTCAAGAAACTTGCTACTTAAGAAAAAAAACGCAGTGATATCGCTGTTTATCCCTCCCTATCACGAATTTGAACAAGTCATCAGGTGTTTTAAGACGCTACTCTTTCAGACGCATT
The DNA here is from genome assembly GCA_900490845.1 of Pristionchus japonicus. Classification (NCBI taxonomy): domain Eukaryota; kingdom Metazoa; phylum Nematoda; class Chromadorea; order Rhabditida; family Neodiplogasteridae; genus Pristionchus; species Pristionchus japonicus. Next base: position 365,639 of record LS515354.1, read on the forward strand.
CTCTTCAAATTAACCAAGTTCCTGGAACAAATCGTTACATGCGTACACTTGTTAAACCACCCCACAGCACCGGCGGTCAGCGTTGCACCTCGGAGTGGTAGAGGCACTCTCATTATTCAGTGCGCGATTACACCGGCCCGCTAATCTAGCTAATCGGTGAAACCTCCCAATTGACCAGCCTTTATTTTCTAATTGTTACGTCCTAACTTATCAGCAACCGAACCTGATGCTGAGAAGGAGGGGTTGGTTCTCGATCGCGTTGGTTGGGCACTCTCACATGCTGCTGTCCGTTGTCCGCGTGTAAAATTACGGCATCGGAAGGCCCTCCATTCATCGGTTGTGCCTGTAATCAGTCATTTCTAAATGAGTTCTTGGTCACTGAATTGGGAATAGTTTTGAGATGCGCAAGTACAAACATCCTAACCGGAGGAGGGGGAGGTGGAGGAGGTGGAGGAAGAGCCAATGACGCATGTGGATTTTGCATGAATCGATTCTGAGATCAGGCATTGCAAATTGATCAATCAGTCCAGACAGAAAACATAGCTATTTCGAGAATCGTGTACCTGGGAGGGTGGAAATGCTTCCTGGCTTTGTCGATGTTGCTGCATGACAAGATGATCGAAGTATGGTGCGGCTCGAGGGTGTCCATTCATTGGGTGTGCCTGTAATCAATCGTTTAATCCTCGTTTTTGGTCCGATAAGCCAGAGTCGTAAAAAAAGCACATTGGCACTGCAACCTTACCGGGTAATGTGAAGGGAATGGTGAAGGATGTCCAGGTGGATAGGCATTGAACACTGCACCGGGATGTCCAACGTCCATCTGTGGAGGCTGAAATGAATCATCTTGCGTGGAGACGATATGCATGATTTGCAGTTTTCCCGGTCAGTTCTCTCTCTCTCTCTCTCTCTCTCTCTCTCTCTCTCTCTCTCTCTCTCTCTCTTTCTATCTCTTTACGATCAACGAGTACTCGATTTGACTGTTGAGCGATCGAAAGCACGAGAGGGAGATGATAAGCGTATCATCTTTTCATATTGTCTCTGGGTTATACGATGATGATTATGCGATGATTTCCTTCACGACAAGTTCTAGTAGTATTTTCATACCGGAAACGGAGAATACTGTTGCAGGCTGTGCTGCTGCCATTGTTGGTTGTATGGAGGATACGCATTGTTGTGCATCTGAAATCATTCTCTTGAGATTGGTTACTTTCACAGAGATTGGTAGTAAACTAACTGGGTAGGGAATTCCGTATCCCCCAGCGGGTGGGATGCCACCACTTGCATACTGTTCCATCTCGGTCTCTCAGCGACTCTCAATTAAAGTGAACATGAATCATAGAACATAAATAGAACAAACATTGTTGCAGTGAACTTTGTAGCGCTTTCGAGATCGTCATAAACAAAGGAAGACAAACAGTGTGATCGACGAACTAACCAGCAGGGGAACGGTCAGGGAGAGTACTCGGGGTCAATCAGTGTGGGACGCGATGAAGGAGTCGAACTCGAAGAGTGCAGTTGAATGCTGTCGGTAGACGAATACACTTGGAAAACATGAAGAGGAATTCGCCTCATTTGCTCACAATGCAAACAAACGGAGCCATCCTTGTCAATTCATGGCGCACACTCGCGGGAAGTGAGCAACGATTGGAATGAGGCAGGGGGCGAGAGTTTTAAGATTTACCAGAAAGGCTTACTTCGAAGAACTTTGTAAGAGAAAAGATCAATCGAATCTGACCCAACAGATTTGGTTAGTCGGTGAAAAGAGAGAGGGAAGGCAGAGGGTGAATGTCGATGGGGTGATTGGGGGTGGGGAGAGTACAAACGAGTGTTCTGGCTTTCTCGTATTCTCTCGCACTTCTCTGATCGGCCACTCTCACTAAGCCATCGATTTTGCACGCGTATCTTATTGATAACGAGGCGAAATGGAGTGAAAGTAGCTCGGACAAATAGGCAAATTGACATTGAAGTTAGCAAAGGCTGATGAACCCGCGACGATTGACTGAATCGAAAGCAATGCTAAGAAAGAAAGGGAAGGAGAAAGACTGAAGAAGTTGTGCTGGCCTGACTCCCTACAAACTACATACAAAACTCACACGCCGAGCTCCCATACGGAAAACTCCTGCCGAGGATCTCAGATACGGTGGTTTTTCGTAATTTACTGTCATTAATATAAATCGATTTAAAGCCATTTTCAACTACTTAAATCATGTTTAACGAGGTTAGATTAATAGTTTCCGTCCTTTCACATAAACCGTCACTCACCGAACTAGCTTTAATCCATGCCTGAGCCTTGAATGACTCCGTCGCTTTCCAACTTGCTCAATGTGTTCAGACATTCCATTATCATTCAACGAAGCTTGTTAAAGCAACAAGTGCGACAGGCGATGAAGGGACGAGATGAATTACGAAGCGAATCACATTTTCTGTACTGATTATGTAAAAGACTATAACTATCCACTGACCACCTCCAATGATCAAGAGTGCGAGGGCTTATGCATGTAGATAAATATTTGAACACACTTTCATCATTTAAATACTATTCTTGAAGGTACAAATAATTCAAATGTTATTTGTTACTGTTATAGCATGCACATTGCGTTGCAGGTTCGAAATTCCCAGTCATGTCCTCCGTAAGCTGCCGCTATGAATGATTGATACTAGAGAAGATGACGTCGATTGTTATTCTTTGATCATTCGAATCTGAAGCTGGAAGTGAGCAAACATGGTAAGTTATTATGTTTCACCTGTTATTAGTAATCGGTTCGGCAAACGCCTTAAATAAATTGTAGATCGGGAGATGTAGCAAGTCATTGGGTTATGGAAACGAGTCATAGTTGAATGATTATTCGCATTCAGTGGAAAAATATTATTGAATGAGAAAAGAACTTCAGAGCATTCTCGACTATCCACCAACATCCCATGCATATACTCAAATTTACTTCTGTTCAGTCTTCTCCCTGTGAGAGATTAGATATTGCGACTACCGGATGGGACAATTCTCCATTGTTCTTATCATAGGGAATGTATGACTGCAATTGTATTCAATTAGGGCTGTATGATGGTAATGTGGTAATGTGTTTACTTTCAGGATGCGAGCCTCGAACTCTCTTCGTTTAGTGATACGTGCTCTTACTCATCGTAACTACAGCCAACCGTCTCGACACCGCCAAAAGGGAACGCTTTTTTTATATTGGAACGGACAACTGATACATTAGAATTGAAATGAATTAGATTCAAAATGATGTCGAATCGACTCTATCACAACCTTGATTATGAAGGATCATGAATGAGAATATCGAACGGATTATTGTTGTTGGTTTTCCTTCGCTTGTTCAGTTGGGTTTCTAATCCACCTCCAAAAATTGATGACGTCTTCGTCTTTCATCCATGCTGGATTCTGAGAAAGTATGTTCTTTTGATGAGATCGTAGTTCTTATTGTAGTTGTTTTGCACACTATCTTCAATTACTTGTCGCGATTAGGTGAGATAGGCTCACTTCGAAATATCTTGAGTCTGGGAACAGTTCCTCGAGCTGAAATAAGCAATTTGAAATGAGAACGACGCAGCAAACCATATTTTTGATGATTTATTGGTCAAGATGTGATCTACCGCTTGCATGATCGATTTTGAGAGTACTCACCTTTTCCCTGAGTCTTCTCGCCCTTTTCATCTTCCTCTCATCCAGCTTATCATTGCTGTCTGAATCTTCTCCCTGTTTGCCGTATTCTCGCTTCTTCGCACTCATCCATTCATTGAACAGGGTCTGAATCTGATTGTTGGATGGGGAATCTGCGATAGAATCTTACAAGCTGTTTTCCAATGCACGTGGCCTTGAAGGTGTAGAGAAAACGGGCCGAAATATCGATCTCGTCTTGAGGGTTCAAGCTTATCTGGAAATGATTTGTGTCACGGTATCATACCAATTCATTGGAAGAAGAGCTATTCCCTCACCCGATCTTTCTGCATTCCTATTTGATGTTTTTCTTCGTCCGTAGTGAAGTACTCGATGCAATGATCCACGAGATATTCGCAGATTAAACAGGAGAGAAGATCCACAGGCAGAGTCAGACTCGGCAGAGATCCATCCGAACTGACCACTGTGATCATGCCGGTTCGATGGGATGTTGGGTTAGTGATTGGAGTAGAATCAGAACAATCGAGTGTCGGTGGCACTTCATCGGGAGAGGAATTCCGATAAGCACCGAACATCGGAAGGAGTGTGGGTATGTCTGAGTTCTGCAGACTCGTCGCGGTCTGTTTGGAAGTTGATGAATGCGAGAACAAGTACTGGAGTGTGTAGTAGGAAGGAGGACGAAGAGAATCCGCACGCGTCATGGTGAGTTTCTGAGAGGGAAAACACGTTAAACAAACTTTCGCGAATGGTAGACAACGGCTATTACCGACAGAATAGCGTGATTTTATAAGCAATGAAAATGAAATGGGCTGTCGATTGTTTCTAGAGGAGTGATGGCAGTCGAAGGAAGAGATAAGGGAGCAATCTTCCCGTCTATCAACTCGGTTTGCTCTCTGGTTGGTCAGAGAGAGCGAGAGAGTGTTTGAACTGAAGTGAATCAGACAATGACAGTGATAAGCCTTCAACAGTCGTCCGTTCTACGGCTTTCGCATGTTCCCTCGTCGTTTCTCTGTACATGATCTCACTATCCGAGCTGGAAAATGTGAAGTTTGAGTGATAACAAGACAGTGAGAGAGATGAGGAGGGAGAAGGAGTTGTAAGGAAGGAAACGAAAAATTGATGAATAGGAATGGAAATAGATGGCCGATTCTTCTAACCAAGAAATCAATGAAAAGTGAATAGAAATCATTGGAATCCCTTCCATATCAAAACTTTTCCGTAGTATATCGAACACAGACCATATAGACACTTTCATTCCCCATCTTCCCATAATATTGTAGACCCTTAAATTCGTGTATTCGTGCAACAACATCTTGGGCGAAGGAACTGAACATAACTTTATGAGTCTTGCGCCACAAAATAAATACAACAAATTCCTTGGTTAAACCAGGTTCCATGTCTATTATACTCGAATCGTTGTTTTGTGCTTGAGATTGTCCACATCGATCGTATCCCTGTACTCACGATTCCTTCACAGCAACCAATGTGGATCGATCCGACTCCATTGCTCGAGTGCGAGTTGCTCCTGATAGGAACAATTCAAGGTGTGCATGATTTAAAATATCTTGCGTAGCTTTTCTTCTAAAACGTTTTTGCGGCTACCAGTGCATACCTGATATTCTTTCTGATTCACATCCTTCACGCTATAAGGACCACGACGGGTCGAGTGTCCACGGGTAGAATGGACGAACTGAGTGCAATAATGTAGACAATGAAGTAGCGACATAGAAGAGAACAAAAAAGAACAATGAGAAACGGAAACGAAGAAGTACGATGACGATAAAGAGGTGGAATGGGAAGGGTAACGTATGAAGAGGAACGGGGATGCAATACAAATTAGAAGCTGAAAATGCAGCGAATCTCGTTAAGAATCTTTTCAATAAGCTCGTTCTTTTGTTTTCGCTAGCTATACAGACGATCGATAGAGCGCGCAATCTCTTATCACTGTGAGTCATTTTGAGTGATAAAAGGGAATTGAGAGGGAGAATGACGACTGTGAATGTGGAGGGACCAAGAGAGAAGTTGCTCTGACAAGAGATACTAAGGGCAGATTCGGTAGATATCATTTTCGATACGCTCAAGTAAGGGTTCACGTCAATCATTATTCCTGTACCAATTCATCATTATTTATCAACCTGATAATCACCAATTAAGTACAATACGATCTCAACTACGGTCTTCAAGACATTCTCAAGTACGACAGACTCGCTACTTTCAACTTGTAGTATTCTGTCTTCTTGAGTGCTTTTTTGAGCTGTTCAAGGTAGGTTCGCGAGAAGATGCCTAGGAAGGTGTGGATGAGTTCACAGTGGAGATTTGATCTCAAGCAGGTTCCTGCAAAGTATAAATAGAATGAGTGACATAAGTCACTCGACACTTTCACTTCTCTGACCAACACAGGACCAATTGGAGAGAGTCAGACCATTGGTCTTAGACAGAGATTTGTGATTCAGATCGGTCATTTGTAAATACCAACCTATTTCGTATGCTGATTTGCAGTTGTTCATTAGTGATCAGTAGGTAGATCACGATGCTCCAAGTGTAGATTGGAGACACTGCGTGTAGGATTGAAATTAGATACATCAGGGAATGAGGAACAATAATTTGAGATAGGAAATGAACGCGAAATCGTTCAATGCGGACGCGTTGCCGAGAAGAAGATGCTAAACTTGGAGAATGGCAGACTCTCTCTCTCTCTCAGATAGGGTGACGAGGAGAACGTTCAGATTGAACAATGGTGAGCAATATTCCATTCTATTCTAAAACCGATTGAATGGAGGGGGAAGCTCAGAAGGGATTATCAGAAATGGCACTCTCTCGATTTCGCACGATCTCTCGTCTTTTCCTGATTTCAATCTCAGTTGATATCGATAGGCATCTCCATTGAGAAGATCGACTATAGTCAAACAAAGATTGGAAGGTGGAGAGTGGAATGAGTGATAAGGGAGGAAATGAAGTGACCGGTGGTGAATTGAGGGACCAATAAGAGATCCTTAGTCAGCTAATTCTAGTTTGTCTATACGGAGAGGATATTACAGAAACACTCAAAAAAAGAAATACCAAGTATCAATAGAGTGTGTGATCTCAGAGTGATAAGTGGAAAGTGAACAGGCCGGAGTATGAGAAGGGGAAGAAGGGGAGAAGGATAACTAGAATCGTTTTGATAGCATCAACGTGTCCGAATGATCGATGAGAGTCAGTGTGAGAGAAAAGCGAACATGGTAGCAAAACGATGACACGTGGCACTTTTGACTGCTCTTCCCTCTCCCTCTTGAAGGGGAGTTGGGGAAACCATAAGACTATTCATCATATTGACAACACAGAACATCTTTTGGTTGATCTTTTGGTTGATCTTTTGCGTTGTGCAGAACTTTCCCTCAAACTGTCGGTTCGTTATTGACTCTGTCTTTCCGTTATCAATCGAGCAAGAGGATGGAAGAGAGGATAAAGAATCGGGGTCTTGGATTGATAACACAAGGTTGATGAACACGAAAGAATATGTGAATTGAAAGATCAGCAAGTGGAGAGACGACGTTCTGTTCAGATCGAATTCTCAAATTTTTGCTCACATTCCTTGCCCATCTTTATAATGTGTATGTCATGCAACATTTAATGATATAATCCAAATATTATTATACTCAACACAAATAAAACACAATGCAATTTGGGGTGGGGTACTCCTTCTGGGCTTAGCAGTTCTTATAATTTGAATTACCGAGATCAATAATTCGATTTCTCGAGAGGAGTGGTTCTTTTCATGTTCTACTTTGAGTAGAATCGGCATCATCGTCCCTCACGTCACTTGCATGCGTATTTCTTCTTGCCAGTTGATATATGCAGCTCAAACTTCGTCATCGATCGTTGTCTGGAATTGTTCTATTGGCCATTTAGCCTGATTGGTGAAGTTCAATGAATTAGAGAACACACATCTCGAATTCCGATGCGTAAATTGTGCAATGAAAACCAGTTTGTATAAGAAATTCACCGATCGCTCCTCAATAAACGTATCAAATTATACCTTTATTGTCTTCTTTATTTGCTTCATATTTCGAAGAATGAATAGACCACGTGTATGATGGTCAATCTGCAATATGAAAGTATGCTCTTCATTCGAAAAATGATGAAGAAAAATGTCAACATCGGAACGGAAAAAGGCAAAGATTGAACATCGATTGAGAGAAAAAGAGAAGCCATCGATAAGTCGAGTTCCTTCGAAGATAACCGATGATTAGTAAATGAGAGAATCCGAGCAAAAATCGATTTGTACAATTTAGAGTAACGCAAAAAGATGGAGTCCATCGAAGAAGCCTATCGGGCAATATGCATATCCTTCATTCTTTGGCGCCAGCGCGAAAACTAAAGTGGAAAGATGATAAAGAGACTGTACAAGATCAGCAAACAGTGACCGGATGACGAAGAGAATAGAGGGGAGGAAAGAAGGAATGGACGTGGGAAGAGATTGAGAAGAGAAAGAGAAGGAGAGGGAGAGGGAGAGGGATGAAGAGTGAGAAAGATGTGACCTACTCTTTCCCCTTCGAGTCGGAAAGAAAAGGAAGGTAGAAGAAGACGAGAGAAAGAAGGGATGGCGACATGGTAGAGTAGAAGGGGAAGAGTGATCTCCTACATTCTCTTCATG